>JACVVK020000042.1:2370000-2385000 GCA_018292915.2 Batillaria attramentaria | reverse complement strand
ATTAAAACCGCGCTTCTCGTGTGCGAGACCTATTTGACAGTGCACACTCGACTCAAGTGGCTGTCTCCCCAAAGTACCGCTTTCTTGCTTCCATCGGTGTTCGGAATGTCTGTGGCAATACAATATTCGACATTACAAAGCTTATTGCAACGCTGGAGGGCCCTTGAAATTCAAAAGCTCGCGTCACATTTCTGTTTAGTGCATGTGGCATTGCCAGTTAAAGACTGCTCAGTGCTGCGCTAGGGGGAGGTAGGAGTCTGAAAATGAACAATTATTTGAAAGCGAAAGTGGTCTTCGGAGGAGGATGCATGATGCACTTTGGCACTAACAATACCATGCCATTCCTGTTGCCAGCATGCAGTCAACTTATGCTTAAATACACGTAAACAAAACGTTGAGAGAGAGAGAGCCGGAGAGAGAGAGAGAGAGAGAGAGCCGGAGAGAGAGAGAGAGAGGGAGAGAGAGAGAGAGAGAGAAATCAACAAAACATTTTTTCAAAGATAGAGGTAGATACACGGGGGTGGGGGGAGGGTGTTTGGGAGTTTAACGTCCTTTTCCATCACATACGGGTGATATCAAAGACGGGACAACGAGACAAAGGCCAGCACAAATAGAGGTAGATACACGTAACATTGATAGTTAATATTCATGGACAGAGAGGGAGAGAGAGAGGAGGGGTGGTGGTGGGGGGGGGGGGGGTCAACGAAACATTTATTTTACGATTGAGGTAGATAACAGTCAACAGTAAATTTTCAGAGAGAGAGAGAGAAAGAGGGGGGGGGGGTGTTTGGGGGTTTAACGTCCTTTTCCACCACATACGGGTGATATCAAAGACGGGGCAACGATGAAAAAGCCAGCACAAATATTTGGCCCCAGCCGGGATACGAACTCACGACCCAGGCGTTAGAAGTCCAACGCTCTACCATTCGGCCACCCCGGCTTCCCGAGACAGAGAGGGAGGGGGGGGGGGCACTTGATATCATTTTTGACCGTGTTGTTTTTTCTTACTTGTTTGTTTGTTTGTTTATTTGGTGTTTTTGTTGTTGTTTGTTTGTTTGTTTGTTTGTTTTCTTTTTTTATTTGGGGGGGGGGGGGTAGTATTAGGCCGGTTGCCATAGATAAATTGTAATATCGAAATCCGCTCCCAACCCCCTCGTACATGATACACGAACTTCCCTTAAGCTGTTGTGGACGACCACCCCTCGACAGTCCTCAACCCTCGCACGACCGGAGGCCGCTGTCGCAACGCCTGCACTCACTCCCGTTGAATAACTGATAAAAGAATTCCGAGTATCTCCGGTTGTGTCACAGGTACTGGTAGCTTATTACACAAATGCTCCGGGGCGGTGTGCATGTGCATGTCTTTTTTTTTTCTTTCTTTCTTTCTTCTTCTCCTTCTTTTTCTTCTTTTTTGTGACACAGGAATTTGAGTTATCTCAATCTCGTTTATATTCCACTGGCCGCCGCGGCGTGGTTATGTTTTTATTCACAGACAATTGCAGAGGCGCCCACTTAGCCACGTAATCCTGGTCTGAAAGGAGAGATAAAATAGGCACACATGAGCGACGTTTAATCTCGCGGCTAGGGCGGAAGATACGTAATATATATATATATATATATATATATATATATATATACGTTGGGAATTGTAAGGGCCGCTGCTACACGTTGCCAGGATTGGTACTTGCAGGGCTGGCAACGCTGGCAACCCTAATTAAATCGTCGGCGGCCAGCTGGCAAATCCCCCTTGCCGGTGCTGGCGCAGGGAAGGTTTAAACAAGCTAATTCCATCTTTGTGAAAGCCGTCTATGTTCGTAAAGCGCACGGTTACACGACTGCCAGTCTGCATGTTGCCGTACTCGGCTGCCTGCTGGCGGGCAAGTGATCCGCGGCACACGCAGCCTGCGGCGTTGCAAGGTTTGGGCAGTGATTGGTCAGTTGGCTGTACGGGGCTGCCAGTGGCTAGCTGGCTGCCAGGAAAAATAGAACGGCTTTCTATTCCCGCGCCAGCACCGGCAAGGGGGATTTGCCAGCTGGCAGCCAGCGATTTAATTAGGGTTGCCAGCGTTGCCAGCCCTGCAAGTACCAATCCTGGCAACGTGTAGCAGCGGAGGCAGCAGAGATAGAAAACTGCCGTTTTGGATGCTGTAAGACTGTTTGCCAGGTAGAAAGATGTTTCGTTTGGCCATTGCGTCCGTTTTCGTGACATTGTGGCTTGTACTTTTAGAGAAAAACACACTTCCTTCGAGAATACGGTCCACTCCTGAACAGACTTGGAAGAAAACTGTTGATGCAAAATATCACACAGACTGGTGTAGGTAAGTCCAATCCAATGCAATGCAGAGAGTGAGTGAGGTTTTTTTTTTTTTTAGGGCTAAACGCCGCGCAAGCCACAAAGACTAATTCGCGGCGGAGTGTGCCTGCACTACTTGAAAAAACCAAAACTGTAACTTTGGACGACTGATGCAAACTGGTCTGCGGGGCAGTACAAACCTACGACATGCAGGAGACGCTGCACCTTCAGGCTAATTAAAAATTATTGAACTCCCGATTACAAAAAAAGCGTAGAAAACACACAGCAAATACAACTAGGTAAAACAAAGATAAATACTAAGCGCATATACAGCAAATATTGCATCTTATCATCTCCTAGGCGCAAGAAACCAGTTGGCACCGGCCCCCGTAGTGTAGTGGTTAGCACTTCGGATCATGGACCGGGAGACCCGGGTTCGAATCCCAGCCGAGGCAAACGGGATTTTTCCTACCTAGGTCGGCTCCTACCCAGAGCGGGTGTGCTATGAGCCCGATGGGGAGGCTGTTGCCACACAGCCGAGTTTCACCCACTTCACGGGTGCGACTTTAGGGGTGCTTCCCTTAGTATGACACGTCTTATGATGTGGATGATTACACGGCCGGCACCGCAGGTGCCGTAGTTCCCGGGCCTGGCTAATGCCGGGATATTTATGACAGGAAGCGTGGAATGCGGCCCTGTCCCGCAGTCCCAAACCACATGGACCTCCATAGCATCATCTTACTATCATCCTCATCTCCATCATCATGCATAATAAAAATTGTCCCAGCTTCCGAGTCCTCCGTGGGTTCCACCCATGACCTGGGAGGAACACCACTGGAGCTGGCAAAGAGTTGGGGCAGCAAAAAAAAAAAAGAAAAAAAAGAAAAGAAACCAGTTGGCAGCATAATCATGCCCAACATGCTTCTTTCTAACCACTGGTAGTGCAGACGTGAGTGAGGGGTTGCAATATCTACTTAGGGAGTGCAGACGTGAGTGAGGGGTTGCAATATCTACTTAGGGAGTGCAGACGTGAGTGAGGGCTTGCAGTATCTACTTAGGGAGTGCAGACGTGAGTGAGGGGTTGCAGTATCTACTTAGGGAGTGCAGACGTGAGTGAGGGGTTGCAATATCTACTTAGGGAGTGCAGACGTGAGTGAGGGGTTGCAATATCTACTTAGGGAGTGCAGACGTGAGTGAGGGGTTGCAATATCTACTTAGGGAGTGCAGACGTGAGTGAGGGGTTGCAATATCTACTTAGCCGGGGTAGTGCAGACGTGAGTGAGGGGTTGCAATATCTACTTAGGGAGTGCAGACGTGAGTGAGGGGTTGCAATATCTACTTAGGGAGTGCAGACGTGAGTGAGGGGTTGCAATATCTACTTAGCCGGGGTAGTGCAGACGTGAGTGAGGGGTTGCAATATCTACTTAGCCGGGGTAGTGCAGACGTGAGTGAGGGGTTGCAATATCTACTTAGGTAGTGCAGACGTGAGTGAGGGGTTGCAATATCTACTTAGGGAGTGCAGACGTACTCAATGACAAAATGTTACACTTAGAAATTAATGGTCTAGAGATAATAATAATAATAATAATAATAATACACTTGTAGAGCGCGGAGTTCTGCTTCGAAAAACACTCAATAGGCTTTTGCTTCCGCACACACACAACATTCACACGCACACATTTGTACACATCAATACAGGCGGTGGAGTTTTAAACTTAAAGATTAAAAGCTAGTTTGAAAAGATGTGTTTTGAGTTCTGCTTTAAACTGTAGGAGGGAAGGGATGTTTCTCAGAGAAGATGGCAAAGGACGAAAAAAAAGGAAGAATTTGCTTGTGTTTGATATTGTCAGCCAGTCTCAGTGGAGGAGGTAAGTGTTGAGGTGCTCAGGACTAGCGAAAACATTTCAATCTGTGTAAATCAAACTGAAAAAGCCCGCTTAACTATCGCGCTTCGACTTACGGTGTGTCAAACTGCTTTTCAGTGGGGCTGTGGTATTCAGTGGAGTTTGTCCGGTAATCTCTTCGTGACGAGACACCAATGTCGCCATGTCAAAAAAAAAAAGGGCAGTGAGAGGGACAGGAAAGGCTCTGCACTCAGTGACACGTACACACAGGGCGCGGTGGTGTAGTGGCACGGACAAGCGACTAAAACTTTGAATTCTTCTCACGTACTCCGGCTGCCCCCTGCTTTAGAAACATTCAGACCCCCCTCCCCCTTCCCCCAAACATACATACAAACAAACAAATAAAAATAAATAGATAGGTAAGTATAAGAAAAAGAACAAAAGAAATAAAATATTGCAGTTCAGTGTAAGTTCCTGTAAGCTGAACATGTTACCACGCCGTCCCTTTGCACTGCTTGACTACAATCTCTTGGCAATTTTCTGTTCTTCTGTGTTTGAGTGAATGCACGCGATTCGCGTTAGCGTGTGTGTTAGGCTCAGCTCTTACCTAAACGCCGCTTTTATCTGGTTCCTGTGAGGGGAGCCGGGATAGCCGAATGGTAGAGCGTTGGAGTTTCAATGCTCGGGTCCTGAGTTCGAATCCCGGCTGGGGCCAAATATTTGTGCTGGCCTTTTTCTCGTTGCCCCTTCTTTGATATCACCCGCACGTGGTGGAAAAGGACGTTAAACACCCCCCCCCCCTCCACACACACCCCACCCCGGTTCCTGTGATGACCACTACAGACAGGTTTCGCTGTACCTCCCAGTGTCGTGTCTGTCTCAATGCATCTTATGGGACCTGACTAAATGATCCCTGACACTTTTTTATGACACTGCACTTTCTTTTTATTTTTTGTTTCTTCGCGAAAACACCTGTCTCTCCAGGTATGCACATACTTCGACGGAGCAGCACTGAAAAAAAGAGCCTAGAATGGCCTGCCATTCTATAGTTTGGGCTCCGTCTTTCCCGCCCTGGCGACAGAAGCTATGAAGCATAATGGAGAGAGGGTGGATTTGTTTGGGATAGTTGAGTTAGACCCACCCTTGTCCCAGCTGCAGGCATTCTGCGGCCTGCGAGAGGGCATCACAGGAAGGCTGACCCTCTCGGAGACAAACTCTGCAGACACTCGCCCTGTGATAATACTGACCGAAAAAAAAAATTGTGGCAAAGGCAGTAACTTCGCCGGGATGAATATCTTGAGCAGCACACTCAAGACTAAATCCAATCTGGCCGACCTGTCAGTCTGTCTGAATTGAATAGCGTTCAACTGGAAGGTGCATATATGGTAGCTGTCCTTTACCTTCCCATAACCTGCCCGTTAGGGCCGTCTCAAATTACTCGGGGGGGGGGGGGGGGGCGTTACATTCCAACTAACCAAGCAACCGACTGAATCAAATAGCGTTCAGCTAGACTGTGCGGTGAGTGTAGAACGTTCTTTTCCCCATAACATGCCTGTCAGGGCCGTCTCCATTCACTCTTATGGTGGGGACGTTGAAGTCCAGTTATCCAACCTAAGGTAGTATGGATCCTGAGGCGCAGATTCGAATCCCAGGAGGGCAGGAATTTGATGGGATTTTTCCTTACCAAATCGAGTCAAATTTACGTGCAGACTCGTTTACGGTGCCTGTCTCGCCATCGTGTACACACGCACGCATTAATATCAAGGGTGCACGTCAAGAATTCCTATTTTAAACGGGAGGGACCGAAAAACTTCCAAAATAAACACGTACACATCATGCATGCAGGAGAAAGGAAAAAAAAAATGGGTGGCACTGCACTGTGGCGACGCGCTTCCCTCGGGGGGAAAGCAGCCCGAATTTTTCCCTTTCCACGGTACTGGATTGCAAGTTGTACCAATTACCAGTCGCAAACAGGCTGATTTGGGACGAAGTGTCTGCAGAGATGTTTCATTATTGCGTAGCGCGAGTGTGCAAAATACCAGCTCTGGAGGTCCAGGAGAATGTACTGCAATGCAAACCGACGCCCCGACTTTACGACCTGCGTGAGACGGTGTTAATTTGTCGGGTGACAAGAGCACAAAGCAGGGAATTAGCGGTCTCATTTGCACCTGATGAGGAGAGGGCGGGTTGCTCGTCTAGCCTGCATCGCTGTGGGGAAGGTTTTGTCGGCGGCGCCTTGTAAATGTAATGTGTGAGACTGGGGATTTTGTCGTCCTAAGCCCGTGGTTTATGACGCTGACTGTTTTAAAGCTGCCTTGACTGATTGCTTCGTTGTGCAAGGGGAAGTCTGCGGGATAAGAACGAGGACTTAAAAAAAAAAGCAAGTGTTTTCGTATGAATTCGGAGCACTCGCGCAAGCATGCTTAAGTGGGTGTTGGGATTTCGCGAATGTATTCGGTTTACGCAGGGCCGTAATTATTATACTGGCATGTCAGTGTGTGTTTCTGGTTCACGTGTTTGTCCTTTGTTTGCGTGTTTGTCTTTTTACACAAATACCGTGTTTGTCTTTTTACACAAATACCAACCAATTTAAAGGTGCAGTATGTTCGTCTTTTTATACCGATACCAACCGATACCAATTTAAAGTTACAGTGCCGCACACCATCCGGGCGGACTCCTTTTAAACAGTCGTCAAACGTGAGATCATTCTTTCAGACGTTATCCGATAGATCTTGCGCCAGCTTGCTGACATACGCGGTTTCCGCTCGCTTGACGTCTTGTCTGAAACAATCTAGTTCACGTTTTCATGCAACTTGTGTGTTGCACGTGCAGTGTTTCTGTATTTTGACAACGTGCCGGTGAAAGGTGTCTGATTGCAACGCTGCTTTCCGAGCTTTGACACATGGCGCATACAATGTAAAAAAAAAAAAAAAAAAAAGTTTCCGATTCCACGGCTGCAGTTTTCGGTCTGAAGGATACAATAACGTCTTTTATCTTCTCTTGGCGCGCACCGCTTGTTACGAACTTTCAAACCTGTTTTCTAGTGGCTGTCCTTCGTCTTTCTTCCGACAGCATAGATCTGAGCATGGCATAAGGCATTTTTTTTTTTTTTTTTGTAAGACGTTTACAATTACAGACTTTTTGGGGGGTAGGTCAAGAAGAACTCTGGCCGGAAACATTTGAACCTCATTTGAACCGGAAGAGGATGAACAGAGCTTGGGATTTTATATTCCAGGTCCAACTCTCAAAATACTTAAAAAGGAGAGCCCGAAAGGCGATATTTTTCGACTCAGAGATCACGCATTAAGAGGACATTACTCTTATATACACGGATATCCTACTGGCAGAGTTGTCTTCCCTTGTTAGAGTTTCTCGGTATGTCCCCCCCCCCCCCCTCCCCGTCCCCTTTTTTGTTTTTTGTTGTTTCTCTGCCTGTCTGTCTGTCTGTCTGTCTGTCTGTCTGTCTGTCTCTCTCTCTCTCTCTCTCTCTCTCTCTCTCTCTCTCTCTCTCTCTCTCTCTCTCTCTCTCTAAGCAGCTGACTGTGCTTGCAGTAACTATTACCCTCCCTGAAATATAATCGTATGCCTGTTGGAACCTTCCTGTGGTCATTGTGGCCAAGAATCACCCAACGATCAAGCCTCTGATATACGTGCACAGATTTCACGTGGACAGCAAACAGTTTAGAGCACACACACACACACACACACACACACACACACACACACACACACACACACACACACACACACACACACACACACACACACACGCACGCACGCACGCACGCACGCACACACACACACACACATACACAGCCACCCAATAAGAATGCTGCTTACGGTGCCAGTTGAGCATCAACGTTTATCTGACAGTGAACGAGTGAAACTTAAAGCAGCGTTTGTTTCACTGATTTGACAGTTCACAGGCTTCCCGCTATCTTACCTCCAAGAGAAAAGGAAAGGTTTGCGGAGTGGCCATGTCTCCTATATCAAAGCTGCTTAAAGTCTCTATGTTGGTAATGAGTTCGGTGGGGAAGGAGGGGGGGGGGAGGGGTTCTGCCGCTTACACTGAAAGCTCTGAGAAGGTTTAATAATAATAATAATAATGAGTATTATATAGGCGCTTTACCCAATTTCATGAATCGGCTCAAAGCGCCGCGAACTGAACCCAACACGCACGCTCACGTGAATCACACACATTCTCTCACACACTGGACATAAACACATTACAATCACGTGGTGCGAAGGGTCAGCTCAGCTATTTAAATTTCGGACTTTAGAATTGCATTTATTTTTCAAATTTGGTGGGCTGAACATTTCCAAAGCAGAGGGGGAGGAAGCCGGAGTACCCGGAGAGAACCCCCGACGATCGGCCCGATTGAACGGTGCCACATACGAGAAGGAAAAATTCTTTGCCCCGAGTGGGACTCGAACCCCTGACCTCTCGCATTGGTGACAGGTCTCTTAACCACAAGACCACCGACCGCCCCTGCGGAATAGGTGTTCCTTTTGGCCACGGCGACGATTTTCGTGACTTTGCGGCTTCTAACAGTAGAGAAATATGACTCTCTTTGGCCTAACGCTTCCATGCCTGTACTACACGCCGATCGACCAAGTTCCTAAAAATAGCCACCAGTTAGCACTGTCTAGATGGTCTTCAGTCCGCAACCAAATAACGTCATGTGCTCATTACGCGGTACGCTTCTACGCCCGTAAAAACACCATAAAACTAGAGGAGCAAAGCCTCCTTGGCTCACTTGTGAGATGGGTCAAGGTCATTCAAAAGAGTATGTTTCTAAAGCTCTTATCACTAGCTATCATGAAATAAGGTGTCTTGTGTTCATAGTTCCTAAGAAAACGGCAAATGGCAACATAACAGTTTTCCCAGGACAGCTTCTATGACCTTGACCTTGGGTCAAGGTCATTCAAATGAGATCTGCAAGTGAAGAGCTTATCAGTGACTCTCATTATGCCAAATTTGATAACTCTAATTTTTGTAGTTTCTGTACTAATGGTAATATAAAATTTCACAACAGACAGCTGTAATGACCTTGACCTTGAGTCAAGGTCACTCAAATGGGTATGTCTGCATAGGTCTCTTTGCTGCCTATCATTGTGCCTTGTTTGATGCCTCTGCTGTTTGTTGTTTCAAAGGAAATGCAAACGTTAAAGTCTCCACAAAACATCTTGAATGGCCTTGACCTTGACCCAAGGAAATTGAATACAAGTATGCCAGTACAGGTTATGCCAGTACAGGTTTTGTCAATGTCTATCATGCCATGCAAAGTTTGATGCCTCTGGTACCACTACATTCTGAGAAAATGGCAATTTTAAATTTCCAATTACACAACTTTGACGACCTTGACCTTCATTCAAGGTCATTCGAAATGGTAAGTCTTGAAAGGTCTTGCTGCTGTTTATCAGCAAGCCAGGTTTTGTGCTTCTGCTGTTTATTGTTTCTGAGAGAATGCCAATGTTAAGGTTTTGGAAGGTTTTCCGCAAAACAGCTTGTATGGCCTTGACCTTGATTCAAAGTCACTGAATACAGGTATGTCAGTAAAGGTGTTGTCAATATCCATCGTCGTGCTAAGTTTGATGTCTCTGGCTTTTCTAAATTCTGAGAAAATGCCAATGTAAAATTTCCAAACAGACAGCTTTAGTGACCTTGACCTTGGGTCGAGGTCAATTATTATAGTATGTTTTGAAAGGTCTTATGGCTGTCTATCAGCTTGCCAACTTTGGTGCGTCTGCTGTTCATTGTTTCTGAGAAAATGCCAATGTTAAGGTTTTGGAAGGGTTTCCGCAAAACAGCTTGTATGGCCTTGACCTTGATTCAAAGTCACTGAATACAGGTATGTCAGTAAAGGTGTTGTCAATATCCATCGTCGTGCTAAGTTTGATGTCTCTGGCTTTTCTAAATTCTGAGAAAATGCCAATGTAAAATTTCCAAACAGACAGCTTTAGTGACCTTGACCTTGGGTCGAGGTCAATCATTATAGTATGTTTTGAAAGGTCTTATGGCTGTCTATCAGCTTGCCAACCTTGGTGCCTCTGCTGTTCATTGTTTCTGAGAAAATGCCAATGTTAAGGTTTTGGAAGGTTTTCCGCAAAACAGCTTGTATGGCCTTGACCTTGATTCAAAGTCACTGAATACAGGTATGTCAGTAAAGGTGTTGTCAATATCCATCGTCATGCTAAGTTTGATGTCTCTGGCTTTTCTAAATTCTGAGAAAATGCCAATGTAAAATTTCCAAACAGACAGCTTTAGTGACCTTGACCTTGGGTCGAGGTCAATCATTATAGTATGTTTTGAAAGGTCTTATGGCTGTCTATCAGCTTGCCAAGTTTGGTGCCTCTGCTGCTCATAGTTTCTGAGAAAATGCCAGTGTTAAGGTTTACTGCGGACACACAGACAGACAGACAGACAGACAGACAGACAGACAGACAGACAGACACACAGACAGACGACGGAGGGTTATTACATAGACTCACTTTGTTACACAAGTGAGCCAAAAATTATACGCCAACTTGAGTCACCACAATGGTGTTGTCGTCATTGGCACATGGTCACCATGATGCGGTGACTTTGACAATGAATGACGTGAGAGTGTGCGAGGGAATGGCGCACGGATGAGCGAGTGACTCTGTGTGTGTGTGTGTGTGTGTGTGTGTGTGTGTGTGTGTGTGTGTGTGTGTGTGTGTGTGTGTGTGTGTGTGTGTGTGTGTGTGTGTCTTCTACAAGGGATGAAACCCAAGCATTCCGCCTGCAGTTCTCCTGACTGGTAACCCGCTGCATGTTTGTCGTGTTCGTTTCCTGCATGGTGTGCGTCAGTGTGCGTGGATGGTTCGTCTGAATGTATGGGTTGCTTTACTCCGCCTCAACGGCCATACACCACATCCTGACAGTAGCGACACATAATCAGCTAGTAGTCAACCACGGGAAACGACTACAATGGTTTCAGATGCTGCAGTGTGCCCCAAGCGACTGATTCTGGTGCACGGCGGATTAACCGCATTCGATGGAATGTTTTCCACAGCCTTTATTGTAGACCCCACGGACGTATTGAGACTTTAAACCAGAGGTCACGTCGTCGGATCGTCGGCTTTGTCAAAGATGTCAACTGGCTAAACAAAGATTTACCTGACAGGATGTCGGTCCCTATCCTGTCCACGAGCTGTCTTGTCCTGTCACCAGGAATTCCTGACATAACTGTCCATACATATTTCTACATTTCTCCTGTTTTCACTTTCGGGGGTGGATGTAGCTGGACTTACGTTGCTGGCTGTAACGCCCGTGACATTCAGACTACCCGCTTTGGGTCTGAAATCTTAATGATCTTTGCCACCACACAAAAGCAAGTGACACTGATACTTGCTGTATGTCCCGGCCAAGGCTGAGATTGAAGAATGCACGTTGATTCTGCAATTTGTCAGTCCCTGACCTTTCTCTAAGTGCCATCTGTCAAAGTGTCGAATCGCCCGTTTGAGATAAGGCGAATGTCAAACACTTTGCCTGACAATCGCCCTCTTGACAAGTGACACTTTTTACACCGGCCTCAACCAGGAGGGTCGCGAGTTCAAACCGGAATGGTTCTTTGATCGGCACTCTTGCACCTTTTCTAATAAATCTTGGACTCCGCTCTTGATAATTTACCCGTTACCAGCGCAGCGGTAATTGAATTTGTTCCACCCAAAAGACTCGATGTTCGGTTGAAGATGAATAATGTGTCCCTTTTGAGAGAAAGTGCGGCAAGTACGGGCATTTTATTATCTGTAAAGCCTTTCATAGCATGACAGGAGTCAAATTAAATATTTCGATTCTTAACTCAATTCCTACCAACTAAGTACGGAGTTGTGCACTTGTGGCCTCACTAAAAAAAAAATATCGTAATTAATTTAATGGAGTTAAATTTGGCTTAGTGGGCGTGTTGCACTTGCATTATACACGTGTTTGCTGTAGTAAGAGTCATCAAGGAACCGTTACTCTTGCCTGGGCCCGTATGTAGAACTCTAGGTTAATTCAACCCATGGCCTCGGGCCTAACCCAGACTAGGACAAAAGAAACCCCAAAACAAAATTAAATTTAAAAAAAAGGAAGCGAAGAAAGAAAGACAAAAATCCTTCTATAACGGCTTAGGCACCATGGTGGAATGTATTAATCCGTATTAATGTGGACCCGCTTCCTGATAAAAAAATAAAAATAAAAACACACACACACACACACACACACACACACACACACACACACACACACACACACACACACACACACACACAGAAAATTTAACCCTAAAGCTAGTTTAGTTCGAGGTTAGACTCTAACCAGGGGCTAAACTCCCTAACGCTGACTTTTACATGCGGGCCCTGATCGTTTTCGCATACATGGTTAAAACCGAAGAAGAGTCAGAAACGTGGGATACTCGAGCGCGGTACGACTGTGTTGTAAATGTAAAGAATACGTAAAGGATGTTGTACAGCGGTTTTGTTGTTGTTGTCGTTGTTTTAATGTTGACCAGGTGTGAGTGGTTACGATTAATACGGAGGGTTTGTAAAACACAAATCTGTCTCAAGCAAAATAAGTTTCTTTGTACCGAAAGCCTTTGCACAGAAACAGCGATACACATGCGACCTGTTTATATGGTTGCTGGTGTGTTGTTGTGGTTGTTTTCTTTCTTTTGTTTGTGTGTTTATTTGTCGCTCAGTGTTGCTTTTCGTTGTTGTTGTTGTTGATTGTATGTGGGCTTTTTGTGTTTTTTGTTTGTTTGTTTGTTTGTTTGTTTGTTTGTTTGTTTTGTTTTGTTTGTTTGGTCTTTTGTTTGTTTGTTTGTTTAGTTTTGGGGAGGAGGGGATGGCTTGTGTGTTTTGTTGTTGTCGTTGTTGTTGCTGTGGCTGTTGTTGCTGGTTGGTTGGTTTTGTGTTTGTTTGTTGTTGTATTTTGTTAAATTTGTTGGGGGTTTTCCAGAAGCAGGCAAGTACTAGGACACGACACAGTTTGACTGGCCCAGCGCTCCTGCCCGTGGGGTGTCTACACAAACACTGTAGCTAGCAGGAACAGCTGCTAATATGAACAGGCCTTCCATCATAAAGACACATGCACACGCGTAGACGGGTTCCTGTTTGTAGCCGTAACAACCTGACAGCACATAATTATACACGCCGCAAGTTTCGCTCAGCACTTAAAGTAACAAGATGCGAATGGACAGTGGGCTCCAAGTGTAACTCTGTCTTTGCAAATGAAGTGATGCGCCGTTTGGGAATTCGAGGCGACCGTGTTTGTGACTTAGCGGTCTCTAATACTAAAGAAATCAGCGCGTTTTACCCGGTGCTTATAGGGTTGTCACACGTTGCCATTCTGCAGGCCTGCCAGCGGCAAAATGCCCTCAGCGCCAATGAAATCCGTTTGTAGCGGGCACTTACGGGAGACGCCGCCGCGAGGCCTGTGAATAGAGCACGGTCCTATCTCCCCACGCCAGCAAGTCGTCGCTGACCATGCTTTGTGTATTGGAGCGCTGGGCCAGCGGTGCAGCTGGTAGCCGGAGTGTGTTGCAACGTATGACCGCAACCCCCGCGCAGTACACAAGCGGGTGCCTCGCAAGCACTCTACGTTTGACAAGGCCTTTAAACGGGCTGTTTCTCAGTATTGTTACTACTCCAGCTTATGTCAGTTTTGGAATAGGCTCGCTTCTGAGTGCGCCGGCCTGTACGCTCGAAATACTCTATCTTGACGATTAGTAGAGATCTTAATGCGATACAATGTTGTTTACACTCGGCTGCGCCAGCGGTCGACCAGACATTCAAATTCTACAACTGTAGCTACAACACTCTCCGCTCAGCGTGTTCTCCGCGTCACTGAATACGCCGCTTCTGTTGGCTCAGTGTCGGCATTTGAGATGCTGTCACTGTGCAGGTGTCCTAGGGATGTGATAATAGACACTGACCACGAAATTAGGAAATCAGTTTCGAATAATAATTAATACTTCATTGTCCGTTAAACAGTATAATTTTATAAAATGGAAATTTTATCAAATCGAGTTAAATGCACGCGCAGACTCGTTTTCGGTGCCTGTCTCGCCTACATGTCTCGCCTACGCACGCACGATATCAAGTGAGCACGTTAAAAATCTCTTTCAAAACGGGAGAGGTCGCGGAATAGAAAACGAGTACATCGTGCACAGGTGGGGGAAGGGGGGGGGAGGTGGCGGTGCACTGTGTCGATGTGCTTCCCCCGAGGAAAGCAGCTCGATTTTTTTTTTAAACTCCGGTATGGCATTGTAAGTTGTACCAATTACCAGTTACCAAATACTGTATATAGCGACGCATTTTTATTTATTTATTATTTATTTTATTTTGGTGGTGGTGGTGGTGGGAGGAGGGGAGGGGGGGGGGGTATCAGACAGGGAGTTTGCAAGCTAACCTTTCTAACCGTTCACAAAGTTCTTTTTTTTTTTTTTCTTTCCTTTTCTTTCCTCTCCCGAAAAGCGTCCATGTCAAGTTGCGTGGGCTGTCACTTACGACCTTTCCGACCGTTACAGCAAAAAAACAAAACAAAAACAAACCCCCCAAAAAAGCCCCCAAAACAAAACAAACCCATTTTCCTAAAACTGACAAATCGCGCCAGTACTGACTTTTCCCCGCCGGGTAAATGCGTTTGTACGATTTTTTTTTTTTTTTTTGCGCACGCACAGTGCATTACAATGTCGGAATGATATTAAGCTTTTTGAGGACCTTTTCACGTCGAAATCCGAGCCAACTGTCGTCAGTTTCAACCTGACAGATTTGTCACTCGCCCAGGGTTCATCGTCTTTCCATCCCCCACCCACCACTGGCATTTATGAATGGTCGGTGCAGGTTACTGAGATATTT
>JACVVK020000042.1:2260000-2367500 GCA_018292915.2 Batillaria attramentaria | reverse complement strand
GTCTCTCTCTCTCTCTCCCCCCCCCCCCCCCCCCACCCCTCTCTCTCTCTCTCTCTCTCTCGTGCGCGCGCGCTGTCCGTCTCTACTGACCGGCTTACTAAGTTTTCTAGTTGTACTCTGTAGCACCATTTTGTCATTCCTTCTCTTTATTTGGTAGTAGTTAGCAACGACAGGTCTGGCAATGTCTGTGTGACTGTGTCAACCGTCATTGAATCCCCCCCCCCTCTCTCTCTCTCTCTTACACACACACACACACACACACACACACACACACACACACACACACACACACACACACACACACACACACACACACACACACACACACACACATACACTTTTAAAAGTCTGATTTCTGCCTTCGTTTATCCTGCCTTTTTAACCGGCAACATTTTTTTTTTTGTCATGCTGTGAGTGACACCCTGCAGAAGATGGAACATTGCACAAGCTTGTGATGTTGATCTTGGTAACTGAAAAAAATCAAACAAATAAACAAATCTGCTTAATTTCCCCAAGAGATATGTATACACGGATTCCTTTTTTTTTCTCCTTTTAGATGACCACGGATGTGACGTCACAACAGACTTCTACGTCATGTGCGGAGTGTGAGCGGAACCCTACGTCATGTCGACGCCTGGCGGGCCTGTACACCGTCACAGTGCTGAGGAAGGGCACGTACAACCCGGTAGTGGAGATACCGGCCCAGGCGTGCTCCATCAACATCACGGAACTCGCTCCCAGCCAGAACTACCTGGGTAAGCTGATATTACACAGTCATGTCCGCTGTTGTTGTTGATGTTGCTGTGCACGCTAAAACCCCACGCCCATCTTTCGAAGAAGAGTAGGCTGTGGCCGGTGGCTTAGAAAACAGAAATATTGTCGCACGCACCTGATGGTAATGCAAGGTGTAGTTTTGCGTATTAGTAGTGTTTAGCTACAGTAGGCTTTCACTGCTGTGCCCTCCAGCCCTCCGGCGCATTGAGCATCTCAAAAGGGACGGATATGTGCGCCGACATCCTTCCCATATTCTATCTGTTCTGCCCATATCCTGCCCCCCCCCCCCCCCCACACACACACACCCATATTCTGCCCATATTTTGTACACATCTTCCTGTGTTCTACTTGGCCGTCTGCCCATAATCTGCCCACGTCTTACTTGTATTCTGCCCTTGTCCTGCCAACATCTATCCCATATTCCGCCTCCTATATTTTGCCCACATCACGCCCATATTCTGCCCACTTCTTGCACGTAGCTTTCCCACTTCTTTCACATTTTCTATCTGTTCTGCCCTTGTTCTGCCCATATCATGGCCATACTCTGTCCGCGTCTTTCCTCTGTTATGCCCACATTTTTACTGTAGTCTATGTGGTCTCCTCGTAACACCCACATCCGTCTCGTATTTTGCCCATATCCTGCCCACATCTTTCCCGTTCTATCTGTTCTGCCCATATTCTGCCCTCGTCTTGTTCATATTCTGCCCTTGTCCAGCCGATACTATGCCCACATCTTTCCTGCAGTTTATGTGGTCTGTCTGCAATCTGCCGGCCCACATACTGCTCGTATTCTGCCCATGTCCTGTCCACATCATTTCCATATTCCATCTGTTCTGCCCATATTCTGCCCACATTAAGCCCATGTTCTGTCCACGTCCTGTCCATATTATGCCCACATCTTTCGATTATTCTGTGTGTTCTGCCCGCATTCAGTTCTGCCCACATCTTGCCCACATTCTGCCCACATCTTGCCCGCATTGTGCCCATGTCCTTTTCCACGTGTAGCGTGCATTCGCACAGGTCTTGCATTTTGCCCATGTCCAGCCGTACCTGTGCCCACATTTCTGTCGATGATCTGCTCACATCTAGAGTACCCAAATGGCCATATTCTACCCGGCGAACCGGCCGAACCAACTGAGGATGAGAGTTGGACTGTCAATAATAAACGTTCTTTGATCAATTTTCCCGATGGCAGGCATAATTATATACTCTTTTTCTTTGTCGTTGCCCAGTCTGTGACTTGGCAAAGAATGACTTTAGATATACAACAAACCAACGCGCGCGCGCGCGCGCGCGCACACACACACACACACACACACACACACACACACACACACACACACACACACACACACACACACACACACACACACACACACACTGACACACACACACACACACACACACACACACACACACACACACACACTTACACACGTGCTCTCCTATGTAAACACGACCAACGAACGCCGTGTTGCGGACGTACATATCTTACCAGTTCTACCGCTGTTCGTCATTCTCATCAGATATCGTAATTCACTAATCAGATTATTCAGCTGATGTCAGCACATTACGTTTCCATCGCCCATTAATTGGTCACTTGCTTTTTCTGGCACACCGTGTGAAACTGCCCTTTGCCTCACCTCATCCCAGCTACACTACTGACTAGTACCACTCCTTTGTTGTTGTTGGCGTTCTTCCGACTGAACACTCCCTGGCCCGGGTCATCCCCTTGGATGCGGTCGGTGGACTAGCGGTTAAGACTTGGTCACCAATGCGAGAGGTCGGGTTCGAGTCCCACTCGGGGGGAAAGATTTTGCTTTCTCGTACGTGGCACCGTTCATTCGGGTCCGCGACCGTCAGGGGGGTTCTCTCTCCGGGTACTCCGGCTTCCTCCCCCTCAGCTTTGGAAATGTTCAGCCCACAAAATTAAAAAAAAAAATGGAATTCTAAATCCCGAAACTTAAATTGCTGAGCTGGCCTTTCGGACCACGTGATTGTAATGTGTTCATGTCCAGTGTGTGAGAGAATGTGTGTGATTCACGTGAGCTTGCATTTTGGGCCTAGCTCGCGGCGCTTTGTGCCTAATATTTGGGATAAAGCGCCTATATTAATGCGCTTATTATTATTATGTCAAGCACTTGGATGAGTGGACTGCGTCTCTGGTCGTTTTCAAACACCCAGTCGCATTAGCAGCCCCACTCTGATCTCGTCATCGGGTTTTATCTCTGTTCGGTGTTGTGTGTGTCTAAAAAAAAAAAAAAAAAAAAAAACATGTTCTTTTTATTCTGAAGATGCCTGCTTTTAGCTGCATCCGGTATTGCGTCCCTGTCCTAATTTTCTGGTACGCTGAGGATGAAAGATGAGGATTGTGATGGATTTGACATTTTTTGGCATTTCCTCAGTGAACGTGTGGAGAGGAAAAGCCCCTTTCAGAGTTTCTTCTTCTTCTTTTTTTTCAAGATACATCCCTGCAGGTCTTTAAGTGCACATACCGACCTACGCTCTTACCCGTGACAAGAACATGAAACTATTTAGAAGTGTGCAAAATATGCACCATTTGGGGGCTGTCGTTCCTTAGATATAAGCCAAAACGTGAGCCAAAACATGCGCCCGCCGCCTACTTCACTATACCCGGTGAAGTGTTGCGGCTGTATGCAACAGACCAGCTACGGCCAAGTGGCCGTCTTAAAGCAACTCACACGTGGTCGTTGGCGACATTACAAGCTTACAAAGCTCTGAAATACACTTTGGGAAGACCACTGACTCAACAGTGGCAGAATCTGTGCAAAACACGGTTTTTTTTTCATAAGTGATTACTCGTTGTGCTCTCTTACAATGTGGGGAGCCGGGGTGGCCGAATGGTAGAGCGTTGAACTTCTGATGCTCGGGTCGTGAGTTCGTATCCCGGCTGGGGCCAAATATTTGTGCTGGCTTTTTCATCGTTGCCCCGTCTTTGATATCACCCGTATGTGGTGGAAAAGGACGTTAAACCCCAAACACCCACCCACCCCTCTTACAATGTAATACTGTTTACTTCTTGGCGGTGATATCCTTCAATGAACAAAAAAAATGTTTAAACCAAACACGTTTTTTGACACGGAGAGAGTTGCTCATCTTGCCAGCTGTCGCTCGAATTATTGAATTCCTCGATTTCAACAGAATGCCTAAAACCTTCTCGGTTAAGCGTTCTTCATCATCAGCCTTAAACGTCTGTATCCAAACGGGGCTTCCGTCCTGAGGGCTTCTTGTCCTTGGAAGGGACATCTACTGACTGTGACCTGCTTGAATATCACGGTCTTACCAAGCTGAGCCCTGAGGGCTTCTTGTCCTTGGAAGGGACGTCTACTGACTGTGACCTGCTTGAATATCACGGTCTTACCAAGGTGAGCCCTATTGGCTTCTTGTCCTTGGAAGGGACGTCTACTGACTGTGACCTGCTTGAATATCACGGTCTTACCAATCTGAGCCCTATTGGCTTCTTGTCCTTGCAAGGGACGTCTACTGACTGTGTGTGACCTGCTTGAATATCACGGTCTTACCAAGCTGAGCCCTGAGGGCTTCTTGTCCTTGGAAGGGACGTCTACTGACTGTGACCTGCTTGAATATCACGGTCTTACCAAGCTGGGCCCTATTGGCTTCTTGTCCTTGGAAGGGACGTCTACTGACTGTGACCTGCTTGAATATCACGGTCTTACCAAGCTGAGCCCTATTGGCTTCTTGTCCTTGGAAGGGACGTCTACTGACTGTGACCTGCTTGAATATCACGGTCTTACCAAGCTGAGCCCTACTGGCTTCTTGTCCTTGGAAGGGACGTCTACTGACTGTGACCTGCTTGAATATCACGGTCTTACCAAGCTGAGCCCTATTGGCTTCTTGTACTTGGAAGGGACATCTACTGACTGTGACCTGCTTGAATATCACGGTCTTTCTTACCAAGCTGTAGATGAACCGCGCATAGCATGGCATAGCATAGAATAAGCAAAGCATAGCATTTCTCAGAAACTAGTGCTGTCGTCGTATATTGTCTGTGTCTTCATTTTCTTCTTATGGCTTCGGCTGATAAGTGGGGGTAATGGAGAACAGACTCCCGTGCGCCGCCCTCTGACTTCAGAGTTATGGGTTGGATCGAAAGGGAAAGCGGGGGAAGATTAACCAGCCGCGCATAATTGGACCTTTTCTGGGCCTGCTGCTGCCGAAATAACGAGACAAGCTGTCAGAGGCAGGTGTGAAGGTTATGCATGCTGCTTTCTTTTGCCTCATAGACCGGCTGCTGAGAATCAGAGAATATCTTCTCTGTGTGTGTGTGTGTGTGTGTGTGTGTGTGTGTGTGTGTGTGTGTGTGTGTGTGTGTGTGTGTGTGTGTGTGTGTGTGTGTGAGAGAGAGAGCGAGCCAGCGTGTTGAAACTAGCCTTTCACCAAATCAACCGATTTTGTTTTCTCTTGCCCTCATGCCTACTGGTTTTTTTGGTCTGTGATTTTCATCCCGGCTGGAACCAAATATTTATGCTGGCTTTTTCATCGCTGCCCCGTCTTTGATATCACCCCTATGTGGTGTAAAAGGACGTTAAACCCCCAAACACACACACACCCCTGTGATTTTTTCCCCTCGCTGGAAATGCGCCTCACTTGAATCCCCCCAGCATTATTCTGGCTCCTCGATATTTGCGTCATTGCGTAAAAAACATCTGTTGGGTCAGTGCCAGGCTATGAGATGCTGTCACTGTGCAGGTGTCTGAGTGGTACGCTGTTAGACTGATACTATCGAAAGAGCTCAAGAGAACGAGTTGTGAGAACAGAATTGTCGGACGACGAAACTTTCAGCCGTAGACCTATTTACTAAACACATGGAGGACGGGACGGATTGGTGTGACACGATTAGTCTTCGACACCAAACACCTCACCTACTTCCCAGGTACTGTCAACCCGAACTTGTACCACACTGAGTTCCGCTCAACAGTCAATATCAACACTCCTGATTTAGCACCGCTGACATTTCCTCACACTACTGTCACTCGACCCAGAAACATTGAACTTTCAACCGGGCTGCGCCGGCAAAGCCCCGCAAAGAATTCCATGAATCTGACAGAGATTGACCCATCGGCAAAGGGCAATCCACCCGTGTGTGTATGAAAGTTGCGGGCCCTCCACTTTCAGGTGTCTATGGATTTTCTTGTCATATGGCCTGTAAGCTGGGAGGAGGCAGTGGCGGGGGAGGGGGGGGGTAGGGGTAGGGGGCGAGACAGAAGTGGGGGGGGGGGGGGAGGCGAGATAGAAGAACTGGTAGAGGGTGGGACTGTCATTGCTTGGGTCGTGAGTTCGATTTTTGGCTTAGTTAGTTAGTTAGTTAGGGCTTAATGCCGCGCAAGCAACAAAGACTAATTTGCGGCTGGGCAGGATTTTTGGCTGGGAGCGAAAAACGTCTGCTGATTTTTTTTTTTTTTTTTTTTTGCGTTGCCCAGTTTTTCATATCATCCTTATCCTGTGGAAAAAGGACTGGATGTCCCAAACAACCACCTGCAATGGCGCGGTACTGACTTCGATCGATGAGACCATTGGTTGTTTAATGTTTGTTGATCGGTTAGTTTGCCGGACTGGCTGGAAGATCTGCTTCAGGATTTACGTTCTTACGTTCACGTAAGGGTGTTTTTTATGTGGAGGGTGATGTATAAAATTAAACACACGGCAGCTAGGACAAAAGTCGAGAAAAGTGGAAGATCGCTTGACACATTGCTACAACCAACTCAGTAGCCGCCGCACCGTGCAACAGACTACTCCACTCGGCAAACCCTTTCCTCTGCCGAGTAGGCCCCACTGGCAAAACACAGTACGGCCATGACGTCATGTAGTATGGGGCCAAGGGGTGATTTCAAGATGAAAGAGATTGACGTAATGGTCTTTTTCCTATAGTGACGTCGATAGACTTACCGCTTTATTTTTCTTTGTTTGACAGGAGTGGAGTCGTCCATTGGTGCTTCAATCGTTAAGTGTTCATACTCCGTGGTTGTTTACTAACAGACACTAACACCACTATCATCATCAGCAAAGAAACGAACAAAACAGACGGACACTAACACCACCACAATCATCAGCAAACAAACGAACAGAACAAACAGACACTATTAACACCACCATCATCACCAGCAAACAAACGAGCAAAACAGACACTAACACAACTACATGTATCATCATCAGCAAACAAACGGACAGAACAAACAGACACTGACATAACTATCATCACCAGCAAACAAACGAACAGAACAGACACTAACACCACCATCATCACCAGCAAACAAACGAACAAACCAGACAGACACTAACACCACCATCATCATCAGCAAACAAACGAACAAAACAGACACTAACACCACCATCATCAGCAGCAAACAAACGAACAAACCAGACAGACACTAACACCACCATCATCACCAGCAAACAAACAAACAAACCAGACAGACACTAACACCACCATCATCACCAGCAAACAAACGAACAGAAAGACACTAACACAACTATAATCATCAGCAAACAAAACGAACACCCCAGATAGACACTAACACCACTATCATCACCAGCAAACAAACGAACACAACAGACACTAACACCACCATCAGCAGCAGCGAACAAACAAACAAAACAGACGCTATCACCACCATCGTCATTAGCAAACAAACGAACAAAACAAAACAGACACTAACACCACCATCATCACCAGCAAACAAACAAACAAACCAGCCATACACTAACACCACCATCATCAGCAGCAAACAAACGAACAAAACAACCAAACAAACCAACCAACAAACAAACAACAACATCAGGAAGCAATTATGGCCACAGAGAGGTCCGGAGTATTGTTTATCTTATACGCTTCAGCCAGCTCTGCCAGCGATTCCAGTCCCGCAAAATAACGCTACGTACCCCCGTGGAACTAACGAACACCCGGTCACCACTTACCCCATCCGTAACCTAGCCACTTAAACTTGCCTGTTTTCATCTAGTGCCTCGCAGGATCAGGCGCGCTATGTCCAAACAATTGCGCTGTTGTCCTCTCGAGGGCATTCCTATCTAGATTAAACGTTTTTAACGGGTCCTCGAAGAATGTGGGATATGGCGTTAAAGCGCTGTGCTCGCAGCTGTGGAGAAAAGAGATAATGATTACACCTTGTAATTGCTCCTCGGGGGGAACTTGAACCTTACGCCAGATGAGGGGCGTACGGTATTACAATACCTACCCGCGTCGCGAGAACGGTAAATGAGAAAGCGCGATCTATATAGATAGACTGTATACATGCCAGAGGTGCGCAGTACCTGTTGGGAGACCTACCTTGCATGCCTGATCCGGCGTTAAAGAAGCCTACTTCATGATATGATGAGCAGTTGGTTGGTTGGTTGGCTGTTTAGGTCTGGGTTTAGCGTCCTTTTCTGCTACATTAAGGACGATACCAAAGACGGGGCTGCGAGGAAAAGCCAGGACAAATCAGTTTTTGTTTGTTTCTTTGTTTGTTTGTTTTGTTTTTAGCAATGATTTTCTAGGATTGCGGAAAAACGGGGGGGGGGGGGGGGGGGTGTCAGGTTGGTTGGTTGGTTGAGGGTTTAGCGTCCTTTTCCACCATATAAGGGTGGTATCAAAGACGGGGTAGCAAGAAAAAACAAAACAAAACAAACAAACAAACAAAAAGCATAAATATTTAGCTCCCAGCCGGGATTCGAACTGACGACCTGAGCATTGAAAGTCCAGCGCTCTACCCACCCGGTTATCCTGACTCCCCTCACATCAGGATGAGTAACTCCCACCGTATTAAAAATAGACTCCATGGTGCAGTCCCTTTTCGGTGGGTCGTGACCTGAGAGATTCTGTGCCCCAGAGAGCGTGTTAAAAGGGGGAAAAACAAAAACAAAAACACACAAAAAAAACAACAACGCTGCCTTTATTTGGTCAGCAGTCTTCTCTCTTAAGTCTGTCTAAGAGCTCTGTAAACTTGTAACGTTGTCATCGACTCAGTCCACACAAACTCTTCACCATTTGAGTTCACCGCGGACTGCAAACCAACACTGATGGCCCAGCTGGCCCCCGCCTCCTGTGGACCTGAAGCGAACAGTAGCCATACACCGTTGCCGCTCACATCTCAGTGAACAACGACGGCCCGGAAAAGGCTCTAATTTTGCACACATCTTCACGATATAATAATAATAATAATGAGGATTTGTCTGGCGCCCAACCTCCTGCTGGAGCTCTGGGCGCCTCACAATAGCTAGTATAGTGTCAATACATACACATGAGATACAAATGAAAAATACATTACACGTTACATACACATGTATGAAATAGACGTCACATACACGTTACATACACACAGCTATGATACATCTTAACAACACATCGTAAAATGACAATGATGGTGACAGTGAAGGTAAGAAGTTATTCTGTATAATACAGCCGGAAGAAATAGAATTTCAAAGCAGTCAGTTTAAAAGAATCCGTTGACTCTGCATGGCGAACATGGTAAAGCAGGCTGTTCCAAGTGACTGGACCGACGATATCATGTTTTTGTCGTGGTAGGTCGACCTGTGAGATGGAAGAAGTTAACACGTCGTGTCCCTTTAAACGACGTATGTTGGTGCAATCCATAGCGTTTATGGTGTGGCTTACGATGTAAGGTTACACAGTGCGCTATGCCTTGGGTTTTTTATTTTTATTTTTTAAACAGTCCTGCGGCTCTCTTTGTAAAATTATTGTTGTTCCTCGTAAATGTGTCACGATGATTTGTCTAGACGTGAGGTGAGTTTTTGCCATCTGCCGCCTGCGTTTAACCTTTAAAAAAAAAAAGTCTAAATGTGTGTGTGTGGGGGGGGGGGGGGGGGGAGGGAGAGAGAGAGAGAAAGAACGAACGAACGAATTAACTTTATTTTTAACTGAAAAGATTTTCAATCTGCCGTTGCAACAAATGAAATGAACTACTGGCAAAAAGCAAAGAAAAAAATGCAATGCTGAGCAACAAAAACAAAAAGAAAGAGTAATGCAAAACCAGAACAAGATGCAAAGCTCACACACGAGAGAGAGAGAGAGAGAGAGAGAGAGAGAGAGAGAGAGAGAGAGAGTTTAAATTGTTGTCCTCTTCCTCACTAGGTGAAATCTGGAAAGTCCAAAGCGCTACTACCATCTCGATTCAGTTATTTGTCTCCTTACTTTATCTATCAAACCTCCTCTATTTTCTGCGTTCAATTTTCTTTCTTTTTCTTTTTTTTACACCTCCGTCGCCTCGCCATCAACCAAACTTTTAGGACAGAAACAGATTTCGTGCAAATCTGCAAAACGCAAAAGAACATTCGTGGTATTCATCGGCTGTCTCAAAGAAACCTTTATTACACAGTGGTAGCGGGTGGGATGGGTGGGTGTTTAGGTGTTTAACGTCCTTTTCCACCAAGTGTGGGTGATATCAAAGACGGGGCAACGAGAAAAAGGCCTGCACAAATATTTGGCCCAAGCCGGGATTCGAACTCACGACCCGAGCACTGAGAGTCCAACGCTCTAGAATTTGGCTATCCCGGCTCCCTCACAGTGGAAGCGAACACTGTCGGAAAAGAGTGTGTTAGATCTTGATGTAATTGTTCGATGTCAGTAACATAAAAAACCCCTATGCAGGCCGACTGCGTGAGGCTGGTTACCCCATTGTTTTTGCTGGAACTGATCAGATGGAACCGGCTGTCAATCAGCCAAGTCATAGCCGACTCGGACAAAAAGCCGGACAACACACGCCAACGTCCACATCTGGCTTTGCCCAGTCTCCCGGTAGTCGCCATAGCCTAACCTCTCCATGGTGTCCAGCCAAATGGTTCCATTTTTGTTTGTTTGTTTTGTTTTAGGCAAGTGACCGTATACCTTATAGTAAATGCAGCATCACTTACCCTCCGGCATTGAGGCTTTTAGCCTGAGACACAACTCGCTTTCATGATTCCACAGCAATAGGAAGCAAACTGCGCTCGCAAGGGTTTGAACACTGAGAAAATGTCCCGGCCCTTCTGATATAACTGAACCAACCCTGAGCACATGATTGTGTATGAGCCAGGTCACAGTCAGTGTCTCACTGAAGTCGCCGTGAGACAGTGTGAGATATACAGTTGTAAACTGGTTATAAATATCAGACAGAACCAATGACCGTGAATTCCGCGATGGCCTACTTAGACAGGGTGTGATATTATAATAATAATAATAACAACTGTGCATGTGTCGGCGCTTTACCAAGTTTCTCAGCTCAAAGCACCTCAAACTGAACCCAACATGCACGCACAGGTGAACTGATGATCCGTCACACACATGATTCTCTCGCGCACTGTACATGAACACATTACAGTCACGTGGTGCACAGGATCACCTCAGGGCCCGCATGTAAAACTCGAGGTAATTTAACCCACGGCTACGGGCCTAACCCAGACTAGGACAAAAGAAACAACAACAACAACAGCAACAATTTTTTTTAAAAGGAGACGAAGAAAGAAAGAAATAAATCCTTCTATAACGGTTTAGGCATCTTGCTGGAATCAGTGGACCCGCTTCCTGATTCAAAACAAAAAACAATAGAAAATTTAACCCTAGAGCTAGTTTAGTTCGAGGTTAGACTCTAACCCGGGGCTAAACTCCCTAACCTCGACTTCTACATGCGGAGCCAGCTATTTAAATTTCGGAATTTAGAATTACATTCATTTTTGAATTTTTGTGGGCTGAACATATCCAAAGCAGGTGTCGCTTTATACGGGCCACAGACAGGTCTGACTGTACCAGCGGGAGGGTCGGAAAGGGAGGTGGGGAGGGGAGGCGGAGCGAAGTCCACCCTTAAAATAGCCACTTCTGACACGTGCCAGACCACTGGACCGCACGCCTCAGGCCACTCATGCCACGGCCGGTGCGCGCGCGATGCCCAGGAACCTGGTGACAATCAGCTGCTGGCGGGCAAGGCGTCTTACATAAATACAAACATTCCGGCCCCAGCTCATCACCATGCCTCGTTACCTGCCCACCCGACCACACCACGCTGACCCTGCAGCTTCCTGGCCGGCGCATTCAGCACGGTTAGAGCTACTGGCAGAAAGAAAACAAGTTTTGGATATATATACTGTTCATGCATTTCTTTGGCTTCACTTTGGTATGGTAACAGTTTTCCTGCAGAAGTCCGATTGACATAAAATGGTCCATGAATTTTCATGAGTGTTTGTTTGTTTTTTTGTTTTGTTTTGTTTTTGTTTATTTGTCGTTTCACTGAGTTTTTGAGGGCGAGAGAATAGGCCGCTGTTACGTCTTTTAACTACGTACATCCTCCCCCCCCCCCCCCTAATGAGCAAAAGTCAGTGTCGTGTGTTTGTTGCCTTTCCGGATGGTCTATAATAGCGATGTCCAGTGGCAGCCCGGCCGAAGCGTTAACATTTAATCGGACTTCACTTTGTCAGTGGCATTTTAGCCAACCATATTCCGTGTAAGTAACCTGAGTTCTAACATGGCCTTGTACGTAATACACTGATGTAGCTAGGTTTCTTGCAGCTTTAAGCACTGTGCCTTCTTGTCAACAATTTACTGAGAATTATCAAAATGATGACTGCTTTTGGCTTCACCTAGATTTGGCTAGAACGACTCGATCACTGGGCTGCTGGGACTCAGTGCGCGCTTGACTTCAGATGCGTGTTGCCGGGATGCGCGTTTGTTATTTGAAGGCGGCATCAGGCTGATTTGAGTACATTTCTTCCAGACTGGGCAGCCTAATAGGACCCAAGTGGAGCCACATATGTACTCCCCCTCCCTCCCTTCCCCCTCCACCACAAAAAAACCAAACAAAAACAAGAAAAAAGAAAGAAACAAACAAACAAAAACAAAAAACAAAAATAACAAAAAACAACAACAACAAAAAACCCAACAACAAAAACCCCAACGACAACAACAAAACTTCCAGACAAAACAAAACAGTGCAAAACAAAACAAAGCAAAGAAAATCCAAAAACCAAAACCAAACCAAACCAAACCAAACCAAACCAAAACAATCAAACGACTCCGAGCAATGCCAACAAGCATAACAAGATCACGGTCTGTACTTTACGTTTCGATTCCCCTGGCTGATTCACCTCCGGAAGGCCGGGTCACTCGCCGTGCAGCAGCAGCAAAGTGTGCACGTAAGGTGTCTATGACGCAGATTTCGTTACGTCACTGTGTGCGTGACAGTAAGTATTGTGTGGAGAAACGTCACAGTCTTGTTTTGTATCACTGAAACTTGCTGCTGCACGTAGCAAAATCTGCCCCGTCTCATGAAGTTGTTTCTCTATAGAGAAACAACTTAAAAACCAGCACAGACTATTGGCTCTCAAACTCAGGACCCAAGCATTGAAAGTGAGCGGTGGTCTGATAATACTGTTACAGTAGCCGGTAGCGAGTCGGACTTAGCCAATTTAAGTGAAGCCAAGAGCAGTCGTCATTTTGATAATTTTAAATTTGTGAGAAGAGGTAACGGTCCTTAAATCTGCATGAAACCTAGCTATTACATATAATTATTATAAGGCCATCTAAGATGTCAGGTTAGTCCGATGAAATGTTACCGCCTCGGCTGCCGCTGGACATCGCATTAGTCATACGGGGAAAAGGATGTAGTTACTAGTCGTAACAGCCTATTCTCTCGCCCTAAAAAAAAACCCAAAACAACAACAACAACAACAAAACAAGAAATAAACAAAGGAAAAACCCGAACAAACACTCATGAAAATTCATTGACCATTTCATGTCAATCGGCCTTCTGCAGGCAAACTGTCACCATACCAAAGTGTAGACAAAGAAATGCATGCCTAACTGTGTATCCAAAACTGAGAGCAATCGCCATCGAAACATAATTATTTTGCATCTGTAGCAGCACAGGAAAAACTCCAGGCCATCTTCACTAAGCCCCGCGTCCTTGTCTGGAAAGGTAGAACCATGGTGACGAATCACACGCTTGGAGAAGGTTGAGTAGCCTCTTGTGTAGCGATCTCGCTGTAGGTTCCCCTTGTCGTTGCCTAATCTGACATGACCTTCTTTGTCCTACCTACCAATTTCCGGGACGTTCAGAATGTTTCCAGGCGCCTGGAACAAGCTTAACACCTACCACTTTGCCTAGTGACTTTGCCGGCCGATTGCTCGCCCCCAAGACACGGCGGTTTCCAAGTGTGAGTTCTCCATGGTCAGGTGTCGCGACTGATGACGAAGCTGGTCCGCTTCGCGTTCCTGAAAGATGAGATGGATGCTCGATGGTCAGTTTATCAGCCCCATATAAGGAGATCTTTCTTAGCTATGCTTGGAACTTGGAACTCTTCCGCTGTTTCCTGACGGCGTTCCTTGGACATTACCAGTCAGACGCCGCATTCCTGTTTCGGAAGAATTTCCCTCGTTTTGAAACCCTACAATTTGCATGTATTTTGGACTGTGATTACACCCCCAGGACTGTGTTTTCAACATTTCTGCACCCCACCTCACCCCCCTTCTGGTTGGCATCCCAGTCCTGTGAAGGCGAACGACCCCTCTCCACGCCTCGCGCATGGTCACATCAATTTGTCACACGCCGTTCTGAGACTGAAAATGAATAGTCTGCTGGAAAATTGCCACCAACACCAAGCGTGTAGTTCGGGACTTGATGAACAGTGTCAGCTCTCAATTTGCCCAAAGCGCAACCTGACTGTTTCTTGTAAAAGATAAGGATGTTGTTTTGTTGCCTGCAGCGTTGTTTCATAAGACATCGCTCGATGATTCATTCGGCAAAAGCATCTCGGTCTGTGCGCTTAATCAAGCTATTCAAGTGAAAGAAAGAATTCCACTATAAAATGTTTACCGCAGACTTTTTTTTTGTCCAAGGACAAGTTTTCATCTTTATCAGCATCCATTAGCTTCACCCACGCCCTCCCGGATCCTCTTCTGAAGGAGAGAGGGTTGGAGTAGGGGCATCGGGGGAAAAGGGTGGGGGGCGTTCCTTGTGTGGTCTGGACAGAGTTCAAACAGTCTTCTTCTTCTTCTTCATGGCGATAATGCAGTGACATAGAGAAAGGCAGTGTCATAATAACTTACCACCCTTTCTCTAATCACACAATGATTTTTCACATAATAATTATTATATATTTTAGTGAAACCACCGGCTAATCCTCAAGTCAACCCCCTCCCCAACCCCCCCCCCCCCCCCCCCCCCCCGCTCTGGCCGCAATAGGGACTTGAGTTGTGAAAATGATCACTGCTTTTGAGATTGACCATAGTCGTCGGACCGCAGCAACGTCTTTTGTCCACCACGAGAGTTGTTTCAAAGAATGGGAGGGAGGAGGGGTGTTGTGGGGGTGCACTACAAAAACGTATGCACAGATTTTGACTGTGCTTGGGTTCGAACCCGGCTCGACCTTCCGATCTCGAGTGCGGCCGTTGGCCGCAACGCAGCAGCCGGATGAGCCACCTGGACCCCCAACAGACAGCCGGGCAGAGCCCCCGATGACCGTAGTGTGGATTTCTCACAAAGAGGCCAAAAGTTGGTTGGTCCTCACACGCCGCGATTCTGCAGGTCTACCAGCGGCGAAATGCCCTCAGAGGCAATTAAATCCACTTGTAGCGGGCACTACCCGCAGACGCCGCCGCGATGCCAGTGAATAGAGCACGGTCCTATTAATTTTTTTCCTCACCACGCCAGTAAGTCGCCGCTGACTATGCTTTGAGCATTGGAGCGCCGGGCCCGCGGCGGTGCAGCTGGTAGCCAAAGTGTGTGTTGCAATGTATGACCGCAACTGTGACCCCCGTGCAATGCACAAGCGGGTGCCTGGCTTGTTCTTTCTAACCGGTTATCATACAGCGGGCAGGGGGTCACTCCGGGTTCGGATTACATCCTGAATCAAAATCGTCACAGCACTAGACAGCACTATTATGCAACCTCGCGGCCAGCAGTCCGCGCGAGAGACGCCGCAACGTGCCGTCATATTGCATCACACTCCGGCGAGCGGTCGAGGCTAGCCAGCACAACATGACGGCACGTTGCATCACACTCAGTCGAGCGGTCGACTTAGCCAGACAGCTCGTCGAGTTCGCACCCTCTTGTGAATACGGCGGTCACTCGTTTGTTCGGGTATTGGCCACGTAATAGCTAACGGCACACTTATGGGCCCCGTTACAACTTGCCACAACCACTTCCCACTGGCGTGAGGGCGGTAGACGACAAGCGGCAAGTCCCGGGGGACAAAGCACGCACGTACGCACACACAACCCCTCAATGAACACAGTACATGCAACGCTCATTTGCTCTTTTATATTTTAGTGTTTGTATTGATTTGTTGTTGTTGAAAATCAGTTTTTGTTTGTTGTCCCTGTCGTTGTTACCAAGCGATCATTTTTTTTCTTTGTATTTTTTTAAAAGCAGTGTTTGAGTGTGGCCAACATCTCGCAGCCGGTTTATTTCTCTTAATTTGTCGGACTTTGCGAGCGCAGTGTTTGGTCCGTTGGGCCTGTCTTTTCCGCTCTGCTGATACCAGACTCGGCATATCCCGTTAGACAGTAAGCTACTGGAACTTGCACATCGGTAGGGACCGTCGCGAGTCGGTAGCACTCCACGGCCGAGTTGAGTGGCAATACGGGATGAAGAGAGACTGATTATGTAATCTGCGTAACCCGTTAGACGGTGAGCTACAGGACTTTGCACAGCGGCGAGGCGCGTTGTGAACCAGTCAGTTCAATACACAAGACTACCCTGAGCAGGCCAAGGGATTATATATGAGAGATTATGCAACGTACTGCGAGCTGTGCGTCGTCGGGGGACAGAAACGGGCCTTACTGATAGTGCCCACGCCTTGCGTAATAGTGCTGTGGAGTGCTGTCTAGTGCTGTTTAGTGCTGTCGTGAGTTTTGGTAAGTCTTGTCATATAGTGTGTGTGTGTGTGTGGGGGGGGGGGGGGCGTGGGCAGTTAGGAGTTAACTCTTAAGAGCCCGAGCCCCACCGCACCCTGCCCGCCAAATAATAAGACTGGTCAAAAAGAACAAGCCACTTCACACCAATAGGAACCACCTCAAGCCACTATTAGGCAATGCATGGGCCTTCTCGCTGGGCCCGAGACCGCTGCAGATTGCATAATAGTGGCTTAAAGTGGCTCATAGTGATCTGAAGAATTTAAAACAATTGCGATTTTTATATGGGCGTTTAAGTATGGTATGGTATGGTATGGTAGACTTCTCCTCGGTGTACCTATCCATCTCTACTGAGATGCTCATGGCGCCGCAGGGCTGGAGGACGAAGCAGTGAAAGCCAGCTGCCACTAAGCGCTACTTTACTGATGTGCAAACCTTCCACCCTGCTATTCACTCTGGTGCGTGCGACAATATAAAATTCTGTTTTACCACGCCACCGGCTACAGCCTACTCTTCTTCGAAAGATGAACGTGGGATTTTTAGCGTGCACACTTGATATTTGTGCGTGTGTGTGTACACGAAGGCGAGACAGGCACCGTAAACGAGTCTGCACATGGATTTGACTCGATATGGTATGGAAAAATCCAACCATATTCCTGCCCACCGTGTTAGGAGTTAATAAAACAAACCTCTGTATTTTGCAGCTTTTCATGGCACCATAATGATTCTTCTTTTCGTGTGATTTCAGCCGTGCGGACAGACAGTGGAGAAAACATAGTGAACGGTTACGGGACGACAGGCAGTTTTCGTGGCGTGGGCACACTGTTCGACTATAACAGACGGACCAGGAATTGTCCAGGGGAATGCATCTACGCCACAGGACCTACAAACAGGCGTATCACTGTACAGGTGAGGAAAACTTGACACGTGTGTGTGTGTGTGTGTGTGTGTGTGTGTGTGTGTGTGTGTGTGTGTGAACAAACCTGATATTTCCTGTTGAGCGTTAAAACTCTCTCTCTCTCTCTCTATCTCTCTCTCACTCTCTCTTTCTCTCACAGCTACTTTTACTGTCTTTCTGTGGGTTTCAAGGTTTTTTTGTTGTTGTTTTTTTTAAATGGATTTTCAAATATTTTATCATGGCTCACAGGGGTAAACAATGGTGATATTTTCCATGAGTGCGCAACTCACGGTCAAATGAAAGTTGACGGTTATTGCATTTCATTTGTGACAGTGAAATGCTGGTTAGAGTCAAAAAAACAAAAGAAAAGAAAAAAAAAGAGGTTTATATCCATACAAAATACCCGTTCACTGACTTTCCAGTCAAAGCTGACACACTGTCAAACATGATACCCTGTTCGCAAAGTCGATTCTTGACATTGCCACCTGTAATTATACTTTTACCTTCACCCAGGTAAAACTGCACTGGAGCCTACTCAGAAGAAAAATACACTTCAGTTTTGTCATTCACATGAATATTCAGTCTCTGCTCTTCTGTCTTCTCTCAGCTGCTGTACTACAGCAAAAACCCAGGCATCGCCTACGAGTTCGTCCTTCCAAATGACGTGCCCTTCAAGCCGTTTGACAGGGCTGCGCCGCAAGTGGAGGCCAGAACAAGAACCCAGCACCAGAGAGGAAGTCGCCAGCGCCACCATCACAGACAGCACCAGAACCCTAGCACCACTGGTGCTGAATCTAGCTACGACGGAGGCCCAGGGAGCCAGAGAGCCGTGATATCACAGGTGGAAGAACCACGAGGCCTGTCCGGTGGCTCCAGGCGAACGATTGCTACTGTGACTGGGACTGGGAGGTAAGACTGCGTCAGTATATCGAAGAGATGAAGCCTCCAGTTTAGCAATCTACTTGACAGTAAGGGGGGAAAAAAAAGCATGACTTTGGTCAAGGGGGCACATTTTGATACCCCCCCCCCTCCACCTCACCCCCACTTCTCCCCTTGCCCCCCCCCCCCCAAGAGTGCACATAAGCTTTCTTTTATATTGTGGCTGGCTACCCACTGATTTCTTTCAGCTCACAGAAGGCATTGTACAGTGCATGGAACATTATCACTGATACGTTAATGACAGCCGAGTGAAATGGTGACAAAGGATCTCAATTTTTTTCCTTCCTGATTACCCCCTCCACGCCCACACACCTCAGTGTTTGGTCTACCTTGCTACCCGGGCTAGAGATGAACCCTGTGATACCCCATACTCTCTGCAGATGGACTCGGAAAGTGTGTTTGCAGCTCACCTTCCCATACAAGCATAGTTTCCTCCCTTGCATCATCCAAGTCTTGATTTCAGTACTTTGAATCTTGACTTGCCCTGAGGCAGTCACTACTGCTCAGTTAGTATAGTTTGCACCCTTGGGCCGTACTGGCTGAACTATACCAACGCTCATTTAGTAGAGTTTGCCTGCTTAGATCGGTTTAAGGTTAGGTTAGGTTTAGGGTTAGGTTTAGATTTAGGGTTGGGTTTACCTTGTGGTAATGTGCAATCGCTATGTTGTTTAGACGGTCGCAGTGCATTCTCATCAGGTGCAAATGACACAAGGGGGCGAACTATACCAACGCAGGGTCACTACTTGCTTCTTTTTGTTTATAATGAGTTGACCAAATCTTTCCAACAGGGGCCCAACCGATACAAGGACAAGGACCCAGCCAGACTACCATGGCACAAGCTACGGGTCCCACACGCTGGGCGGCAGGGGACAGAGCTACACGTACAGGTATGGTGGTGATGCCAGACCCACAAACGAGAACCAACGCCCCAGCTACAGCAGCACGAGCTCCACGAGACGGAGACCTGTGTTCGCCCCGAGGCCGACAGGCCGCCGGGAGCAGTCGTCATCTTGGCGTGGTCAGTCTGCTGCAGGATACTATGGTCGTGAGTAAACTGCACATGTACTTTACACAGTATGGAGCGAGCGCAAGGGGAGTGGTGAAACTTCTGAGAGAGACAGTGGGTTCAAGCATAGTGAAGTTTTCATGCCTGGTAAATGGCACATTCCTTGCTGGCTACTCCAGCTGTTTTCACGTCTGCTTTAGAAAATATTCAGCTTCAGATGGGAAAAAATAAACCGAAAACAGAGAAAACCACACACACACACACACACACACACACACACACACACACACCACCACCACCACCACCACCACCAGCAACAGCAACAGCAACAACAACAACAACAACGGCAAATCTAAAATTCAAAATCTGTAACTTGATTAGCTGATTTGACTTTTCATGGCACATATCTTGTCTGTTTTAATGAATGTGTGTGATCATGTCATGCTGAAGTGCTCGACCAGTACATGCTAATTCCTTCCTTGTGTTATCCCTTCCACAGAGTACGATCCGAACGCAGGCCGCGGGTACCAAACATCGGCAAGCTCCAGCCGCGGAGGCCTGATAGACAGGACGTACTCACGGACTTTGGACACAGAGAACCGGCTCCAGACCTTCGAACGCCCTGCAGTGGAGCAGAGGCCCACGCTGACCATCGGAACCGGCGGAGGGGGAAACGAATATGAATGGACCATCTCTGGCTTCACCGAATGCTCACTCACTTGTGGTGGAGGTAGGCACAGTTAGACCTGTTTCTGTGGCCTGTATAGGGCAACACTCCCTGTTTAAGGAGACCGCTAGTGTCCAAACCATGGGCGACAAGATCAGATTACTAGAGCTCAGTTGGTACAGTTCACCCATTAGGGGGTGCAAATGTATACCAGTCATGCGCAGGAGGGGCAAATAAACTCCAGTCGGTGACTGTATTCCCGCAACGCGGGAGGGGTGCAAATGTACTCTGGGGTGTGTCGAGGTGAAGTCACGTGGCCGCTGACTTCATTCTACGAATTTACTTTATGCGAAATATTTGCACCCCCTAACGTGGAGCCGGAGTGGCTTAATGGTAGAGCGTTGGACTTCTAATGCTCAGGTCGTGAGTTCATATACTGGCTGGGGCCAGATATTTGTGCTGGCTCTTTCGTTGTTGCCCTGTCTTTGATATCACCCATATGTGGTGGAAAAGGATGTTATACCCCCAAACACCCACCCACCCGCACCCCCTAACAGGCGAACTATACCAGCTGAGCATTACTAGACCTTACAGAAGACTTACAGTGTATATCTTGCTCATAAGCAGAGCTCTGAATACAAAACACTGCCATCTGACAGCCGTGTGAGTGATGACTGCAACAGCCCAAAGCCACCCATGTTGGCTCTCGCAGTCACAGATGCTGCGTTTCAGCTTCTGTTTATTCAGTTCCAGCCTGCGTGATGAGGCTGTGCATGTGCCTAAGCAGTTTGATGCTACACACCACAATAACAACTCTGCACGATTTGTAAACCTAGGTATGTCAGGAGATGGGTCTTTGAATGGGAAATATGTGTTTTGTGATGAGGACTGTACATGCAGACAGTGAGCTAAACTGACTGTGATGTCTCCTGTAATGATGATAACTCCGGACTGTCCAGGTATCCAGGAGACAAAAGTGGTGTGCGTCCTGACCAGTGCTGGCACCCAGGTGGTTGTGACGGAAGACAACTGTCAAAACGCAGTCAAGCCACGGATACAGCGTGTCTCATGCAACAACGAGCCCTGTCCACCAGGGTGAGAGATGTTGTAATGTCACGCCCTTGTCAAAATATATATCCTGCAATAAATCCTCAGGTTTTTTTTAAATTTTTTTTATTTTGTTGCTTCCTTGTTACTTTTTTAAATATTTTTTTAAGCTTCTGTCTTTAACCTGCAAGGCAGGAAATGATAATTATGATGCGGTGATTGGGAGAAGGGGAGATACGAAGGAAAGAGGAGGGTGGGAATTTAATGTCTTAGAAAGGGAAGAGGAAGTGTACAAAATTAATAATAATCTATGATGAGTAAATAGGAACAAAAAAACTGTGCACCATGCAATCGTGGAAATAAATAAAAAGTACATTGTTACTTCCTGTTAATTTAGCTGATCGATATAACTTTCAAACTGCAACCAAGAGACCCACTGACCAAACAACCTGCAGTGTTCCCTGTGATTCGAAAATACAAGGGTCCTTGGGACACTCTCCATATTTTTGAGGGTCCTTTTGTAAATTTTGAGGGTCCATGGTCTTTTGGTATAAAAAGTCATGAAATCAAAACTATTTGTTGATGTGGCATGTTTACAGAGGTAGGAGAGATGTGATTTGTAGCGTATTAGCCCTAGCAAGCTGGCAAGGCGCGGAACCCACACGCTTACCAAATAGAGCATTTTGATTGGACAGAAAGTGTCCTAGAGTGCTTAAGCCAATCCGGAAGAGTGCTGGAAAAATACTGTTTGGTATGGCGAGACGAAAAACGTGCGTCCCCTGTGACGCACTGTTCTCAAATTTAAGAGTTTTGTGCATACAAATACACACACCTGTGTGTAATCTGGAACACTGCCTACATTTCACTATTCTACAGATGGGTGACTGATGAGTGGTCCGACTGCAGTGTGACGTGCGGCTCAGGAACCCAGAACCGACGCATTGAGTGCAAACAGCGGTTCTCCGATACTCTGGAACTGAGCGTCTCTGCCTCGCAGTGTGACCAGGAACAGAAACCTGCCGTCGCCCAGCAGTGCGAGACTGACCCATGTGCTGAGTGGAGGCATGGAGAATGGAGCGAGGTATGACATGGTGTACGTGTATCGTGACCAACAAAGCTATGAACTTCTCATTATGTTTGTGTGTATTACTGTGTAGTGTGCAGTTTTGTGGTGCCATCGCAGTATTTAACCCTTTCACTGCCAGACACGTTTTGGTTCGCTCACGTCACTCTGCTAACAGGAATCAAAACCTGTACTGCACCCAGAGAGTTTTTTCCCCCCAATTAATATACTGGAAAGTCTAGATTTAACATTTTCAACTAATTTGACAGTGGGGCTACTGATGCGATTCATGAAATCCTGCGACGGCGGCAGTGAAAGGGTTAATATCATAATTATGAATAGTATATATTTATAATGAAGTTAAACTCAGCACTGGTTGTAAGAATGGCGGTGTATCATGCCATAAATATATATAATAATAATAATAATAACAGTGTGTATTATGTAGGTGCTTTACCCACTTGCTTGGCTCAAAGTGCCACGGACTTGAACGCAGCACTCACGCTCATGTGAACCACTTGCATTCTCTCAAAACACTGGACATAAACACATTACAGTCATGAGGTGCGAGTGGTCGGCTCATCTGTTCCAGTTTCTGAAATCAGAATTGCATTTGTTTTGCTGAACATTTCCATAGCAGATGACAGCAGCTACCCAGTATACAGCGCAGTGTGTACAGTTGATTGTGGGTGTTCATGCAGCAAAAGTTTTATGCTTACATGAACTCAAACTCAGCACAGTACAGGGAATGTACAGTGTGGATTTCCTGCACGAAGCTTTTGTGTGAACCCCCCCTTAGAAAACATTAGTCTTATGTACACTGACTCAAAGCCATCTTTTGCAGTGTTCTGAGGAGTGTGGGGGTGGGGAGAAAAAGCGGAAAGTGGAGTGTGTGGATGGAACTGGGGTTCAAATTCCAGAGAGCTACTGCCCAGCAGCGAAACCGGCGGAGACTGAGCAGTGCAACACACAACCATGCAACACTCAGTGGTGGGTCTCCAGATGGTCAGATCAGGTAAGAAAACAGAGAACAGAGAAATGAGACACTTATTTTGTACAGTATCTGTGTGTGTGTATGGGGGTGTGTGTAGGTGTGGGTGGGTGTGGGTGCACGTGCATTGGGGGATGGGGGAGAGACATTTCCAGACACAAAAAAAGCCATGCTAATCTGCTTTATGTAGGAAAAGTAGGTACACCGTAATTCTTTTAACCCTGGTCTTGCTGAATTGATTTGTCTCATGCTGAAAAAGTCCCCTCCACTATTATTCAGTGTTTACGTCGACGCCTGCGTTGACAGAGAGGGACTCTCCGGGGCTATCTCTGTGACTCACACTCCACTATTGTGAGGCGCCCTGGCTCTGCATGTAGAAGTCGAGGTTAGGGAGTTTAGCCCTGGGTTAGAGTCTAACCTCGAACTGAACTAGCTCTAGGGTTAAATTTTCTGTTGTTTTTTTGTTTTGTTTTAAATCAGGAAGCGGGTCCATTCCAGCAAGATGCCTAAGCCGTTATAGAAGGAGTTTTTCTTTCTTTCTTCGCTTCCTTGTTTATTTAATTTTGCTATTGGGTTTCTTTTGTCCTAGTCTGGGTTAGGCCGGTAGCCATGGGCTAAATTAACCTCGACTTTTCATATGGGCCCAGAGCTCCAGCAGGAGGCTGGGCGCCAGACAAATCCTCATTATTATTATTATTATTATTATTACTCCGGTCTCAGCATTACCAGGGTTAATAACTTTGCAAATAGTTATGCTGTACACACATAATTTACTGTTACTATAATGTTGTCACTGTGGTCATTTGGTCAAGCAGAGAAGAGTTCATGCGTGGTAGACATTGACAGTAACATAGTCAGTGACGGAGAGATGTTAATGATGATGATAACGACGATGAAGAAATTGTACCCATGTCTGTGTGCAGTGTTCAGCGGACTGTGGATCAGGCCTGACCACCCGAAACGTGTTGTGTACTGACCGGTCCGGCCGACCCGTGGCAGAATCAGCCTGTGACGCTAGCAAGCGGCCCCAGGACAGGCGGAGATGTGAAAGCAGCACTGGCTGTGGCAACTTGTGGTTTGCCGGACCCTGGAGCCAGGTAAAGAAGGAAAAGAAAAGACCCCCCCCCCCCAAAAAAAAAACAAACAAACAACAACCCTCAAACAAGTGTGTAACTGAAAGATCACTACTGTCACAGTGAAGTGTGGGTTTGAACACAAGCTGAACTGTGACACATATCTGTACTGATTTTTCCTAGCTTTTGGGCTGCTCTTTCCTTCCCTATAATGGGGTGGTCGAATGGTAGAGCGTTGGACTTCTGATGCTCGGGTCATGAGTTTTTTTTATCCCGGCTGGGGCCAAATATTTGTGCTGGCTTTTTCATCGTTGCCCCATCTTTGATATCACCCGTATGTGGTGGAAAAGGACGTTAAACCCCCAAACACCCACCCACCCTTCCCTATAAATATTTTAAATAACATGTGAAACAAAGATTTTTTTTATGTTTCATTCCTCCTGTGGTGTGCAATATGAGGTGGTTAATATAACTTTGCTCTACTGTTTACAATCCTTTAAAAATTCTTGTGTCTTTTGGTCTCAGTGCTCTGACAACTGCGGCCAGGGACTGAAGACCCGTCAGGTGGTGTGCATGGAGAGGGTGGAGGGCCGAGGTGGCCTGAGTGCGGTGGAGGACGACCAGTGTAATGCTGAGGACAAACCCGCGGCCGAGGAGGCCTGCTTCAGCACAGCATGTGGTGCACAGTACTACATGACTGACTGGAGCCAGGTAGGACCATTTCAGTCTTGTTTCCTCGTCTTGTACATGTAGTTGCAAAGTGACATGAACAGACCTGAGTCACTAGCTAGCAGAAAGACAAGAATATTTTGACTAAAAATACAGAGCGTTACAGGCTCCCGTAGTGTAGTGGTTAGCACTTGGGACCATGGACCAGGAGACCCAGGTTCGAGTCCCAGCTGAGGCAAGCAGGATTTTTCCTACCTAGGTCGGCTCTACCCAATGGGGAGGCTGTAGCCACACAGCCGAGATTCACCCACTTCACGGGTGCGACTTTGGGGGTGCTTCCCTAGGTACTACACATCTTGTGATGTGGATTACATGGCCGGCACCACAGGTGCCGTAATTCCCAGGCCTGGTTAACACCGGGATATCTATGACAGGAAGCGTGGAATGTGGCCCTGTCCCGCAGTCCCAAACCACACGGACCTCCATAGCATCATCTCCATCATCATGCATAAGAAAAATTGCCCCAGCTTTCGAGCCCTCCATGGATTCCACCCATGACCTGGGAGGAACACCAATGGAGCTGGCAAAGAGTTGGGGCAGAAAAAAAAATATTGAGCATTGTGGCACAGAAGTGAAAGGACTTTTGTCCACCTTGGTAAGAAAATAATGAGACATTTCTGTCTGTGACCAATGTCTGACAAGAAATTTGCAAACTTTTCATTTTCTGTAAAGGTGACAGCGCAGTGGGTTTTACGCGTTCGCGTAATTTGGAAATGGGTTCCATTTTCAATACAAGAAATCAAATTGTTGTTCAAAAATCACACTAGGTTTAAACTACATGCATATCTTGGTTTATCGTGAAAAGATATTCATGTATAGCACTAGCTTTTTTTTTTTTTTCCTTTTTTTTTTTCTGAAGCGTGAATTCAGGTTACATACAAGTGCTAACAAGTATGCTTCTTTTTACCCAGTGTTCGGTGACATGCGGCAGTGGTGTACGGACACGTGAAGTCAAGTGTCTAGATGAAACTCAGCGGCCATCTTGGTCATGTGATCGATCACTCACTCCGACAGACAGGGAGGCGTGTCAGCTGACACCTTGCCGAGAGGAGGCGCCAAGGGAAAGACTGCCACAAACCAGCACCTCAGGTGAGAGACTTACACAGAACAGAAAACAGATGGTTCGGAATGGAAGACGTGTGTGTGTGTGCGCATGCTTAAGCGCTTTGAGTCTACATTATTATTGAGCCATATAATTAATGAATGAATTTATTCAGTATGGCTCTTGTAGAGCACTGCTCTCCAAATGTATCTGCTGACACGTCTCTGCATACAAGAGCCATATTATCATTATACATGTAATTGTTTAAAAATTATTATGGTTAATATTATTATTCAAATGCAACAGACAAACCAAGAACAGTTCTACCTGACCCCTTATATGAAAACGATGATGGTGTTGCTTTATTTTGTTTGTTTTTTAAAATAATAAGTCTGGGGTTTAGCCCTTTTCCTTTATAGAGGAGTGATATAAAGCTGGGACAGTAAGGAAAATATGTTGGAACAAATTTTGTGCCACAGTTGGAAATAACACTCAAAACCAGAGTCCAGTGGATGGTCCTTGTTGACCTGAACAAACCATTTTTTGTTTGTATGTATTTAACCATTTTAACATAATTTTATATAAGTCAAGAAAAACTTGAGGCACCATGACACCAGCACCACCATTGTCAGACAGCTCTATAAACTGCTGCCATGCGAAAGATATAACTGACCCATACAATCCAAATACAAAACTGTGCCGTCCGTAATGAGTAGTAAGCTTGTATTTCCCTGAAAGTATCACTGAATGCACCATGTCGTACTGTAGCCTCAGAATCGGGTTCATCGGTCTCAGGGAGTGAGACCGAAGAGGAGGGTGCACGAGAGTCTGATGGTGAGGAAAGTGATAAGTTCAGCGAGGATGAGGATGATGACAGTGATGACAACTATCGGCAGGCTCCGGCTGATGGCAGACCACCAACTGGTGAAAAAAACATCACATCCTTATCCCTGTTTGGACTTTCCCTAACCCTGTGCACCCACTTGCAATTGAGTGTTGTGAACACACGAAGACTGGAATGACCCGGCTGCAATTCCAGTTGCACCCAATACCTTGTGGACTTCAAATCTAACCATGTGCACATCTCTGACCTTTAACAAACGCTGTCAAAATGTAAACACATGGATGTGTGATAAACCTGACATAACCCTACCTGACTGTCTTAATGTGAGGAGTGTGGAGATATTAATAAACTATTAAAGATTGTCAACAGTGTCTAACAAAACCAAAGCAAACTTTTATCAAATGCTATCAAAATTTGTACACATGGATCAATGTGTGATAAACCTGACATGACCCTACCAAATTTAATGTTAGGAGTGTGAAGATATTTAAAAAAAACAAAAACAAAAAACTGTTGGAGACCACCAGCAGTAACAAAACGGAAGCAAACCAAAATTTGAACTTTGTATGCACTCAAGTTCATGGTCACAAAATAAGGTGTTCAATTAGTGTCAATGCTAAAGGCCACGGACATTTAGGACGGTTTGCCACTCAAACTGTAATTTGATGTGCGGCCATTGCTGATTGGTTACATTGTACTAGCGTCTACTGCACACTGGATCACATGCAGCATGCAAATCTTCCCCAAATTCCCATGGCCTTTTAAACACATTTGGTTATTTTTTTGTGTCTGCCTAATCTATGCATACCACCATGTTTCGTCTGTGTATGACACTAGTTTGACAAAGATTGCTGTTCTAATCTCCGTCTCATGGGATTACCTTTTATCCTGTGTGCACCACTTGAATCTTGTAACTTCCGTGATTGTGAAGAGTTACAGATAGCTACCTCTGCCCTAGTGAACTAGGCATCTCCATTATGATTACACTATGTACGCTATCACTTCAGTTCACATATGAGTTCTTTGCTAACCTAAGCCTGCATCCACTATGTCTTCCTGAATTCACAAGTGGGCTGGCAAATACATGCACAGTTTGCAGGAAACCCATCTAAACTGTCCATACCTGTTGATTTTTTGATCAGCCGAGTTAGTGCATACTGGTTCTAATGTGTTTGAAAACTGTCAATGTTACCTGTGAAAAATAGTCTGCTGATGATTTGGTGTTTTTATTTTCTCTCTTTTCAATGTTTCTTTCACTGATGATTTCGAAGAGAGAAAGATTGTACATCCCCCCCCCCCCCCCCCACCAAAAAAATCGATCTGGTCTCCAGCATTCCGCTTCTTAATTTTCATTCCTTGGAGGTAATCCTGAAATGACAGCCATACTCCACTCTCCCATTTGTATTACTGTATACTCAAGTACATGTGTATTCATTCCCCAGCACTTTGAAGATGAGCCGAAAACAATTACCTGTGCTGTCCCAGACATCAAAGTTATGTTGAACTGAATCAATTTTTGTGTGTCTTTCTTGCAGATGGTAAATGCACCAATACGTTCTGGAACTGCCGACTGGTGGTGCAGGCGCGACTGTGCAAGTACCCTTACTACCGTGGTGTCTGCTGTGCGGACTGTCGCCGCGTACATCACCAGCACCATCACCACCACTCAAAGCCGTCGCACTAGCTTGTTAGTCCACCATTTGTAGACAGAAACTAAATGCGACACCCTACATCTTACAGAATGTAGGTACCATTTTTTGATGATCATATTGGTTGCACTGAAAGTTTTGTAGGTCGTTATGTGATGAACACACGACGTTTGTGAACTGAAGAGCATGTACAGGTATTGAAAAATGAAATCATGCAAGCAGACCGTTTTGAAATTTAGGTAAGTATCTGAGGTGTGTATTACTTCAGTTTCATCATAAAATGTTATGATTTTTCACTGTTGGTTACCATGTGCTAGCTGAAAGCAACAGTGTCAAGAAATGTTGGTTCTTCCTGGAGATATGGGTGGATTTTATAACAATGAAATGTACATGGCAGGTGGTACCTCGTTAGTAATCAAATGGTCTGTTTGTTCATTGAACTGAAACTTCTTTGACAACATACTAACTTGTGAGAGCGCTCTTTCTTGTGCATGCAGTTTTGGTCTTGCAACACGTTTTTGTTTTCAGTTTGAAATGCAAGATGGGTGTGTGAATATGTGAATATACACCACGTTTGTGCATATTTCTATATATGTGTGTGGATTTCTGCATTTAGTGTGCTTTTTGCGTATGTATGAGAGTAAATTTCTACAAAATGGGCGCGAGTGTGTGTTCTTGTATGAGAGAATGTTTGAAAACCCTGTACTTTAGAAACACGTCACTTAACATTCTGTTGTTTCATTTTATTATTTTGTTCAACATGCATTCTAAAATAAAATGTTTAAGTGTACAACAATACCTATGTAAAATACAGTGTATGTATTGTACCATTACATATTCCTAATGTGGTGCTATTTGTTGTGTTGTGTTCCAAACTTCGTTGTCCGCCCTCCCCTCCTCCAAAGAAAAACCAAAAACCAATCTTAAAAAACCAAACGAAAACAAACGACAGCCAAAAAACAACAACAACAACAACAAAAAAACATACTAAGCTGCATTTAGACTGTCCTTTTGGAATTAACAATCTGTGAATGATTTTTGAAATGCAAAGAAGAAGAGAGGAAAAAACCCAATAGAAACAACAAAACACACAGAGGACCCCCCCCCCCCCTCCCTCTGCACCACCACACAACAAAAACAAACCAAAAAACCCCGTCTCCCCCCCCCCCCCCCCCCCCCCGACACACACAAAACAACAAACGACAAAAAAACCCAAACAAGCCCCCAAATCAAAAGGAATCCACAAGAAGCTGCATTTTCTCCAATGAATATAAAGCACTTTAATCTGGAAAGAAGCCAGCTTGCATCATGATCAGTCAGCTTGAAATTCATGGTCTCTTTCTGCTTCTTGAACCTCTCCTTCAGGAATTTCAGAGCTAGCGAAAGAGTATCAACTTATGAACGACTGATGCTGCAACATGTGAGCAAGAGTGATCAAATGTAAAATGGCCCATATCCCTTGACTGTAAAATTTATGTTGCTCGCCAAATCCCCCAACCCGTTTCTGTATTGTATGTACTGTGCATCTGTTCCTGCTTTGTGACAAGTACATGTACTAATGTCTAACAGCATATATGTTTGTTTAGAGGAAAGTGTTGTTTAAAGTGGTGGTGCATTTAATAGCCTGCAGTCCAACCCCTTTTTATGTTTAACTATGTGATTTACAGACCAAGCCTGCATAATAAACATGAATATATATAATTATTATTCTTCCTATTCACGTACATGTACATCCTTTAACATCAATTGCATTGTACTTAAACAACCGTTTTCTTTTGCTTTGTGGGCTTATGAAATATGTATTTTTTTAAGGGAGGAGGGGATGTTATGTGGAGGTGGGGTGGGGTGACGAGATGAAACCATCAGTCCACTCAATTATTAGAGTGCATGCAAACGTACGGTTTATCTGTACAGATTACAGACTCTGGGCATAAGCTTATAGATCTGCTGCTATGAAACATCAAAAACATTCATCATTTCTACAGCAGTATCCTAGTACAGTAGAACCTCTTTTGGGTGACCAGCCCTTTGGGAGACCACCTGCCTGTGCAGACCAATGTTACAATGATACTGGGTTGCACTTCTTCACTGTCTGAAGCTTCTTTTGGGTGACCACCTCTCTTTTAAGACCACTCCCGGCTGGCCAGCGGGGTGGTCGCCCAAAAGAAGTTGTACTGTATCAACTAGTGTTCAGATTATCTGGATTTCAGAGTACCAAACTGGGCTAGCTCCAGAAAAGAAGTGACCAAACTTTTCCAATGGTTCCAGTCTATACTGCTCACACACAAATACTTAGTACATGTATGTATTACTTACCCCTGCTATCGGTATCCCATGAGTGCACCACGATAAAATAACCCACTGTGAATGGTTGACTATGTGTGATAGTTCGCACTGATTCTGTGTTGATGACTAACAAAACATTACAAACAGGGGGAAGTAAAGGAGCTGAAAACCAATGGCCTGCCTTTCTGTTTCATGTGATGAAGTGTATGCATGTTCTGTGTTTGAATCTAATTATTACTTCTCTCACTAGCCCTCAAATTTCTAAGCCATCGATGAACAGGTCACAGAGGACAGCACAGCCAAACACAACACAAACCAGTAAAAGGGTGCAGCAGTATTCATTGAGGCATGTGCACGCGCGCACACACACATACACACGCGCGCACACACACACATACACACGCGCGCACACACGCATACACACGCGCGCACACACACACACAGAATACATGAACAAAAAAGTTCTTTTTTCAAGTATCTATTCTGCGTTTCGTTTTCTTCAAAGTCGATGATCAGTCATTACTCATACATCACAGTTTGTATATGGTATACATACAATGCATGCTATTACGGACCCATTCGCACATTTAGCATACATCCACACATGGCCTCTCTCTCTCACACACACATACACACACACAAACAGGATCTTAAATCCACACCTAGACTGCCAAGTAACTCCTAATCATCAAACTTGATGCGCTTGCCCTGGAAGGTCGTTGTCTGCTCTTGGAGTTTGCGTTTCTGACTGGCTACCCATGATGGATGCACCTGCTCATCACCTTTGCCATCTGCAAAAATGAAAAAAAAAAATACTGTTACCGGTAAAAGGTTTGCGAGAGAATAAATGCAAGAATGAACAAATAAATCCTTATTTTACAACAGTAAAAAGATGTTAGTCAGCAGACCAATTTTCAATCTTGCCACTGCTAACTGTAACACTACCCCCCCCCCCACCACACACACACACCCAAACACACAACCCATTGTCCATAGCATGTATGACCACATCATTTTTCCACTTTCCATCCATCACATTACTCAGGTGACAACTAGGCGACTCACTCTCACAATTGCAAGGCATAAAGGAAGGAACTCATGCTGACTTGCTGGAGTCAGAACAATCACATTATTTCACATCCTGATGTCACTTACACTAAGAATACATACGCAGGACAGCTGATGTAAACACATGTACAGTGTATCTAATTCTAAATTGGAGACAAAAAGATTAGCAGAGGGCAAGACAGGGTACTACAGGCTTGTTGGGTTAAAGCCTCCATAAAAATCAGGCCTGCTGTAAGACGACAGACTTCCTGCTCCTAGCAGCCACCAAGGTAAGGATATATAGCATGGGGAGACATCTACCAGAGGATGTATGCAGTAACTCAATTGTTGAGCATATCGCAGCGATCGTCAAATGCGCTCGCCCGCTCGCTTTCGCTACCAAATTAAGCGTCGGGTGAGTGAAAGCTCCAGTAGTGGTAGCCCGAATGGCGAGCAGGAATTCTGAGATGAATCAGAACCTAGCAGCCATTCCGGCTTCCAGAATTTTTTGGGGGGCTACCAGTTTTGTTCAGGGCGGTAGCCCGAATGGCTACCATGGTCCTGACACATTTGACGATCGCTGATATCAGCACACATAAAGACGCAACGATAACAGTTATACATGTACTATAACAGTATAAGTGACATTTCCTACTCTCAACTCACCAGATCTTGCATTCTGCGGCTGGGTCTTAGCATCACCCCTGTTGCTGCTGTGCCTGGAAGCCTGAAAACTATAAAATTGGATACAATGCAATCCACAGACATCCTTTCTGAAAAATCTCAAAGTAATAAAATCTGTCTAGATACAGAGACCTACGAGCATTGATCATACATAATCCTCTTTGGGGAAAAGTTGCATGTCTGGGGAATTTGAAAGCAATCAAAGCAGTCTGACAATGCATTATAAAATAATTGAACATGCAAACACGGAAACATGGCAACATGAAAAAAGACTCATAGTAAACAAGAAGGAAGATAAACCAAAAGCTAATAACTGATGTGACACTGGTTCTGGAATCGGTTACACAGGGCTTCATAAATCCATATTGGACATCAGTCATAGACCACTTTATGTCTGACTACTTTATTACCAAGGCAGACACAATGAAGTCCTATCAGTATCATTTTATGCCACGGCGGACAGTACTCAGGCAAAAATGTCCTAAAATATATACATGGTCAGCTGGGACATTTGTCTTCGAGCATTATAGTTCCCACTGATATGCATCATGATAAGCCCTGGTTACCGAAATGATTGTTTTCTGATATATATAAAACACCCTACCTTCCTCTGTTCTGGTCTCTCCCCCCTCTGCTACTTCCTCTGCCTCTGTCGAAACCACGCCCTCTGCCTCTGTCGAAGCCACGCCCTCTGCCTCTGTCATCTGCCCCACGGCCTCTTCCTCGGAACCCTCCTCTCTGACTCTGGCCCTGGAAGTCCCTGCTGGAATATCTGTTTCGTCCCTCGAGGTCACCTTCATGGCTCCTCCCCCAACTCTCCCCTCCTGAGCCCCTCCCTCTGCCACGGAAACCCCCTCTTCCGCGATCAGGTCTTTCGAAAGGCCTGCCTCTAGGGTTCCATGGCTGGAAACCTCTGCCCCTATTCTCAAAGCTGCCGAATGAACGATGCCTGTTCTTGCTGGAACTGTCGAGTGAATCCAGGAATGTTGAGTCCATGGCCTGCATGCCCGACTCAAGCCTCCTCCATTCATGCTGTTGTGGAGTGTCGTCGTCACTGGCATCGTCTCTGTGAGATTTCCTTGGAATAGAGGCGGGTTCGTTGTCGCTGGATCCATCACTGTCCAATTCCCCTTCACCTGCAAGGAAGAAGGGATTCTTTGCCATCTTGGGCTTGGCTGGCGCCTCCTTCAGAAGAATATCTGGCACAACGTTGCTGGGACTGTCTGTGAAAATTGTACCAGCCTCTGCGGAATTTAAGTCTATACGCTTAACCACCATTTCAGTCCTGGTTCCGCTTTTCTTGAGGCTTGGCACAAGTTCTCTTTTATGGTCAGGTTTTCGCACACCTTTTTGCTTTGCTTTCTTCATTCCCACCTTTGGTGTCCTTTTCATATCCTTGTCTGCCCGATCATCGTCGCTGCTACCTACATCAGCCGCGTCACTGTTTTCATCAGCTTCACTGTCATCACTTCTCTCATCATCCTTCTCGCCACTACCTTCACTGCTGTTTTCATCATCATCATCTTCTTCACCGTCGTCATTATCATCACCAACGCTATCTTCACCATCACTGCTGTTTTCATTATCAGTGCTACCTTCTCCTGCGCTGTTATTATCTACATTTTCATGAATGCTTTTGAGTTGGACTGAATCATCACTGTCATCTGCAACAGAACTTTCACTGCCTTGTTCGGCATCACTGTTTTCCATCTGACCGACACTGTTGCCACCATCCTCATCATCACTCTGGACATTCAGCCAGGGTTTGCCTCTTTCATGATCAGAGTCATTATTACTTTCTTCATCACTGGACCTGTTTTGTCCTTCTTGCTCTTCAAACATTTCACCCCTATTTTCGCTTTCCACTACTTCGTCATCACTCTCTTCAGAATGGTCACTACTTCCAGTATTTTGTCTCTCTGTGGACGACAGCACATCTTGCTTTTGAGTTCTACCACCTGTTCTTGTTTCACCATCACCAGATCGCACCGAGTCTGATGTTCCACTAGCGATCGTTTGTTCACCCATTCCTGTATCACTTGTGTTGTTGTCGTCAACCGGTGCTTTCCTTGCCCTGGGCCCTGCGAGTAGTTTGTCGATATTCTCACTGGCTCCCAGTTTGCTCGTGAGGTAAGAATGCGTCGAAAACCTGGACGCAGTAATGTTGGCATGTGCTGTGCCTTTGGTTGCCTCTTTTTGCTTTTTGGTCTTGAACCTTCTCCCTGTCTGTTTGACCATAAGGTATGCGGTGAGCGCAGGCCAGTCTGCATGTCCAGCTCGGAAGTCTGTCACTTTCTTTGCCAGCTGCTTGTGCTCTGCCAGTCGAGCCAGACACCTGAGCTCAGTGCTTGTGGTTGGCTGAAACACAACGCGTGGACAAGGGTCAGTTGAAGTTTCGTCCTCAACCAAACCCAAACTGATGTATGCAAATCTACACCAAATTCAGCCAAATACTCCACCTACAATTAATCAGAACACCAACTTTGGAATTGTGGAAAGTTGCATAGCGCCACTGTATGTTCGTATTATAATTAAATAATTTACAGCATTTTTTAAAAAGTTGATTCAAGTTAGCAAGTATTACTAGGGCCAGTGTTCACTGATCAGCATGTAAATTTTATACCGATGTACAAATATATATATAGCCACAGCAAAGCCAAAAGAGTACTACGCTTGAAACTAAGTACTGAGAAGTTTTCCGTACAAGACTAAATCTTCACAAGTAAACACGTGGTGAGTGACTGCCATCAATTCTTCAGCTCATTTCTACAAGCAACTCCATTAAAATAGAGAAAGAATAGTCACATTAATCTTGTAATTGAAAAACGTGGGGCTCTGTCCAAGTGTACCGTAAATAACACCCCCAAAAACCCACATGTAATACTATATGCCAAAAACCTCATGAACAGTTTAAATCTTTGAGCTTCACCTGACTGAAAATTTTAACTGATACAGTGATAGAATGAGTCCAACTGCCCAGGCACACCTTGTAGCTTGCAGAGCCTTAAAAATGCCGACTATAGTAAACCTGGCTGAAGTAAAACAAAATTTCTTGGGCTTACCCGTTTGCAAATATCTTCAAATGATGCTGTATTTGCTAAGGCAAATTTTGACACCTTGTCCGCCTTAAGTGCCTGTCGGAATATATCAGCTCAAATCAATATAGCGACAAAGTGGCATCTGCACTTGTAAGTACACATGCACTTAATAACAATAATAATGTACTGCAATGAATAACATTGGTCGGTGGTCCAGTGGTTAAGAGACTTGTCACCAATGCGAGAGGTCAGGAGTTCGAGTCCCACTCGGGGCAAAGAATTAGCAGTTATTCCCCATCAAGCTGTGGGATACCGACGAGTATTTTGATCCAAGACGCAATCAACCCTTCGCTAAAGCTTAGGGTTGATTTGCGTCTTGGATCAAAATACTCGTCGGTATCCCACAGCTTGATGGGGTGTAAATGCTTTATCATCCTTTTTTGGGCCAATTTATGGTATATTTTGAACGTTTATCCTAGTAAAAACTGACAGTCGACAACGGCTGCATATAGCAGACGAACGAGTTTGTGCGTCGGCAGAGCACTACGCCGACAGAATAAAGTGCGCCTTTTTATGCTGTCAAGACGGTGTCAATTCACTCATGAACTCAAATCCAAACAAAACCACAAGTTTTAAACTTCCACTAAAGACGCAAACAAACATGCTGACGCTTTCAAGGAAATGTAAATTTGGGAGGTGAATGCGAAACCGATCAAAACTGAACAGCTCTGTTCACGCTTTGCACGATTAGGGCGCGTTCAAGCGGGGTTCTTCCTGTTGCGATTTTCACGAAATCTGAATCTTTGTGAGTGTTTGTTCTTATATTTGTAGTACATGTACACCGATTAAAGTGACCTTCCCCCCAGCAGCTACATTTTATAACTGCATGCATGACTCAAACGATTCAAGAAGCTTCTGTTCAATCGGAGATCTATCTAGATCACGAATCCGCTGCCATTCTCTGCGCCGATAGCACACGGCCAAATCAGTAAACAGCATACATGCCGGCGAGACGCCAGCCTCGATTGAACTTTTTGAGAACGAATTTTGATAAGCGTTGGTTAAAACTTTCCGAAATTTGAGTAAGGATTGCTTGCTAGGTACAGGCTACTGTTGTTTTGTACTTGTACAACGAGTTTATGAAGTTGGAAACACCGATATGCCGAGTGAAAATGTTTCATCGTCGATGGTGTTGACATCGGGAGCGAGTTCTCCCTGAGGAGTAGTAATACATGTACTTGCTCATCGATGACGACGGTTTTTTTGCCCAAAAAGGTTGTATCTCTGTTCTTTCTTTCTAAAAGAAAGAACCTTTTTGCAGGGAAGCATACCTGATTGTCATGTGATGTCGTGCTCTGTGTCACATGATTTCTCAAGTACTAGTACAATACGGACACTTATTACACAGGAGAGATCAAAGAAAAAGATGCCGCCATGGATGATAATCTTTCCTTCTCGTATGTGGCACCGTTCATTCGGGTCGGCGACCATCGGGGGGGTTCTCTCCGGGTACTCCGGCTTCCTCCCCCTCTGCTTTGGAAATGTTCAGCCCACCAAATTGGAAAAATAAATTCAATTCGAAATTCTGAAATTTAAATAGCTGAGCTGACCCTTCGCACCACGTGATTGTAATGCGTTTATGTACAGTGTGTGAGAGAATGCATGTGATTCACGTGAGCGTGCGTATTGGGTTCAGTTCGCGGCGCTTTGAGCTGATTCACAAAATTGGGTAAAGCACCAATACAATACTCTTTATTATTATTATTTATGAAATCTCATTTATTTGGATGGTAAGATTCTGCAATCACTCAAGAGTCAAAAGGGCGAGAGAGAGAGAGAGAGAGAGAGTCTTTGGAATATGACTTTAGTTTAACAAACCTTGATAGCAAAGATCTCCTCAAGCATCCTTTCTGCTTTCCGTAAGTTCTTCTGCTTCTCCATGTCAGAACCTCTGCGAAACAAAGCAGCCACAAATCACATAAAGCAATGCAAATTCTGGCTTCACGTACAGTAATTTTGAACTACCCCGGTAAAGCCTTGTTAGTGCTTTCTTTACACAAGATAATAAAAGATTAAAAACCAACACTCATCTGAATACAGAATTTTATACACAAATAAGGAAAGAGAATCAACAAACTCCAGTCAACAGACACTTACACAGGCAAACACATTTTGGTGCAAACAGAAGTACCTAGCTGTAGTAACTTATAGAACTTTATAAATACTGAAGTGAGATTGATCTGTTTGAAAATCATACTTTTTTCCCTTCAGTTTGCGTATGTATCTTGTCAGCTTGTGGATAACTTGGACTTTTGCTGACTTCACAGTATTCCGCATGTTCACCACCTGAAAATAAAGAAAACACGTTAAAAAACAAAACAACAACAAACAAACAAAAAAACCAGTGAGGGCCCTTCCTGGGACATGGTTGGAAACTTGTACTAGAAGTCGTACACATATTGATGGAACTATTATTACTATGACTCAGTCGACGGACTACACCATCCCAAAAGATTCGACCCACCGCATCAATGTTTACACGACCAAAGATATGTACATAGCTGCCCAGACAAAAGCCCTTGCTTGCTGAGAAAATCGTATTGTCTCACCGTATTGTTCAGAGCTACTAAATCGGTGGAAGCCACCTGGGCCACATCCAGACTTCTCAATGGTGCGTCCATCTTGGCTGAGCCCACGTGCAAATGATTATAGTCGTAAAAGTTGAGACAGAATCTTTAAACTTGATTTTGCAAATATTAGCTCAACATATCACACAAAATGTGGCATTCATTATGTTTCCATCTATTATTCATATCAGTTTTGCGTACGAGGAGTAATGTTTACTTTTGCGACATATCAACGAAAATATCCGGAAATTGCCGATTGTCTCCGAGTTGTAGAACTTCCTATTCAAGAGGGCGCTTCCATCAAAGCATGGAGTATGGAATTGGCTTCCTGCTAAGAGGGAGTTGACTTTCGTGTGTTTTACAGCTTTTTCTGACAGATCTGCCTGCTCTAACTTTCCGTGTTTAAGCCTAATTTCCGACCTCTCCTGGATTTCCGTTTTGTGCAAGCAAATGAATCACTAGATGGCATGAGCAACGCTAACATGGGCCCTTGGATCTGACTCGGTGAGGATCGGCTTGCTGTGCCAACATTTCTTCTCTTTTTTTTTTTCCCGGCTGTCGAGTATTTTCTTTTTAAAATGTTGTATTAAATTGCCGAATGTGAGTCGTCCACTAGTGGTAGCTGCAACTGTGTCGTGGATTGAGCCACGCCTTTTCCCAAACACAAATGGTACTTTTCATGGGGTGCATGGCATCGGTTCGTCCAGAAACTTTTTCCCCATTTTGTTTGACGCCCTTTTACAAGGAAGTAGTGCACACAGGATGTTCGTGGTTTGCTGTTAAAGTGTTTCAAGTATATATTGTCGTATGCATCCTGCGTTTTCACCTAGCCATGACGCAGTGAGTGTGCAGGAAGTTAGGACATCCTGATGAGAGAAGTTAATGAATCATTGATGTCCATCTGATTTACCAGTTAGTGAGTGAGTCTACTCTAGGAAATTACATTCCAGTCACATTCACAGACTGACACTAGTAGTAGTGACAGGGGGTCATTCTTTCATCATTATCCGACAAAGGAGTCAGTAACTTTCTCATTTAGGTCTTGGTTGGTATGATTCTGGTTTCCATAGCACTTTTAAAGTTGTGTGTGTGTGTATTAGTACTGTTACCAGTAATGAGGATATTGATTGGTTACTTTGGGGGAGGCGTGTCACTATGGTGAAACTCCCCCACCTACGTGGACGTTTAGTTTTACCCATGAGAAACCCCTTGGAATAAAAAAAAGGGGGGGGGGGGCACTTTGCTTTTACAGGTTTTAGTTACATAGACTTTACAATATTTGTACTCTGTTTCAGGTGATTCTGGCTGAAAGTGAACATACACCAGCAAGTTATGGGTGTGGCATTGTTTCACCGCTGAAGTTTTGATAGATTCTTGTTTCTTAACGCTGCACTACTCAGTGAGAAGATGCCAATGGATCAAGCACCGGTACTGACTTTTAAAAAAAAAGACTTGGAGCATTTTTTTTATTGTTTGTGTGTTTGTAAACACATACATTGGGAAAGTGTAGATGACATTGGTTGAGCCCCCCCCCCTCCCCTCCACACACACACACACACACACACATGTATACATACACACTTATTGTCTAATCTGTTTACTCAGATCTATAATACTACTAGACTACCTGTAGTGCTGATTTGCGCTGTTCACTGTTACTAGTGTTAGTCACAACCATTTTAAAATTCCTTGTCACGCCTGAAATTAAAGACACAAGGCTTTTGTGTAATTTTCAAGCACTTGAAAACAGAAAAGCAGAAAATCCTTAAAAGTGTGTTCATTTAGGTTAAATCTGATACGACAGAAAGCCACCAATTCTCTAGTTTTCTGAAGTAATGGTATGGTAATTATATTCATTTATTTATTTCAGAATGAAACATGGCATGAGGGGATGGAAGTGATAGCGCAGTACAACTTCCAGGGGCGCTCAGCAGAAGACCTGCCATTCCAGAAGGGAGATCTCTTGGTCATTCTGCGAGCCACTTCAGTAGGTGTCTTGTGATGTAAATTGTAATCTTTACATGGAGAACAGAACACTCTATGAGTATGGCCCTAGTACTTACTAATACTGCTAGTGGGATAAGTGCAGTCCAATCTGTTCAGATGACCACCTGTGCCCTGTGTAACTATAGTATAACAGTACAAGGCAACACCCTGCCGCAGGAGATCACCAATTTTGAGGCTGTTGCCAGTGCTGGATATATACATGTATGCCTTTTTGACTGTTTAAGAAGGCCACTTTTGTTGATCCCGCCAAGTTCAACAGTGTGTATTGGATAAAGGAAACTGGAAAATACAGGGAATTTTTAGCAAATTGTTTCCAGTTACATAACATGTACTTCCAATTCATGTAGAATCATGAAATTTAAATTTGGAGAAAATGTCAGAGAAGGTCTTATAATTAGATTAAGTTAGACTTACATTTTATATGCTGGCTGAAATTGAAAACCCATGCAGAGCTTCAGATTGTTTTTAAATGTCATGGGCCCAATGACCCATGGCTGAGCAAAATGAGGGGTCAATTTTCAAAATGATGGGTCACTGACAAAATCTTGAAACGAAAAAAAAGTCAGAGGTGTACCAAAGACATTAATGTCTTTGGGTGTACTAACTTTATTTAGTCCTTCTTGAAGAGGTAGCGCCTTCTTTTCTGCGCCCACACCTGAACAGCTTTTTCAAAGGGCATGTTTTGAAAGTTGGGTCCGGCACTCTGTGTGTGTGTGTGTGTGTGTGTGTGTGTGTGTGTGTGTGTGTGTGTGTGTGTGTGTGTGAGAGAGAGAGAGAGAGAGAGAGAGAATGACAATGACAAACCTTTATTTTTCAACGGTATAAGATTTTGGCCATCGGCCAGTTTACAACCTTGTCGTTGCTAAACTACAGAAACTTAGTAAGGAAGATCGCACGCACGCACACACACACACACACACACACACACACACACACACACACACACACACACACACACAGAGAAACTTAGTAAGGAAGCACAGAGAGAGAGAGAGAGACAGAGAGCACGAGTTTTTCCTGACATGCATGTTTTCAAATGAAAATGTGTGATATTTACAAAGGTTATGATATTATCCTTAAAATTAGCTGGATTGTTGGGAGCTGTACAAGGCCTGTCTCTCTCTCTCTTTCAGCCTCCCCCCCCCCCTCCTCCCGGCAGCCCACACACACACACACACACACAGTTGAGGCCTACTTTCCTTATCCAACTTTTCCTCCCCGACCTTTCTGTTAGAATTCGTCATGACCCATCATTTTCACTTTGGAAACGAAGTCATGCCGTTTGGGGAAAAAAGCATCATATATATATATATATAGATCTCTCACGCCGACGCGTTGCGGCGTTCAATTTGATGAGATCATGAATATGAAAACGACCTACATGCAGCTGCAGATTCAGTCCGAGCAAATGTGAGCAGAGATTGGCCTGCCACCAATTTTATTTTCTTCGCCGATGTTTTTTTTCTCGACATTTTTGATGGAGCAGTTGATACAGAAACAAGCATTCGGTTCTCGGAATCTGCAGACGTCCAAGCCAACGCTCTGTTAATATAAGCGTTTTCATTGGATGTTCCTAATAGAGAAAACCAATGAGATTTACGTTTATTCAGCGATGCTGGCATCACCAAGTAATATAAGTAAGGTATTCGCGGATTGGCTTTCGGGAAGATTTGTCATCCAATGACGTGCTGCGATACGATACATGCTGGGCAGGCAAGGCAGTGCAGAGACGCGATGTTTTTAGTTTCACTAGGCCTACTCCGATGTGTAGAAGGCCAAAAGTGCGCGCGCCACACTGGCGCATACACATTAACTCTTGCGCGTCATTTTGATATTTCACGCGTCAATGGCGCGGGCGCGCCGACAATCTGAAGCTCTGCCCATGGCGCTGGGTTGGTCAGACTGAGAAATTTTGATGATCGAAAATTAAATTTAAAGAATTCAGAATTAAGGACCCTGTGATTTGACCGAAGTACCTTTTTTTTTTTGGTTTGTTTGTTTGTTGTTGTTTTTGTTGTTGTTGTGTTTTTTAGAGGATGGGTGTGAGGTCTGATCCATCTTGTTCAAAATGTCTCTAGAGATGTTTGTTCAGTCCAGAATACATTATACTGTTATGATAATAATTTTCTTCTTCTTCATATAAATGCTCCTCTGCAAGTTGGCTTATTGAAGTTATTCTTTTCTGAAGGATCGAATGTGGTACAAGGCCTGTGATGCAAGGGGTAGAGAGGGTATGATTCCTGCAAATTATGTTCAGAAACGCAAGGTTGTCACACTTCATGCTATGCCGTGAGTATCTTTTATATAATTTAACTGCCCTCTCTTTTTTAGTCTTTCGGTTTTGAAACCAGGCTACTTTCGTTGTGCAACAAAAATTTGTGTCAAGTCCAAATCGGCGTTCATTTTTGTACTTGGCATGTTCTTTCAGACAGTGTCACAAAGTATTCGTTAGAAGTATCCTGATGATCTTTCTCTGACATTTTGGTGGGTTTGGCAAGCTCTCAGTGTTCTGCGTATTTGGATTACGCAATATATAATAATGTTAGTATGTATTGAGCTTTTTTTTTTTTTTTTCTTGAATGACTACTCTTGACCATATCTTCTGTGGTACTGATATTAGTGATAAAATAAGGAAGAAAATCTGCTGGTGTTTGCATCCTTTTTTTTTTTCTCTTTCTTTTTTTTTCTTTTTTTTTCAGCATGAAGGCCAGAGTGTACTGCGTTCGCAGTCACCTTTGTAGCAGTTTTATTTTCTATGTGTAATGACTGTCAGTTTGGCCATCAGAAGTTGCCTTGTGTTGCGTTTGTAGATGGTATCATGGCCGAATTTCCCGGGAAGAAACCGAAGCCCTTCTCCGCAGTCAGGAGGACGGGGTGTTTTTAGTCCGCGACAGCATTCACTTCCAGGGGGACTGCACTCTGTCTGTGGCCTGCCAGGGCCGAATTGATCACTATCGCATCTTGCGCCGTAATGGTCGGGTGGAGGTTGATGGAGGGGACTGTAGCTTTGCCTCGCTCATAGACCTTGTGCAGGTACTGGCCTTGGCATGCCCTGCAGATGCCAGCCGCTGGTGCGCACGATGAGTGATGCTGCATGATGATTGATCCCCTAACCTGTCCGCTACGTGAGGAGACTCACTCCCCCTTTTTTTTTTTTCAGCATCTCTTTCAGCCTTTCCTTCTTTGATGGACCCAGAATGTGTGGTCTGTTTGCTGTGGAATGCTGTGATTGATTTGGTTGCATTGACTGAGTGCCTGTTTTGCATCAAGTGCATTTGATTCCAATCAGATCTGGTCAGCCATGCTTACCAGAATCTAAATTATATATATTATTCATAATTATGTACTAATGTACTAGATCTTTCCTCCACAGTCAGTCATGGGGAGCAGTTTTATGTGGGTTTTGTAAGAAAATTTTAGTTGTTAAAATGTAAATGCCCCTAGCATTTTGAACATGTTATTCCCACTGGTAGTGGTAGTACTAGTAATAGGAGCAGATACTCGTAGGTCTTGAAAAAAAGTTTGTGATCTCTCTGCTTAAATGACATTGGAGTGTTAGTAATTACAATTTTTTCTTTTAAAGACTATATAATCAAAAAGAGAAAAACTTCCATAGATTTTTAAGCGAGTTTGTAGATTATTGTTACAACCTAATTTGGATTCCAACAGAGAAGAATGCAAAGAATGAGAGATCTATTTCTCGTTTCTTGGTTTAATCAGTGAATCAGAGTTCAAGGGGATTGAAAAAAGAAGGGTTTTTTTTTTGGTTTTTTTTTTGACATCATAGATGACTGTCACAGAAACATCTGCTGAAAGGTGCTTCTCCTCATTTATTGGTCAGATATTGTCCGGTCCCTTCTTTGTACACTTTACCCCAAGCAGTACATTGTGCATTTCATTCTATCCCATTAGTTTGCATGGTGTGCTGTGTGTTACACTAACAGCACATGTATGTGGAATGTGATGTTTGTGTTGTAGATGGTTTCACGGTAAGATTACGCGGCAGCAAGCTGAAGAGCTGCTGCGACCCCGCGAGGATGGCCTGTTTCTGATACGCGAGAGCAGCAACTATCCCGGGGACTACACGCTGTGTGTGTGCCACGGGGGCAAAGTGGAACACTACAGAATCCTGTACCGGGACAACCAGCTGACCATTGACGAGGAGGGATTCTTTAAAAATCTAGACGAGCTGGTGAAGGTAAACAGGATTCTCTCTTTCTGTTGTAGATGGTTGCATGGTAAAATAACACGAGAGCAGACGGAGAAAATGCTGCAGCCGCCCGAAGATGGTCTTTTTCTCTTGCGTGCCAGCACACGTCACCCTGGCGACTACACACTCTCGGTGTCCTTCAATTCTGGGATTGAGCACTACCGCATAAAGTATACTGGCAACAGGTTTACCATTGATGACGAGATATACTTTAACAATCTCGAAGACCTGGTTAAGGTAACCGACTATGTTTCTCCTCCGTGGCAGTTGCCGCTTTCCCTGTTGCTTCGCAGCTTTCTTTGTACAAAAACTACAGTGGCTGCAGTGCAAACAACTCGGTGTCTCAAGGCTTGTGATGTCTTGTCTTTGTTTTTGGTGTTACAGTGCGGATCTTTCACTTTCTTTCCTGAACTTCCAGACACAAAGCAGTGTTGTTCCTCCACTTCTGTGCTGATGTTCTTTTTGATCCACTGTAGTGACAGACTGTACTCCGAAGGCACTTCATTAGCTGGTGTCAGGCTGCACAGCAGGCCTCATTGCTACATGTGTTTTGACTTCCACCCAAGATCTGTGCTAGTCTTACTTGTGGGGCATACTTACATTCTTATTGGTGTTTTTTATTTTATTTTTTGGGAGTCTAAGAAAGACTGTGCTAATCTTACTTGTGGGGCATACTAACTAAGATTTAAAAAAAAAAAAAAAAATATTTATTAATTTTTTTCTTACATATCAGTTTGTCTCTCTCTCTGTCTCCCTGTTTTTCCTGGTTCCCGGTGGCATTTCACAGCCCTTTCTGCTTGTTCAAACTTTCCTGTTTTTTTTTTGTTGTTGTTGTTGTTCCCCCCCTTCCGAACAAACCTGTTGTAATACCGCGGTTGCCGGTTACGCAGAGTCGGGTGCTCTCCATCGCCGAAGACGCAAACGGTCCCCCATGATGTGGGCTATGCATGCGATGGCGAGCAACGTGAGCGTTTCGACCGGCAAAGATGTTCGCGATGAAATTAAATCAATGAAAGTTCCTGAACTGAAAAAATATCTGAAAGACAGGGGCGTGCGTTTTAGTGGCTACACAAAAGCGCAGCTTATCACTTTAGCCCTTGAAGCAGATCGGCAGTCGCTTCAACTGAGAGACTCGGTCTTGCCACGCGGAGAAGTTCTGCCTTTGAATCGCTTTTATCCACAAATTTCTGAGTCTCGGCTCTGAAACTTTTGAAGGAAAGGGCTCAAACTGAACGATCTCACCATTAGGTAAGACCATCTCTGGGAATTTCTCCAGCTTATCTGATTTTCTCGAGCCATTTTGGCAGCCGATCACAACGCAGTGGTAGTGCGGCATCGTGTGTGACTCGAGCAGCCCACATGCCGAGTCTATCAAGCCCAGTCTTGGTCCAAAACCGCGCACGTTCACGCATGTTCACGCGCTATAATGAGAATCGGCAACCGCAGTATTGTCACTGCTTTGGGTATACCTGTCAAATTGCTGCTCTTAGATACTGTCTTCTTTTCCATGTCTTGTTTAGAATGGGCTTCAATCGCTTTAGCACTAACCACAAACAATACCAAGGCTCTGTACTAATGGTAAGGCTATCCAGGACAATGGATGAGGTTTAGCAGGTCTCTGTTATTAATTTTGATTCCACTTAATTGCTAGGGTGTTTGTTGATGTTGTTTTTAAGTTGTTTCTCTATAGAGAAACAACTTTATGAGACGGGGCAGATTTTGCTGCGCGCAGCAGCAAGTTTCAGTGATACAAAACAAGACTGTGACGTTTCTCCACACAATACATACTTTCACGCACAGTGACGTAACGAAACCTGCGTCATAGACACTTGACATGCACACTATGCTGCTGCGTTCTTTTTGGCGGGAGTTGTGAGACGTGTGTGTGTGTGTGTGTGTGGACGGATGTAATGATGGCTATCTCCTAAACCACCTCGATGGAGGCCTTTTTACTTTGAGATAAAATGGGAAATCACCTTCTCCAGAGCTACCTTTCACGATTTTTAGCCTGCCGCATTTTCAGAAGAGTTATCGCCAATTTTAAAAAATCGGTCATGTTACGAATTTTTTTGAAAAAGTTGTTCAAATTCCTTCATTTTCTAGACTTTGGAAGTTCACCCAATCACACTGCATTGATTAGTGCTACAGCTCTGTAGCTCTGACTGGTTTTGTGTAAAAAAAATATTTCCGAGGTAGGGGTGGTTTGCACATAAGATCAAATATCTATGAAAAGACTACTGCAAATTACTTATCATCCCGGCGTTTTTGTCTAGTGTGACAACTGCATATATGACAGGAACTACTGCACTATTATATCTTTAGCATTTAGAATAACTGAACTTTTAGATAAACATAACTTTTTCAAGTTTCTGCGAGAAGCACCGGTCAAAAGAGTTCCAAATTTTCGATTTCATAAGTACAATCCAAGGTATTCTAGTCCATGTTTCACCAGCCCTCTAGATCTTCCAGATTTTATGTAAAAATTAGTTCAGCCAGGGAAGTCACAAAAGCAACAGGGAAATCACAAGACATGCACAAGCATCATCTGTCATACCACCAGTGTGAAGCTGACGTCAAACGCTTAGTTCACAGACAAAATAAGCAAGTATCGTCACTGCCTCCGACATTTCACCAGCCCTCTAGATCTTCCAGATTTCATGTGAAAAATAATTCAATCGGGGAAGCCACAAAGCCAACAGGGAAATCACAAGACATAAACAAGCTTCCTCAGACGATAGCAGTGCTAGAGGCTGACGTGAAAATGTTTAGTTCGCGGAATTGACGTCATCTCTCTGTCTGTGTATGACGACCTGCCTGAGGCTGACGTCAAATGTTTAGTTCACGGAACTGACCTCTCTCTCTCTCTCTCTCTCTCTCTCTCTCTCTCTGGGGAGCCAGGGTGGCCGAATGGTAGAGCGTTGGACTTTCAATGCTCGGGTCGAGAGTTCGAATCCCGGCTGGGGCCAAATGTTTGTGCTGGCCTTTCTCTCGTTGCCCCGTCTTAGAAAGCACCCTTACGTGGTGGAAAAGGACGTTAAACTCCTAAACACCCACCCACCCACTCTCTCTCTCTCTGTCTCTCTGTCTCTGTCTGTCTGTCTGTCTCTCTCTCTCCCCCCACCCGGCCCCACCCCCAGTCACGTGACTAATCGGTCGAGGTCGTAGAGGATCTAGTGTCATTGGTAGAACTTGGAGAGGGGAGAACCGGCAACAATAACAACAAAACAGACAAAATAAAATGAAATTTGGAGAAACAACTTTGTAGGACGGGGCCGTTCCTCCTTGTTGTTTTGTTTTGTTGATTTTTTCCTGAAGAGGTGCTATGGAGAGGAAATGTGAAAGGAAGTATTTGCAGGCTTCAGCCAGTTGACTACTGAGTTTTATTCACATGTATACAGAATAGGATATTGTTTTCTGCAATGTTGTCACTAACGTGAGTGATGCTGTTGATGTCACACTCAAAGATTTCAGTGGTTTTTCTTTGTGGAGGTGTTTGGCGCTGTTGGGCGAATGTTGTCATGACTTGTGATGTCGTTGATACACGTACATGTATGTATACATGTGGAAACTTACCTTTTGTTTGTAAGTTTTGCATTTTCAAACCAAGTCCATGGACAGACTCGGTGAATTCAACATTAAACTTTTCCTTTAGCAGAAAGTGAATTGGGTGCAGAACCTTTCTTCATGTTTGTCAGTTTTGTTTCAGTGGTTAAGGGTTTTTCGTCTGTGTGTTTGTATGTTTGTTGTTGCTGCTGTTGTTGTTCTCCTGTGGTGATTTCTTGCGAACAGTTTGATGCCATTCATCCTGTGACTTTGTGTCTTACCATGAGTGGCAGGTCTGACCCAAAGTGGTGTAAGAAGAAACTAAAAGACATCACACTTACTGCATGTTTTGTTTATAAACTTGGAATGATGTTGAAATATTGTGAGTTGTGTTATGTACCACTTACGACGTAAGACTGTGATTCTCACCCTTTTAACCCTTGCCCAGTCAAGCATGACGGGATGAAACCTTGTGCAATGCACAGCAAGCTTTGTAGGTGTTCACATACAGGCATGCTTCACAACAGACAAGCTTGAAACATTGTAGATATGGAGGACCTGTGAATACTATTACTAAATTACACATTGACTATGGTCATTAAAACATGTTAAAACATTATGTTTGTAATGTAGTGTCTGTGCAAGCTTGCCCTGCAGTAGAACTGTAGATGGTATACTCATGGTTTTGAAGAAGTTTGGGTGTGTCCACCCTCTCCCCACCCTTCCCAGTGCGTGTGTGTGTGTTTGTGTGAGAGAGAGGGGGGGGGGGGGGGGAGTGAGAGACAGAGAGAGAGCACTTTCATACAAATGTGCGTATACTTTTTAATGCCTTTTACTTCTGAGTAACTGAAGCATATGTTGTATTTCAGGCCAAAAGTGCAAGTTCAGGTGTATTTAAGATGAGATGATATTGTTATAACTGTTAGTTCTCATTTGCGATTGTGGCACAGATTGTTTTTCCATAAATAATTCAATTGCATATTGATTTGCAGTTTGGTTGATATACCCCCCCCCCCCCCCCACACACACACACACACTCCAGAGAAAGAAAAGATTGTCAGTACAGTATGTATTGCATTATATTTTGTGTGGTGTCTGTCGATGTCTAGCATTATCTTAACGATGCGGATGGCTTGTGCACTCGGCTGACAAGACCTGTGACGAAACAGGGCGACAACTTCGTGACTGTGACACCTGACGAGTTCAAGTCAGGCGGCTGGGTCATACAGAAGCATGACTTACACATAGGGGAGTCCATTGGCAAAGGCGATTTTGGTGGTAAGTTCAGTTTGTCAACATTATAACATGGGGACTTACCTGGTACTAAGTTACTGTGACGTTTTAGACCACAAAATCTACTACTAGTACTAGCAAAAATGGCAAGGAAAGTCAGTTCCACAGAGTTAAAACTCGCACTGGAAGTTGATGAGGAGTTGAGAGTTTGTAATTACAGTGGGGAATGTTTTGAAAATTTTTTTTAATACTCTTGAGGACGACTGTTTGCTTATTTTCAAACAGAATCAATATGTTTTTATTTTATGAATTCCTCTGTTTGCGATTTATCTATAAGATGCAGGTGTATCCATTCTACTGTTACAACTCCAGATTGCCTAATGGACTTTCTTTTGTATCTTTGAAGATGTGTTCAAAGGAACATATAAAGGGCAGGCTGTGGCCATCAAACAGTTGAAAGACAAGGACAGAGGAGAACAGTCGTTCCTCCAAGAGGCATCTGTCATGACGTGAGTTCTGTTTCAGTGTCTGGTTGGTTCTTCTCTGTAGGCTTAACTTTCTCTTTCTCTTTCACTTTTTTCTTTTTTTTTTTTTTTTTTTTTTTGGTCTGACAGTTTTGTGTGTAGTTGTGTTAACCTAGTTTTATTTGTTTTCAGTCAGTCTGTTTTTTCGTAATGTCTTTTATTTCTTTCCCCTGATTTAGAAAAAAAAAAAAAAGAAAAAAAAAAGAAAAAAAAAGAAGAAAGCAGTAAATAGGCTTAGTGTTGATACACAATAATAAATGTCAACCAGGTGCAAAAATGCTGCAGTACAGTTATAATATGTCGCTTACAAACGTCAGGTTGTTTTCTGAAAGAGGTGGTGCTCAATTTGGGTATGGAAGCCGTTTGTTTAACTTAAGGAAGATGTGATGCTTTTCTTGTTGTACGATCGGTTAGTTGCAAATTGGCTGTAAAATAGACCAACCCAGTCAGTCACATCGCTCTGTACTAGCTTTGGGGCTGTATTACGGCTATACTAGGCTCCATGCTGGTCAGTTGTGTTGTGTCTTGATATGAACGACTGTTCTGGAGCAAGGACTGGAGCGCATTCATTGAAAGGTTGTCCACAGTGCTGTTGCATGCCACACAAGTTCATAACTTCCATTCTGGCAAATTTGATTGTATTTAGTTCTGCTGCTGTATCAAGTTGAATTTGATTATCACAGGAACATGGCATCCTGCATGAGTGATCACTGTGTTTTGCAGGTCTTTGAGACATGACAACTTGGTGCGGCTTATCGGCGTGGTGCTGAGCGATACCATTTTTCTGGTGACGGAATTCATGGGCAAGGGAAACCTGGTTGAGTATCTCCGCTCAAGGGGCCGCAGCGTCATCACCAAAAAGGACCAAATCAACTTTGCTACGTGAGTGTACTTTTTGATGAAATGTAGGTGCATTGCCGTTTGAAAAAAAAAAAAAGGTGTAAGTACCATAGGCAAGGGTGAAAGTTGTCCATGTGGGGCACGGAATCCGTATTTTTCTCGACCCGAAATACGGAATCCGTATTTTTGAAATAATTTTAAAAAAGAAGAAGTTTCCGTGCAATATTCCGTTCGGCATTATCGTGTGATCGAACCTGGATTAAAACAAAACTTGTTTGGCCAATGGCTGTCGTCCGATCTCGTCAGTCAGCCAATCAAAAGCCCCAACGACCAGCGCGCGGTCGCCGTTTTGCAACTCACGAATGTTAACATCCGTGCGATCTTCGCGCCGATGAAGCATACATCTTGATTTTTTTTAAATCGAATAATTAAACCAACAAAAAGAAAAATACAATACGGATCGTTTCCTAGGGGCAGACGCGACGTTTTAGCTACAAAAATACATGTATGATGATCTTCCGACTTGGGTGTATGCGTACCGGATTTTCCCAAGGCTCTCGCATCCATTCGTTCTTTGCCGGCGTCGATAACGCATTGAGCAGTTGTGTTTTCTTTCGCAAAACAAAAACAGCACAAAGAAAAATGCATTACGGATCGTTTCTCAGGACTAGACACGACAATTAAATTACCAGCAATTTGCCTAGGATGATCGTGCGCGCGCTGTGTTGACTTGCGAGTACCAGATTTTCCCGAAGTCTATTTTAAGACGAAAATCAATACGAAAAATCAATACTATTGATCTCATTTGGAGGAGGGACTAAGCAAGATAACCATATGGTTAACAGTCAGGGCTTAAGATCTTCCACCGTGCTGTTGTCGGATTTCCACCTTTGGCTAAAAATTTTCTGGTCTCTCAAAAAGTGTTTCAGTCAGTCCCGAGACATAGATAGGACCGGCCTCCTCTGAAGCACTTAAACCGAATCACTTCCAATTATACAAATCTTAGGGAGCACACCCCTAGCTTAACAATTAAGCAGACGTGCGCTCCTGGCTTTGACACTTCATCACCATAGTATGTGTTAGGCAGTTTGTGGTAAACACACTGTGTAGTTTTACACATATAAAGAAACGCCTGTGCTTGGAAATCAAAATGTGAACTTGCAAACTGTGAATTTGTACAAAGTGTCATCCTGTTAAGTGGGTCTGACTGTATTACAGATACACTTTGCTATGAAAAAACTACACTTTGGCACCCTCCTAAACCATGCTGAACCTTTCTCAGTTTCTGAGAGTAAACTGACAAGTCTTCTAATGTGTGGATTTTAGAGTTTGATTCTCCACAATGATTATTTGGATAAACATGTGTGCAGCAACAAGAGGTCTGTAATAGCTTGAGTCTAAGGGTTGAAATTTGAAGGGAAATGCGGTAGATAAGAATAGCTATCAAGTGCTCTCAGGTGCCACGAGAGGCCTAGAATTGGCCCTTAAATTTGGCAAAATTCGGGGGTTTTCCGGGGGGCGTTGCCCCCCAAGTCCCCCCAGCAGGGCTCTGCCCCTGCACCCCGCTGGGCCCTAGGTGGCCCCTGGACCCCGGCCTAGGAAAGGAAGTTTCAGTATTTTCAAAATTGCCAGCTTTCACCCCATGCATAGGTTTGATAAGCGCTTAAACTTGTGTTCCCACATGACAAATAGAGCAGTAGAAGTCACCTTTTGTACAGTGTGATGTTTAGTCTGAAAATTGTATTTGTAAGACTCTGATCATGAACACACTCTCATTTTGCTGATGTTCACTTTGTATTTCATTATTTGTAATGGAACACTTATTTCACTAATTGACCTCTATTTTGACAGACTCTGTAATGAAAATGTCTAACGATTGAATTGTAGAATTTATTTTTGGTGCAGTGTGTTGAGTGGTTAACTCTTTGACGACGGAGCACAATTTCTGACACACGATTTCCTATAGGAAATCGTGTGTCAGAAATTGTGCTCCGTCGTCAAAGAGTTAAAAACTGAACACCTGTATTCCTTGTCTATTTTTCATTGCAGAGATACGTGTGCAGCCATGGAATATCTGGAGAGCAAGAACCTTGTACACAGAGACCTGGCTGCCAGAAATGTGCTGGTTGCTGATGATGGCACATCAAAGGTGCGTTGCGTTCTAATTGTATTATTATTTTTTTTAAATCTTAAAACGCACATGTATATTTTATCTTCACAGAAGCCAGCATAATATTTTTGAACAGTTGCGCAAGTGAATGTGCGTATAAGCTCAAAATATCCTATTTTAATGAGTAGTGAGCTTTGAATGCAGCACACATCTGTCTGTAGGTTGTGCAAGCTGGTGAAAATTCAGATTCTCATACTTAGCAGTTGATCGTGCGGAAACACTAGCTGACAGTACTACTTCATGTCAAGTAAAGCATTCTGTTGGCGCCGGCTTTTGAGATGCTGTCACTGTGCAGGTGTCCAAGCGGAACATTGCACAATACTGGAAATTCTGCCAGAAGTTGAAAACAGTCTTATCTATGAACATTAGAATCATAGGAAAATTGGCCTTTAATACTAATTGTTTTGGTACATGCCCTGTTTTGGCAGACTTATACACAAAACTGTTAAAATGAGGCTGAAGTTGGTGGTTGCTTGACATGTATTCAAGAGGAAAATCTCTGTGTCTGTTTTGGCAGACTTATACACAAACTTAAAATGAGGCTGAAGTTGGTGGTTGCTTGACATGTATTCAAGAGGAAAATCTCTGTGTCTGTTTTGGCAGACTTATACACAAAACTGTTAAAATGAGGCTGAAGTTGGTGGTTGCTTGACATGTATTCAAGAGGAAAATCTCTGTGTCTGTTTTGGCAGACTTATACACAAACTTAAAATGAGGCTGAAGTTGGTGGTTGCTTGACATGTATTCAAGAGGAAAATCTCTGTGTCTGTTTGCAGGTATCAGACTTTGGTCTGGCCAAGTTTGGCGACTTCAGTCAGACAGGACAGAAGTTTCCCATCAAGTGGACATCACCAGAGGCGTTGAGAGAAAATGTATGTAGGGCTAATGTTTGTGTGTGTGTGTGTGTGTGTGTGTGTGTGTGTGCATGTGTGTGTGTGTGAGAGAGAGAGAGAGAGAGAGAGAGAAGTCTGGCAAGCACTAGTAACTATTGCCCAGGCTCCTGCTAGTGGGCGGCAGTTTGTTGCTGTTGTATCAGAAGCATGTTGGTTAACTCAGTGTGACGGTGACCCTGTTTGCTTTGCCTTGCTGGCCTCATCACGGTCTACAGGAGGCAACTGAGCAGCTCTTTTCCCTGTTGCTGAGTGAAAACTGCTTGACCTGTTTTCTGAGTGGCTACAATCCTGACTTGAATGTAATAAATAATAATATGATTATGACCCCCAATTATGTACATGGATGGCAAATAGGGATGTCACTGTGGCAGAAAGTCTTCATAAGCCTGTACATTCCTCTTCATTTTCTTCGGACCGCATTAACACATTTTCTGGAGACTATTGTTTAATATTTAAGCATATGATTTTCGTTTCTGCAGAAATTCACCAGCAAATCCGATATGTGGAGTTTCGGAATCCTTCTCTGGGAAATATACTCTTTTGGACGAGTACCATATCCAAGAATAGTAAGTTGTGTGTGTGTGTGTGTGTGTGTGTGTGTGTGTGTGTGTGTGTGTGTGTGTGTGTGTGTGTGTGTGTGCTAGAAATTGCTGAAATAGGGATTCCCATTTAGCAGCAATGCTTTCATTAGTTTCAAATAGGACTACCAAATGGAATGAAGCTGGTTCATTCGTTCGTGTCACTGTACATTCAAATTTCAATATTCTGGCTAGTCACCACTAAGAAATACTTATAGGCCTCTTTGTGACACTTCCAGCTGCAGAGTTACATTAGTTCAAATTTAACCTGTGATGGAGTCATTGCATTCTACTCTCTAGTGGTTTCCATCCATTTGTAGTGCAAAACAATACACATTGCACAGTTGTAATTGTTTTAATGTTTGCTTTTCTTTTTGCAGCCTCTTACAGATGTCGTTATGCACGTTGAAAGAGGATACCGTATGGAGGCCCCAGAGGGGTGCCCACCAGAGATCTACACCATCATGAAGCAAGCGTGGGAAATCAAGCCGGAGGATCGGCCCACGTTCAAGACTGTGTTAGGGAAATTGAACAATTTACGGGCAGTCACCGTCTAGCCCTGCTGGGGACACTCCAGCGAAGCATGCATCAATTCACATTTTGCCTTGCCTTCCAAGTTACCATTATTTTCATGTTAGCTAGTGCTACCATCAGCCTCATCTGCGATGTCAGTATTGCCGAGTTCGTGCGGACAGACAGGCAGGCGAAAAAAGTGCATTCTGGAGTGCGATGTCTATGAAGCAAGTCATACCTGCGAATGTCGTGCTTTTTTTTTGGGGGGGGGGGGGGGGGGGGTATGGGATGGGATAGGATGTTTTGCAGGTGAATTTGACCCCATCCCCTGAAGCTTGGCCTGTGACGAGTTTGTCTCTATAATGGCATCACAGTGTTCCTCCCTGCTTTTAAAGGGGTCAGACTGTAAAAATACTAAAATGGATGAATGTACAGTGTAGTGTTCCTGCAGCATGCTGTTTGAAATAATCACCATATACTGCACACTAAAAAGACATCAGACAAGCCATGGTTATGTACGGTTGATTCTTATATATATATAATATATTTATGCTAGGGACCAGTCTTGTACTCTTTTTTTCATTGGATCCAGTCTCATCCGCGTGAAAAGACGAGGTTGATTTGAATGGATTTTCCGCCAGTTTTGTCCACCTTCATGATATTCAAACCCCATATGGAGGCAAGTAAATGACCTTTTTCTTTGGGTGGCCAGTTAAGAAATCTGCAGTGGGAAAAACACAAACAAAACCATCCAAACTACATGCGTCAACATTATCCTAAACCCCTCTGGCAGTCGAGAGTGGACAGTCAGGGGTGATGTACACAGGAAATCGTGGGGTGTAACTAGGCAGGCTGGGGGCAGATTATGATGGGAGAAAATGTACTTCGATAATAACAGACTTGCGAATACCATTACTAAATTGATATGGCCGCAGAATGATATCGCTTTGTATGTGTCCCTCAGGCAGTTCTCATTTACATGGCTGCTCATGCACAAAGTAAGAGAAAGAGTCATCTGCACACAATGTTCATGCCCCGCAAAAGAGCGTGAGAAGGGAGTAGCAAAGCTTTTATTACGGGAGTGTTGCTGTTACAATGTATTACCATGATCTTTCACTTTCAGCAGTTTGCCATCATTTGCCATGCTTGTTTGGTGTTGGCCCCTGTTGGAAGGGTAATTATAGGGATATTGCTAAGGGTGTCATTCAGTTTCCAGCCAGCAAGGTGTGAAAATTGAAGGCTTGCCCCCCTTTTTTTTGCAATCGAGGTTACCTAATGAATAGTACCTGGGTTATGTCGGCCGTAGAAGTTAATTTGGTAGACAACTTTGCATCATTCAAGCTCATCTCTTTTTTTTTTTCTCCTGTTTTATTTTTTGAAACTGGAGAGGCATGAAGTGAAAAATGTTTTGAAAGAAAGGGCGATCACAAGTGATTGAACGGAAACTGCTGATATTGAAAGACACCCAGTGAGTGACGTTCACATTGCTTCATTCAAACAGCAGCTAGAATCTTTTGATATGCAGAGTTTGAAGTTTTCCAAGCCTCCAAAAAAACAGTTTAACATAATGCAACGGAGAAATCCTTCATGGAGAGTGCATGTATTGTAGTAGCTGTAGAGTCAAAAGGGTTGCGTGTTTTCAGACATTTCATTTTGCTCAACACACACAACATGCGTCATGTGGACTTTGAGAGTGCACTTTTAGGGAACAAAGGATCATGTGCGTGACATGTTTACATTTTTTTGAGTAGTGCATGCGTACCTAAGATTGTGGGCATTTGTTGTATTATCGGTCCTGCATATCATACTGACCTAGTGTCCCTACGCTTGGAGGTAGCCCTTTTTTTTGTACTTGTACTTTTTTCTTTTCTTGGGGGTGGGGGGTTAGGGGGGGATTGAGGTTGGGGATGAGGAGGCTACCTTGTTGTGTGGTTCATCTCTCCCTTGATTTGTTGTTCATCAAGCGCGGACAGCAATTTTTGTTTTGTAAATAAATAATTCTTTATGTTTTTTGTTTTTGTTTTTAACGCGTAATGGCAGTTTAATAGGTGCAAAGAACATTTTTGGTTTTGTGATAGGTGATTGTGCGTGTACATTTTTACACTTGCTGTTTGTCACAGACAGTTTATGTAAGGACCTATGTGACAGGGAACACAGCGAACAGTATGTGCATATTTGTGCAAAATCTTTACATGTCGTGTGTGTTTGTGGGCGTGGTTTTGTTTGAAGAATTCAGTATGCCTTCTTTGCATGCAAACAAAGTCTCTTTATTTTGGCGCATGATCACTGCTTAGTCTTTGTGTTTTCATGTTGGCCTTCAACTCAAAAACATGTTTAGAAAATTGTTTATGCATTCATCCCAAGTAGGTTATGTTTGCGGCTTTGATCGGATGTGAATGTTAAGCTGCTGTTGCACTTTTGCTCTGAAATTGCCATAAATGACTGTGGGAAGGTGTGTGCGAAACACGTAGTCGATGCTCTTAATAGGTTAATGAATATTTATTTTTCTTCAGTGTACGCTGATGCTTTATTCTGCTGAAGTAAAACATAATATGGAAGAAGAGGCTTTGATTGCCTTTTAGCACACGTATAAATCACAATACTCTCTGCAGTTTACCCCCTCCTCCAGTGCATAAGTTTTGACAATATCACCCTGTTTCATTAAATTTTCTTTCTTGCTTTGCTATGTCATAGCTTTTGGCCCAGTGTCAGTCAGATTGTTTTGATTGGTCGATGAATTTTCTATGACAATGGTGTACATAACGATGTTGTCTTTGCACTACTAGCATCAAAGCTATTTTTCAGACCCCCCCTGTGTCGCATACATTTTTATACACTGATTGAGCTGCCCGGCATCTCTTGAGTTTTTTGTTTGTTTGTTTGAGTTTCACTTCCAAAGAGTGGTCCGTATGCATATATGCGTGTCATACTGTTGGCAAAACAGCTAAATTAATCACTGAAGGGTTGTGTACCTACCCATCTTGAAACCCCAACTTTTCAGTTTCATTATTACACTGTATTAGTGTCACTTTTTTACTTGTGCTATCAGGGGCGCCGGAAGATGTTGGGGGGAGGGGGGGCAGAATCTCAGAGGGGGGAAAGGCCAGAGCCAGTGAAAGGAAGGAAGTTGCCTGGAAAAAGTGAGAGGGGGGGGGGGGAGGGGGGCGGCGGCGGCGTTCAGATGCTGCACAGACAAAAACCTTTCCGAACCAGGGAGCCAGTGAAAGGAAGGACGTTGCCCAAAGAAAGTGAAAAGCGGGGTGGGGGGGGGGGGGCCATGGCTTTGCCCCCCCTCTCGCCATAGTCACCAAATTTTCCAGGGGGGGGGGGGGGGGGCGCCCCTGGCTATATTACGTTCAGTTTTTTTCTTACGGTACACACAGCACATGAGAATGACAAAACACCACTTACTGGTAGTCACTGGTGGTGTACATAATACATTTATTTGGTTGGAGGGAGTATTTCCCAGTCACTGTAAATGATATTTATACCCTGTAATGTTTCAGAGAAGCATTAGTATCATTATTTTCTGTTATCCTTTTATATGACTAAGTAAAGATGCCTGTGAGGTTTTTTTTATTTTTGCCTTGAGTCTTTTTTTTTTTTTTCATTATGTTATCTTTCATAATTTGTGTATAGTATACGATGTAAGTGTTCCTTTATGTTGCCATTTGTGATTTTAATAACAAGAGTGTAAACACTTCCGATTTTTGTCCGTGCTTTTCGTCAGACCTTGTGAAAAATTGAGATTTTTGTTTGCTTTTGTTTTTGTGTTTTTTTTTTTTTTTTTTTTGGGGGGGGGGGGGGATAAAGCAACATGCATACTAAACACTTCATTGCACTGCATTTCTTTTGTTCCAGTGAAATAGGTGATGTTGGTCATAATTCCGGAACCACCATTTTCTAAAGTTTGCGGAAAACTTACGTGGAGTCGCTTGAAAATTACATTGGGTGTCTGCTGTTAGGTTGTTTCACAGAAATAACTTGCTGATTTGTATGTTAGTGTCAGTAGATGTAGATCTCTTTGAAATCCTGCTTGATCCAGTTCTCATTGATAGGGACCATGCAACAAGTACGGGTTTTTTTTTGAGGGGGGGGGAGAGGGGGGGGGTGTGGGGGGGGGTTCAGGTAACACAATCGTATGTTGTGCACATTTTTTTTTTTTTTCATGAAAAGCATGTTGCAGCATCAGATTTACTTTGAGCATTGCGCTCTGTAAGCTTATTTAATTATTTACACATATTGTCCTGGCATAGAGGAAACACAGTTTCCACCAAGAAAAACATTCTGTCATGAAGAAGAGAGACAGTTCGAAGTGCCTATTTTATAAACAGCTTTTTTGTTTCTTCTTCTTCTTTTTTTTTTTTTTACTGTTGATTTGTTACATTGTGCTGTAGGTAATTTGAAAAGTTGGTCTTCTAAACACCTGTGCAAGAACCTCACACGAAGTCATCATCTGCCTCAGAGAAAGCAGTACAGGCAATCTACACTTTCATCCGTAACTTCCGACACCATTTAAATGACATCATCCCGTAGTTTTTGCCACAAGGCATACCATTCTGCAGACAGGTCAAACACAGCAGCAGTTAAAAAAAAACATGAAAATCTGTATATCTAACTTACTCTTTTCAGGAGATGGCGTATGAGTAGAGTGGAAAAGAATGCATACAACATGACTGTATGTGTACTATGTCGGGGAGCACATCATTCTGGTACAATCTCCAGACAAGACTCTAGAATACCAACAACTATCATGCTTTCATGACAGTCAGAGATTGCACAGTACTGTCTGCAAGTAGTTTTATTAAGTTTTATGTGTTGGATTTAATATTTAAAGTCATGGAGGCAGTGATGTTGCAGCAAAGAATATCACTATGAGTTTAAAAAAAAAAAAAAAGATGTTGAAAATGAATTATTTTTTATCTGTTTCTTGTCTGCTATTGCATGAGTGAGATTTGGTAAAAATTACTCCAGTTGAAAGGTTTTTTGATTTATATTGTGTTTTTTCTCTCGTCTTTCAAGTGAATTACACCAATACAGTTCCTTCTTACAACTCAGATTCATTTTGTCACCATTGTTTGGTACATATACTTGTTTGTGTGAGCGCTTACAGCTGTAATTTTGTTGTAGTTTGATTAATTTAATTGATTAGTGTTCTCTGACATGATTCCATAATTCTTAAGGTATAGTTCTTTGATACGGAATAAAATTGAGCTAGAATTCACTGAACACAATGGTTTTCAAACGCAACTGACGCTATATTCGTAACGCCGCTGAGATGGACAACTGCCGCTTTCTAAGCTGTACTGCTGTTTCATGTGGCTGTTACGACTGTTTTTAACGACTTTGTGGCTTCTAATATTAGAGAAATGTGACTTCGATCCTGCGGTCCATTTTGAACAGACTGGGATGCGAAAAAGCTGATAGAAATAGCAAATAATCAGCACCGTCCAGCTGGTCCTCAGTCTGCAACCAACCAATGTCGTCTGCTCAGTACGCATCGGGTACACTTCTAGAACAATTTCAAGTATACACTGGCCACTGTCACCACAATGGTCTCACATGCTACGCTGTGGCCCTAGTGACACTGTTGCATGCCTGTCGTACGTATTGAGACTTTTAGCATTCTCGTAAACAAGGCCTTACCCTGACATAATAAAACAGTTGTGGTTGAAGTCAACCAGCCTGTAATTGCAACAACAACCTAAATAAACAGTTGATCATAAAATCACATAAAATTCCGGTAAATGTAAACCATGAGGTCATGCCCGCACAAATACCAATGGTGGCTATTTTTTGTCAGTGTTCAGTGCACGGGATTTGCTCAAGAGAGCAAAAGCTCTTAAAATTTACCTTCAGGGTATACTTGATGATAGGCTTAAAGATTCTAAATGACACTAAAGTTTGCAGTACTAAAAGTGTTAGTTTGGCCCGTACGTGACTGGTCATTGAAACAGTTCTGCTGTTACACATTTTTTTTATCAGAAAATTCTTCGAACAGATTTCTTTTTTTAAAATAAAGATCTGATGACATGTAATCTTAACTTTTTGTTTTGTTCGATATGCAAGCCCAACAGTTTAGTGTGTAATATGCAGTGTACTGTCCATAGTACTAGTCATCAAAGTATAAAGTATTAAACTGAGAGCTTCTTGTCTAAGACCTGTGTTGCTTTAAAAATTTTTTTAAAAAAATGAAGAAGAAAAATAGTGCATGGAAATTTGGTGTACATGTATATGCTGGTTGTAAGTGATGAACTATGTACCTAACGACACTGTGTGTGTAAATATATTTTTTATTCTGCCTTATCAGCTTTTTATGATTTCATAATGCCTGTTCATTACACGACATTATTTTAAAAGAACATTGGATGGACAAGTTTATATGCAGTAGGTATTTGCAATTGTGTCGTTCATATTGCTGAATAAATACCATTCGATTGATTGATTTGACCTTGTAAGTTGTAGTTCTTTGTTTTGAGCATGTATGTTGTGCATTGAGACGTTGCTGTTTGTCCTGACTGTATGTACATGTGATCATCTGAAATGCAGTCAAGCTCTGTGAGTGTGTTGTGTGTGTGTGTGTGTGTGTGTGTGTGTGTGTGTTTGCAGACGGATCATACTGAAACTGAAGATACTTGTATTATGATAACGATGAAGAAGTAAGACTGAACCATACAGATGTTAACAAATTACGGCCGGCAGGTGGTCATAGAAACACGGTTTGCATACCTTCCGCAGCGGGCCTAAATGGAGAGCGTGATGACAATAGTCTGCGGTGGAGCATATTAAAGGGGACGCTACTCTAGGAAACACGGTCGCTGCGAACGGCAACAAAATGGCAGCCTGTTAGGGTAGGCAAACATTGCTGGGGACTGAGAGACAAGTTCTAACACTATTTTGGCCAGAAGTGAAAGTGTTTTCAACAACAAAGGTCCGCAGTAGTGGGGTCGGTCAGACCCTTCTTCTAAAACTGCCATTTTGGCTCAGATACGTACCGAATTCCGCCTTTAAACTGGATATTCTGTAGTATCGAAGCATGGAAACCGCGGACAGAAGCAAGTTTTGACCGGCGCTTGGCAAAAGTGAGTATTCAGTAAGAGAGATGCAAACGTCGAAATTGAACAGTTAAATAAAGGAATATTTTAGCGTTTATCTCATTTGTATTTTGGATTTTATTTTGTATGTATGGAGAGCTCGGGCTTATGGGGGGGTGGGCGGGGGGGGGGGGGGCAGTGCATGGTGGAAAGAGCTAAGTACGTTTCTTGTGTTTCAAAACTTTAAAAATTTGCGAAAAGACCCTCGAAAATATTGAGAGGGTCCCAAGCACCCATGTATTCTCGAATCACAGGGAACACTGTTCATAAGACAGTCACTGGCAAGCAAGCACTAAAGGTTCCACCCGATGTTTTCCCTATAGTAGTGAATATTGTCAGTATAAAACAGCCACCCATACTCGAGGTCGTGACATGTCTATCACCCTGAATAAGGCAGTCACGTTGTTCATGGCTGCCGTCTTCACACCATGGGCTAAACCGTCTGTGCCAGTCGGCATTGCCAGCTCATACTGGTAGTATTTTTTTGCCTCACAACACTTGTGACTGTGTGTGAGAGCTTAGAATGACTGAATCAGTCTGCCTGTTGGCTTGGCTAATCCCCTTTCATTTGCCACTGGAGGGGGGGGGGGGCAGACGTGCACAGTGCCAGTTGAGTGACAACAAGAAGCGCTTTGCTGAGCTTACTGTTTGATTCTCTTCTAAGGTTGTAAATCAAACCTTCTCAGAAGATTCTCAGTAGTGACTGAACTAAATCGATGTTAGACAAAGCAGAAACATGCATACATGTGTGTTTTATTTTTCATATATTTTATTGTCTCTTGAACTGGGATGAAGGCAGGGATGGCTTACCAGTCAAACTGTGTAGTTTGTTATGGGGAATGTGCTGGTCGTTTACTAATGTCTACCACATGTGTATTAACCTATGAACCACATGCAGGTTTTTTTTTTGTTTTGTTTTTTTTAAACTGACTCTTGCCATTTGTGTAAAAGTGAGACTGTCTAGATGCAGATCTATAGCATAACTTTGAATTTTGAATGTGGCTGCAGTTATTTAACCCCTATGGACATTGGTTTCAAAAGTTCTGTCATGTCCCTTTTGGTCTTATGTCAGTGGATACAACTGGAAAGTGAAACATAAAATGATAAATTCTGTGTTGTCTAAAACTGAAAGCAGGAAAATGTATTCCTTAATGTCAGTTTCTAAGGTTGGACAAATTTTCTGTCAGGACACTGAATACTGTGTAGGGTAGCCACCTGTGGCAGCCAGTTTTTCCCCCAGTCTCTTGATTATGTTGAACTCTCATGATTCTCTAGTCTCACAGTTTCAAATCTGCAGGATGTGGGTTGTAAGGTATAGACAGACAGGCCTGCTGTGCAAGTTAGCGGGTGACAACACTGCTAAATGGGGTACACTAAGCGCTGGTTTTGTTATGTAGACACACTGGGCAGCTCAAAACCCTATTGTCAACATTTGAAGGAGGACTTGAGTATTGTTATTCTTCACTTTTGCCTGGCAGCACAAAGGTCTGCCATAGAAATAACTGTCAGGTACATGTAGAGAGATATATGGCTGGGGGGTAAGTAGAAAGGGGGGGGGGGGGGCAATGGCGTGTGTGACACCGGTATGGAGGTGTAGTAGATATGCATGTATACAAACATGTGCATGATATAGAATGGTGGTGGGGGAGGGTGTGGTGGTTGTGGGGCAGTCTCTTTAACCCAGCTGTAGGTTCCTAAGCGATGTCTCAAGAGTCTGTGTTCACTGACAGACTGAAGTGTGTGGGCAACACAATGAAGACGATGTTTTATTGACTGATCAGAGACATGCGAACTGCGACATAGTTACTTGCATACATGTGCACTGTGTGCAGTCGGAGCCCGGTTTTTAGAACAGTCATTTGCAGACTTTTTAAAAAATCAAATGATTTCTAAAGCATTATTGTTAAAATGTGTTCATCACTAAGAGTAAGATTGAAATGGGTTTCCTAATTCAGTTAGAAATTACCAGCAAACCATTCATTATATTGTGTATTCTTCAACACCCCATAGTTTCTAAATTTCTGAAAATTATTACAATTAATCTCCAATTCACTCACGACATCAAGTTATTTAACGCAGAACTTTTAATGCTCTGAGCACCGTGTCATCGTGGTCCAGTTCATAAACCACCCCGAGAAAGGTTGTATCCTCCTTTGTGCTGTAGTAGTAATAATGATCAGCTGGTAAGGTATACCACTAAGCTACAATTCAGTTCTGATACCGGAGATAGGGTGACCCACGCCAAGACCTGTGTGCTTTGTCATTAACCCCCCCTGAACCTCATAAATCCACCCCTAATGGCAAATGCGGAGCCCAGTGCTTCTAATCTCTGCTTTTAGATAGACATGAGAACTGGCTAATATTGGTGTGCAGGTGTGTTTGATAAGCAGGAAGAAAGGTGGGGATTTGCTTCTGGAGAGGGACAAACCAAACTGGATCAAGGTCTTCAAGTGGATAGGCAAGAACCGCGGGTTGGAGGATTAACGTTTTGTTTAGTGTGGGTCTCGCGGTTTCGGGCGAGGTTTATCTCCCAGGGGTGATTTGTGCTTTTGTGCTGACAGTGATTTGATCATGGCAGTGTTTTGCTCCCCCCGACCCAGTGGCCGTAGTCGGGTAATGCACAGACGTACATGTTTGTCTCCGTGTAATGTAATAACGCTAAGGGTTTAGAGCAGCAAGCAAGGTTCTGATGTAACGATATATCTTTCCGTACAGCTTGCAGTTGTGGTTGTGTAAGGCATACATGTACGTGTACACCATCTTATCTCTGTGATCCAGTCGTAAACATTGTCTGTAGTGTCTTACTACCTTGCCATGAAACAGGACAATTTTTTCATGGTCAGGTTGCACACAATTGGGAATGGGTGATCTCACGATGAAAAAAATTGGCAAGGTGGTAATAGTACTACACGTAATACAGTCATAGACTGAGTTTTCATGGTGAGGTAGGATTCCATGCAGTTGAGGCCTTCGCAGGTGAAAAAAATAATCGTGTTTCATAGTGAGGTTGTAATACAGCGGCCAACAGACGTGCGTGCAGTACATGTAATTTGTCAGTACTTTACGTGGTACTTGTGTTAAACCTTGATCGCCATGCATACCACGCATGAGATCAGAAAGTTTAGTGGAACATGCAGTTACTGTTAGTGCTAACCTGTGACTGTGCCAGTGTGTGTTCAGATCATGCATCTGGTACTGAAGCATGACAGACTTCATTGCTGTACACAGATAGAGGCTTACTTGTTCAAACATTTGCTAGTCTGTCTGACTTTTCAAGTTTCCTGTGTCATTCAGGTTGATCTCCTTGGCTATAGGGCTACATCTTGTGCAACATCAGTGATATGTCAGTGATCTATGTTATTATTCAACTGAATGTCCTCTAAAGTCTAATGATGTGATATAGAGTTGTGCAGGTCTGTGGTGCTTATCTGCAGACTGTATTTGATTGTACTTCTTTGTAGGTAAATTGTGATTGTAAACTGTGAAAGTCAGTTGTATTGACTCATTGATTTGTAAACTGTTGGTATCTGATCATGAAACTACATGTATAATATGTATACTGATTCTATGGCTGTTTCCATGCATTCATAATTTCAGTGAAAAAATCCATGTGTGATTCAAAGTCAGCATTTAGTTTCACTGTTTTTCTTATCAGCCTTGAAAGTGGTGAGAATTTTTACCACCCGTGATGGGTGGGAAAAAAATGCTGGCGAGTAAGCTGCCATGTATTCATGTACTGATGTAGTGCACCAGCTCGAAATAAACAAGCCATCAAACCTTAGATGCATCAGAGGCAGAGACACCTCCTAGTTCAATTTCTTTTTTGCTTGTAACTTTTTTCCTACTTTGAAGTTTGGCTTGTAACTTTCCTAGTATGGCTAGTAAACATATAGGGTCAGACTTTTAGGGCTGATTATACATTACAAGTATTTTTTAACCTGACATTTTTCTTTTGTTTTACAGAACGCATTGGACAAAACAGAAAAAAAGAAAAAGGGAGGGGGGAAAAGCGAATGTGGAGGACAGCCAGAGGATGATGGGATTCAGAAATGAGATGAATTTGTGACTGGGAGAGCGGTGGTATAGCGCTGACTCACATCACCATCAGCAATGGCGCAGGCCCTGCAGGACACCGAGAAAACAGCAGAACGGTTAGTGACAGAGCTTTTCACGCTTTGAATTGAAAGGTACAAAAGGCATTTTCCATGCCGCATTGTGTGTCAGTATTTCCCACTTCTCTGTGACTCAAATACCCAGGCGCACACAAAAAAACAACACAATGGTAGTGACAAAGCTTTTCATACTTTAATAGAATGGGCACAAAGGGTGTTTGCATGCTGCTCAATTTGTATTACCCACTTATCATTGAATGAAATACCCAGGTACACAGGTGCAGCTAGGGCTCGATTCTCTGTCCCAGGCAATTGAATCTCATTGAAAAAGAAAAATGGTTATGTAAGGCCATAGGCGTGTTCAGCAGTCAGAGAAATACTGTGAGCTGTATGCGTGAGGTAAGTTGGGGTGGGGTGGGGTATATCATTTATATATAATGCAAGTATAGGTTTGATGCCTTCCCAGTGGCTGTCTAAACCGGCTTTGAAGGCGTCAACTGACAGCTTTGAGACAGCTTTGTCAATGCCAAGTGTGCCTACAGTGCACTCTTCATTTTTTTGTCCTAAAGTTTTCTCCAGCTGGCCAGACACCACAGTCTTTTCACAGCCTTTATTAATCCGAAGGGGGTGAATGCTACAATATTTATGCTCAGAGATCGTTCTGAGCTGTTTTCATGGTATAAAATATCATCACACAACTTAGACACCTGGACAGTGACAGCACCTGTAATGCTGGCACTGAGCCAGCAGAAGCGTGCTCGGTAACGCAGAGACCACACGGAGTGCTGCAGTAGCGTAACAACAGTCATAGAATTTGAATGTTTGACTGCTTGCGCAAAGTGTAAACAACATTGTATCACATAAAGAGCTGTACTAATCATCAAGATACTGAGTACTTCGAACATACAGGTGCACACACGAGTGAAACTGTTCCAAAGCATGAATTTGCTTTGCAGAGATGGAATTAGCCGGTTTAACCAGTCCCAGTCCATAATTCATAACGAGTACAGTCCTTCTTCGCTATGTAAATTTGACTACCGTTACTGAGCTCGGAGAAGACAAACCTGTATCGTACTTACTGCTGTGCAATGATACACAAGCGCACGGCATACATGAAGCTTCAGTCAGAATGTTATGTTCCAGTGACTAAAGATGTACCTTTCTCTCCGCTCAGACACCCTGTCTTTCACATGTTCCTTGTTCCTTGTCGTCTAGTTTGTGGTAATTTCTGTTTTCATTCAGAGACGATATATGTCTCACGTCCCCGAGGTTTTGTATTTATGTATTGTATTGTATTGTATTGTATTAATTTCTTATTGCAGAACAAGAATTCACAACCTGTTTCAGTCAGTGGACAAGGCACTGACCCGTTCCACCAAGAAAACAGCCACTGAAGACCTGCAGCAGATACGCTATGCCACCTCCAAGTTGCTGCATATACTATCTGGACAGGGTACTACATTTAGTACAAATTCCTCTGCTTTATTAGGATGATATAGCTAGGACTTGCCTGATGTGGAAACGCTCAGGAGATCAGAAAGTGAGCAGCGTAATGATCTGCAAATCATACTTAAAGTTTGGGTTAAACTTTCAGCTGTTGAACACTTCGGGTGTAGATTGGAACTGAAAACTCGAATGAATTGAATTAAATTGAACTGAAACTACTTTATTCATCCCTAAAAGGGAAATTACTTTTGCCTGAAATACATAACATCACATAAGATTAAGAAACTTGACATAAAAACCAACAAGACACGGCAAGACTTCAGAATTAATATGGCATAAAATCAACTGTACATATATGAAGTTGAAATTTAGCAGTAGGACCATGCTTATGAAAATCTGCTTGATCCATAACTGAAGAAAACCCTGGAAAGTAAAAAAATTTTTTTTTTTTTTTTTTTTTGCTGCCCCAACTCTTTGCCAGCTCCAGTGGTGTTCCTCCCAGGTCATGGGTGCAACCCACGGAGGACTCGGAAGCTGGGACAGTTTTTATTATGCATGATGATGGAGATGAGGATGATAGTAAGATGATGCTATGGAGGTCCATGTGGTTTGGGACTGCGGGACAGGGCCGCATTCCACACTTCCTGTCATAAATATTCCAGCATTAACCAGGCCCGGGAACTACGGCACCTGCGGTGCCGGCCGTGTAATCATCCACATCATAAGACGTGTCATACAAAGGGAAGCACCCCCAAAGTCGCACCCGTGAAGTGGGTGAAGCTCGGCTGTGTGGCAACAGCCTCCCCATTGGGCCCATAGCACACCCGCTCTGGGTAGGAGCCGACCTAGGTAGGAAAAATCCCGCTTGCCTTGGCTGGGATTCGAACCCGGGTCTCCCGGTCCATGATCCGAAGTGCTAACCACTACACTACGGGGGCCGGTGGAAAGTATAAATTTGACTTGGAGGCTAAAACCTGCAGACTGTCATGTGCAGGACACTAATTTGTTATTTTGTACAGTTAATGACGAACAACGTTCATCTTTCAGACAAGCTGCACAGAGACATGGTCTTGAAACAGGCCGGCCATGTGGACATCCTTGTGACTGTTCTGCAGGTGAGAAGTGGCTTCCTCACAATACTGCTGTCTTCTGTCAGTGCCAGTGTTTTACATCAGTTAACACCAGAAAGCAGTGTCTGTATTTCAGTAACTGTATTTAAAAAACATAGGCATATAATTATGCAGATTGTAAGGATGTTGTGTACGTGATAACCCCAGAAAGGTCATAATCGAATAATGGAACCATGAAAGTCTTTTAATGTAAAAAAAATTTTTTTTTTGTATGTTTGGTTTCATGTAAATTTTACAGCACTGTGTGCATTTGCTGATCGTCATGTTTGTCGTGATTTTATTTTTCAGCAACATTCTGACGAACAGACCTTGCTTCACACAGTTGGCATTCTAAATGAACTGCTCGGGCGATCACGTGAGTGTGACATTTGCAGAGTAGAGTAGTATTTAGACCAGCTGCGGATTTGTAAGGGGACCTGGACAGTCCAGCGGTTGAGTGTTGGACTTGCAATGCTTAGGTCGTGAGTTTGAATCCTGAATGAGTCAAAAGTTTGTGCTGGATTTTTCCTCACTGCCTTGTCTTTGATATCACCCTTATGTGGTGGAATAGGACATAATTTAAACCCGTAAACACACACCCATCCACCCACGGATTTGCGACCATGCATGGTTGTATTTGTAAACCCTAGACAGTCAGTACCTGTATGCAACTAATTTGGATGTCGTCTTTCCTTTTTTTTTGTTGTTGACATAATTCCACCAATTGAATAGATTCAGTCAACTCGCTCTTGCTGTGACTTTCAGAAGCGGGCAAGAGGGCGTCCATGATGGTGAACCATGGGGTGACGACCGTGCTGTTTGGGCTGCTGAAACAGGTTGTGTGTCAGGAGATGGCTGCGACAGACGAGCTCCTCTTACAGATTCACGCTGTCCTTGCCAAGACAGGGCACAAGGGTCAGTTAGAATTGAAGCATATCTAGGGATGAGAATTGTACGCACTTGTGCATACTCTGTACCATTTATTATTTTGGTGCTGCCTCTGCGTAGGCACTCACAGAGACAGTTGCACAGGGAATATTCATAAATGGGGGGGGGGGGGGGGGGGGGGGGGTCATCAAGCATTGGAAAAAAATCAATCACTACAAAAGATGTTTTTCCCCTGAAAAAATTACTGTTGACAATCTGTGCAGATCGGAAGTTTGCTGTGAAAGCACGATTGCATCGCACTCTGCTGCTGACTCTGAATCTCATCAAAAACCACACCACTGCCTATCGCTTTCTGCAGCAGCTTCTACAGGTCCTTCGGCTCTACACCTCAAACAGTGAGTGCCCAGCTGTGCTGCTTTCTCTGTAACCCTTCATTCCTCTCGCTGCATTCATCTGGTCAGGTGTCCACATTGAATAGTGTTCACCCACTGCTACATCTGCAGTGGCATATATCTCGCAAGCGCTGTCATCTCTTCTTCTTCTTTTTTTTTTTTAATGTTACCCTGTCTTACCCTTTAAGTGTACAGGGCTGCCACTCTTCCTCCTGTGGCCGGATTTTCGGCTTTTTGAACCGGCTGTGAAGAGCTTTCCGGCTTTTTAAAGCCGTTTCCGGCTTTTCCGGCGAAAAAATCGCGAGTCTGTGTCTATCGCTGGACCGTCGGCCTCCCTGGGTAAGGTGCATTTTGCGCCTCATATTGTCATATTCAGGGCTGCCACTCTTCCTGCTGTGGCAGGATTTCATGCTTTTTGAACCGGCTGTGAAGAGGTTTCCGGCTTTTTAAAGCGTTTTCCGGCTTCTCCGGCTTTTTCCTGCTTTTCCGGCCAAAAAAATCGCGAGTCTGTGTCTATCGCTGGGCCGTTGGCTTTTCCGGGTAAGGTCCATTTTGCGCCCCATATTCTTCGGCGACGTTAACCCCCCCCCCCCCCCCCCCCCCCCCCCCACCCCCTCCTTTCCCCGCTTTTCACTGTCTTCGGGCAAAGTCGTTTTCCTGCTTTTCCGGCCAAAAACCTCGCGAGTCTGTGCCTATCAGCACAGCACCCGACCACTGCCGCTCCCCCCCCACTTTTCACTTTCTTCAGGCAGAGTCGTTTTCCTCCTTTTCCAGCCAAAAACCTCGCGAGTCTGTGTCTATCAGCACAGACCCTGACCGCCGCCCCGTCCCCCCCCCCCCCCCCTCCCCCGCTTTTCACATTCTTCAGGCAAAGTCCTTCCTTCCTTCCACTGGCTCCCTGGAGTTTGGCTTTCCTTCCATTCAGATTTTGAGGGTCAATTTTCAGGCTTTTTGTCTCTCAGAAAGTGGCAGCCCTGAGTGTATATGTGAGAAGGGAAAGAATGCCATTGTGTGAGCTCTTGCAAAATCTGTAAGAGTCATAGTGACACTCTATTCCTTTGTAATACACATCATTATTGTTCTTTTGAACTAAGTGTATTGAAGGTTTAAAGCTAGTGAGTTGTTACACTGCAGAGACGGGTTTTTCTGCCTCTGCAGTGATGATCACAGTGAGCACGTGCAGAATTTGTAACCTGTCCAAAGAGGTGAAATAGCTGGAAAAAAAACTGTGGTAATACGTCTGTGGAGTTTTGGCTCATAGTCATATCATGCTGCCTGAAGTCCTGCTTCATCAACAAAAGTGGATTTTTAAAAATTAATTCATTGGTGTATTTATTTGTAGGTATGAACGCGTCTTACCTGGGCAAACACAATGCAATCAGCGTGATGTTCAGGGTGATATCTTCGTCAGGACGGAAACATGCCACATGCAGCAAGTTGGCATTTGAGAATCTCAACAACATGACCAAGTCAAGTTAGTATCTGTCGCTGTATTGCTGTTGTTGTTGTTGTGATTGTTGTTGTTGTGATTGTTGTTGTTTGTTTGGGTTTTGATGTCTGCTTCACAACCATGTTGTTACTTTCTGGTTGTCTGTTCCTGGTTTGTTGTTGTTGATTGGTTGGTTGTCTTTTTATTGTTTCAGTTTTTTTTCTTTTCTTTGTTCCGTTTTTTTTATTTGGTGATTGTGTTCCCCTTTCGTTTTACCCATACCTTAATTTTCAATCCAGTAGAAACAGTCTCATATTCCTCGGGTCTTGTAGGGCAAACTGTGTCTGTTTTTCAAAGACATACTAGAATTTAGCTGTGTGGTTCTTGGTGTGTTTTCCTTTTATATTTGTGTACGAATGTGCAGCTGTTCTCTTTTGTCAAACAGTGGTAGCAAACCTTATTCGTATGTGACGTGAATATGCAGTAAACAGGGTCCATACAGGTCATGGAATCCTGGAAAAGTCATGGAATTTGGAAATAGCTTTTCCAGGCCTGGAAAGTCATGAAATTATCTCAAGAGTCATGAAAAGTCATGGAATTTCAGAATTTTATGGAAGCCAATTTGCGCCCAACAGTCAAATGGTCAGCTTGGTGATTACTCGCTGGGCTGATTGCCAAAAATACCAACAAACTGCCTTCCCATAAGGCTAATGACTAACTCTGAACATTGGTCTTGCTGACTATGATAACTTGGATAAGCTCATTTCTACCCTCGCGTGTGTCAGTGTGAAAGTGGGCGAGGAAGGTGTCATGGAAAACAGGAGAGTTGGCCTCGAAAAGTCATGGAAAAGTCATGGATTTTAGAGACAGTGAACCTGTATGGACCCTGAACTGTAAAAGCTGAGAAGACTTGCATGTATTGATGTTTCTTACGTTGTTTCTAATGTAGAAGCCAACCAGAGTCAGATTTATTTATTTATTTATTTATTTTCCAGAGAGTAACTCTGCACGTCTGATTGGGATGGGTGGAGTGCCGTTACTGCTGTCTCACCACACAGACTGGCATAATGCAGACAGCAAGAATCGCAACATCATCCTGCGAAAGGCCATCCTGAACACGCTGAAGAACATCACCAACCTCAGTGAGTATAGTTTGCCTCCATCATTTTCACGTTACGGTCAGGTGTGTGTGTGTGTGTCACGCACGTGTGCGTGTGTATGTGTGTGTCATACGCGTGTGCATGCATTCGTGTGTGTGTGTGTGTGTGTGTGTGTGTGTGTGTGTGAGGTGTGGTGGAGTGGGGAGGGGAGGGTTTGTGGGGGCCAGGGTTGAGGCAACTACAGTTTTTGAGCATCCACACACAGACGTGTCTCACATCACCATGCACAAGCGCCTATGCCCTTTTGACCATCACTGGTACGCACAAGAGCCCTCGTTCCACCTAACCAGTAAAACTGACATCGTACATGTGCCTGAACAGCTGACGGCCTCATACAGGTGATGGCATAGCAGGTCTGTCTTTACAGACATTATTAGTTCCTAGACATTTCACCTGTAACCGTAGTGTGGATTATCTTTTTTGCTTTTCACTGCAGAGTCTGGCCGAAGAGCGTTCATGGAGGCGGACGGGATCCGTGTGCTGTACAACAGTGCACAGGAAGTGATGGATGTTCGCGAGGTGGAGAGCCTGGTCATGCTTGCATCCCTTATCATGCGCAAGTGTTGTCCTCGCAATCGTCTGCCCCTGGACAAAGTGCTCAGCGCTGTCACATTCCCGCTGCCGAGCTCAGATGTGCATGTACCTGAATGTTACTCACTTCCTGAATTCCAAGGTAACTGTTTCTCTTTAAATCATCTTGGTGGCATTGATAGCTGAGGAACAGTTTCTTCACTCAAATTCGTGACATAGTATGTCTTGCTTTTTTTAAGCATCTCAAGAGCAGGTGTGTAGGGTATACCATGAAGACTTTGCTACACTAAAGTAAATTAATGTGTGTTAACCCTGGTAGTGCTGAACCTGGAAAATTCCGGACTACCTCTATGGCTATTTATTTATTTTTATTTATTTATTTATTTATTTATTTATTTTTTTTTTTTTTGGGGGGGGGGGGGTTTCCGTGGTACTGGTAGAGTGAGATGACAGTCTATCTCAAGCTTTCTTTTTTTCTTTTCTTTTTTTTAAATTTGTAAGTACATGTACTTAAATGAATAATCAGTATGTTTATTGAACTTTCAGTCATACACTTCGCTAATCTTGGCAGGGGCATAGGTTCATGCATTGGCATAACTTACTCAGTAGGGATTGAGTTAACCACTAAATCATCATTACATACTTCTTCCTTACAGCCTCCATGTCCATCGGTCGCCAGGTGGAGGAGGACAGTGACCACAGTTCTCTTGATGATGATGATGATATCGATAGTGATGATGAGCGATTCCGCTCTGATACAAATCCTGATGAGGTATGACTGCCATTGTTTTTGCTACCAAAGAAAGATCTTGGTCGCAGTAGACGGAACTGTAAGCATCACTGTAACAGTCGGTTTTTTTGCACACAAAGATGAAAACACAATCATGATGTATTTTAGGTAACAAACACGTAGATACTTATTATTACTATGGAAGAAATAAAAATTCAGAATGCCCTTGACTTGGGTACATACATATGCACCCACACACACCCACACCCACGTGTGCATGCACACACTCGCATATACACACACGCACACGCACACCTACCTGACATTTTTTTCTTTCATTCAGGGTTTTTTTGGTCCATCTTTATGAAACAGGCATGTTAGGCTGGTTGAGCCCATTGCCTTTTCATCAGGAACAAGCAGCTATGGACTGTGTCTTAGTTACTATATCAGATGGACACTTTACAGAGATTTTATGGCATACGTAGCACACAATTTTCAGTTTTATTTAAACAAAACAAAATTTGCAGGTGGAGGACGACCAAGGGGATGGGCTGGAGCCCCCAGAAATCAGATCCATTGATGAACTACGCATGTATGACAAGTTCTTCCCAGAAGTGTTCGAGTTTGATGTAAGACTCAAGACCATTTTTTTTTTTTTTTTGTCTTTTTTTTTCCTTTTTTTTTTTTTTTTTTTTTTACTTGTGGTATTTGGGATGTGTCTGTGTAGCCCATATTCATCAGGATGACTTTGAACTGTTGCTGCACTGTGTGCACAAGGCGTTGTGATGGCTAGCCTGCATGTATAACAGAGTAACCTGTGTAACCACCTTTCAGTGCTTACAAGGATAAGGCAGTTCTTCTTCCGCCTTTCATTGATTCTGCCTCAGATGCAGGGAGGACCAAAAGTGAAGGGACCCCAGCACCCATTTGGGCTACCAGCCATGTGTAAACTGGGTCTGGGAGCCCGAATATTAATTTTTTCTGATAGCCCAAACAATTTTTTCACTCTGTGTATGTGTGTGTGTGTGTGTGTGTGTATGTGTGTGTGTGTGTTCAGAAAGCTAATAAAAGCAAAAGGTAACACATATGGCAGGTTACATAACTGCTGCTGCTTTCCCGTGCAGCAGTGACAAACAGATGACGCGGGAACCGTTTGTGCTAGGCTTTGCCGATTTTGGTAAACTGGAATTTGTTGATGCTGTCTTGTGAAATTCATTCACCAAGGAACATAAGATTGGTTCGCCTGACATGAAGTCTTCTCACCATTGGCGACGGGCAACTGCTTTTGGTTCTTCCTGCAGGTGGCTAGTTTGGTAGTGGTGATGAAGTTGGTGGCCTTCAGCAGGTCTGTTTTGGTGCCCCAGTGTTTGTCCGCTCCGTTTGGCCAGTGCTGTGATAAGGCGGTCAATCAGATAACAAAACTGGTCTCATGCTGATGATGAAAGCGGTCTTTCATTTGTTGGGTGAAATTTATTATTTCAGTTTCACTCTCAGTAACCTGCATAATTTTGAAATGTGTTCCATTTTTGTCTACAGCAATACTTCTCGTCCCTGGATCAGGACAATCAGTCTGAACGTGTAAGTCAACGGGAACGGTCATTTTGCAATATGGAAGGGGACGGCCGCAGAGGAAACCAGCTGTTCAGCAGACGTTCGTTTGGTTCGTTCCCCCCAGAAAGTGAAGACAGCAGTGTTTCAGAAACTGCTCAGAGTCGGCTGTCAGAGCAAAGTGTTGTGAGTGCAGTGAACATGAAAACGGGGGCCAGTGTTGTATCGTTAGACTTTACCCCTGGACCATCGTCACGTTTGAAGTCCTCCTCCATGTCTAAATCATTGCTTGTGAAAAACAGTGGGTCCAGGAAAGCAAAATCTGTGACGAAAAAGACATTCCCTGTCAAGGATAAGAAAATCAGGAAGATTCCGTCCACAAAGGGTTTGGAGGATTTTCAGGAAGCGCTGTGCATAACCCCGCTGACAACAGGGCGTGATTTCGGGGATGATGTCGACCAGGGGACGAACTCCAGCAGTGAGGATCTTGAGGATGAGAACGTGGAGGTGGTTCACGATCCCCATGTGTATCGCCAGATGGCTGGGGACACCCGCAGTGTTTACCGATTCCAGAAGCTTGCCTATCCAGACCTTTACGGGGCCAGGGGAGCCATGGAACCAGAGCCTCTGTACAACAGGAAATTTGGAGTTCAACGGTAAGAAGAATTTGAAATTTTAGCAAGTTTTTAAAAATGTAGGGATTTCGTGAAAACTTAAGCCACAAAACTACGTGTATTGTAAGGTGAATTGGGTTAATTACAATTTAAAGAACAGCAAGAAGTATTTTAGTTTGTGGATGACGGACAAGAACTGACATGGTGTATATGCACACCTCACCTTTCATAGTTTTCGGAACTTGAAATTTTACTTTTTGTTTCACTGAGAAGGGACATGAAATTACGTAGAACATATTTTGTAGTCTGAGATCACAAAATCAACCAGTGGAAACTTTTTTTTCATTTGTTTCATTTGAGTTGGAGAAGTAGTTTAGCTGAAATAAGAACTGGAAAAAGGTTTTTGTGATTTCATAGTCTGCTCTGAGGGTGTCAGGTAAACGCAAGTATTAACTCTTTGACGACTGAAGCACAATTTCTAACACGCGATTTCCTATAGGAAATCGCGTGTTAGAAATTGTGCTTCGTCGTCAAAGAGTTAATTGACACAAGTTTTATCCATCCACTTGTCTTTAGTGGCGTTATAGTCACAGTGTTACGTGCCATAACAGCAGGAGCTCATGTGACCTTCGTGCTCATCTTGAAAGTAGAATTGTTGTTGATTCTACTTTCAAGATGAGCACGAAGGTCACATGATTGCAGTATTACTCATTCTGTTTGTACCAAGCAACTGTTGAGACTCATGAGCAAGAGCGTTGTGCATGTAGATTTTGATATCCACACACGTGGGATACCGTACCACTAACCAGATGCACTGAACTGATTTGGTAACACAGACGTGTAAGAAATAACTAATGTGGGGGCAGAAAAATCTGATGTGTTGGTTGAATCCATCATAGAGCAACACGAGATATCTTCAGCTAGCTCGTCAATCCAGTGTCCACTTACAGAGTGCAGCAGTGATCCACGAAACAGTTCATGCTTTTTTGCACTTAAAGAAACAGCAGAGAAAAAAAGAAAAGAAAAAAAGGCCCTGTTTGTAAGTATTTTGCACCGAGAGTCACTTTACATACGTAATCTTTTTTCTAGGAGTAAAGTGTTTGAAGACCTTGACCGGATGATCCACCCTGACACTGTTCTGGATACAACCGTCTATGACGTGGACATGACGGTCAACATGGCGGGCGATGCTTATCGCAGTGAAAATTCAAACCTCTCCAATCGTGATGAACTCAGGTACCGTTTGATCACCCTAGCTGTTGTTGTGTCTCAGGACAACTCTTGACTGCCTTGTCCACTCTGTGGAGTGCAGGCAGCATTCCGAGAAACTTGCAGGGTTGCACATTTAAGTCGGTCCCAGGACATTGACCTAAAAAAATTTCAAATGTCCTATTTTTCCCACCTCAAGCGGACATTTGTCCTATTAAAATTGTTATTGCCACTAAGTGGTCAGGGCACTGTGTCCTATCACTTTGCTGTTTCCAGGACACTTTGTCCTATAGCAGCTGTGGAAAATGTGCAACCCTGAACTTGTCTTTCTTTGGTTGGATGGGTGAACTCACAATTTGAAGTGAACACAGGCTGACAGGTAGTTCCAAGGGCTGCAATTTCTTCATTCCCAGGCAAAATGGAGCTGGTTTTCAGGTAGGACCAAAAGTGTAGAAACCCCAGTAGCTGTTTGGGCTACCATCCGTGTGAAAACTGGGAGCCTGAATATTTTGCTGATAGCCCAAACAATTTCGTCACGGTGTGTGTGTGTGTGCTTCTGCTTTGCCATGTGCCGTTAAACAAAGTAGGAACCGCTTGTTCTAGGCTCCGTGTGGAGTGCTTGTTTCGGTAAACTAGACCTTATTGATGCTGTCTTGCGAAATTCATTCGCCGTTTGGGCTGCCAGAAATGTAATATTGGTTTGCCCGACATGAAGTCTTCTCACATTTGGCGACGGGCGAGTCGTTCTAGTCCTCCCTGGTTTTTGTGGTGGTGGTAGTGGTGGTGGTTTGTTTCTTGTTGATGTTTACTTGGACTGTGGTGAATGTTTTAAGATTCCATCACCATTATGTTGGTGTTCACAGCATTTCAGAAAAATTTACCCAGTTCGTACGTGGTCACGTGTTTGGTCCGTTTGAATCGATATTTGAAACAATATTTTTGTGAGAGAAGCTGGACTGGCATTGGAACTGTGCATTATTAATTTACAGAAATATAGGCCCAAACATAGGCAAACACACAGATTACCACTGTTAGTGTGTGATGAATTTCTGGATGATTTTCTTTCAGAGTTGGTCGACAGGACGGTTGTCCCGGTACCCTCGTTTTCAACTCCCAGTTCGAGTGCGGCAACTTACGCAAGGTTGTGCAGGTAAAGGCTGTAGTGTTGTGAAGAGGAAAGTATGGTATTTTAACTGTTCCAGTGCCACAACATAGTGTGCAGTTTGAAATCCACAATTGTACCAGCTGTGATGGCAGTATGCAAAAGATCTTGTGCAGTTTCAGTGAATCTGAGCTGTGGTCTGTCTAGCAGAGGAGCGGGCAAGTTTTGTCAGTTTCATTTTGTAGCACTTTCTACAGTGTGACCTCTTTATGCTTTATTTTATAATAATGAGCAGAAGAAGAGGAAGACCGATAATGACAAAAATGCTATTAAAAAAGAAAAATGTTGCAGGTGCGTGAGTATGAGTATGATCTGATCTTGAGCCCGGATATCAACACCAATCACCATCACCAATGGTTCTATTTTGAAGTGAGCAACATGGTCGCGTATCACAGCTACCGCTTCAACATTGTCAACTGTGAGAAGATCAACAGTCAGTTCAACTCAGGTGATTATCTTCTTGATATGATGTTTGGCATGACATTTTTGTGGGCACTATGGAAAGTTACTTTACTCAAATCCTGTCCGATTCAGTTTGGGAACTTTGGCAGTATTTGACATGAAGAGTAAAAACAACTCTAACAGTGAACAAAATTGCTTTTGTTGTAATGGAAACAAGATCATAGGATGGGCTAAAAATTCCGCGTTCAAAGGTACTTTTTCAGTTTTTGTGGCATAAATGCACGTCGCTCGCATTCTCCGCACAGACATGATGCAAGTGTAACTCTGACAATAACAACATTGTTACTGGTGGGCGTGGTGCCCCTGAACGCACTTCCCCGCCACAGTGAGTGCTGTCTGTGTGTATATATGTGTGTGTGTGCGCGGATGTGTGTGTGTGTGGATGTGTGTGATTTGTGTCCAGGCCTGTTTCTCCGAAAATACTCAACCGAATGGCTTCAAATTTGGGGTATTCGAATATATAAAAAAAAAAAAATTATTAGAGCAATTGAGCGTTTGATGATTGCCTGTGAACCCTGTTCAGATGCCTGTATCTCCGAAAATACTCAACCGATCAATTTCAAATTTAGAGTTTCTTAATGAATCAAGATTTTTTAATAGAGGGCCCGAACCAGGTACGATTGCACACATGATTTGCGAGTTATCGCCCTTTTCAGAAAAGTTGGCTTTCTGGCGTTTAAAGGCATAATATTTATTTCAATCACTCCATTTTTGGGAAACAGATAGCATGAATACGGACTCTCAACTGAGTGAATTTTGGAGGTTGTCGCTCTTATACTTTTGACGTAAACCGTGCCTCGTGAAAGTGCTGGAGAACCCATTTTAGATCTCAAAATTGCATTTACTTTATATAGATAATGTGTCTGGGGTGCCATTAAAAAAAAAAAAAAAAAAAATTACAAAAATTCACTGCAGCCGTTATCGTCAGTTGACTCGAAAATTGTACTCACAGCACATTTCCTCCACAAGCCACACGCCTTACAAACATCGAAGAAGAGGCTCACGCACACTGACGCAAAGTATGAGCGTCATGTTTGATTGGCATGATGCTGGTTTTTCTTGGCCATCTTGTTATTCTTTTTAGCGTAAGTTGGAGTGCCACATGTCTGTTGTGCAGGAATGCAGCCAGTCATGTTCTCAGTAGCCGAGGCCATGCAGGGACGCGGAGCGTGGGTGCGTACAGGGGTCGACATCTGCTACTACCGCAACCACTTCCTGCGCTCCTCATCGACCACAGGAGGGGTGAAGGGCAAGGGCTATTACACCGCCACGTTCACGGTTTCCTTCAGCCACTCACACGACATCTGCTACCTGGCCTATCACTACCCATACACGTACACCATGCTGCGGGTATGTACAGTGTATCTGTAGTTGTATATCTTGTAGTCTCATTACCGTGGTAGGGGAAATTGGGCTGCTCCCTCCCAGGGGAGAGCACGCAGCCATAGTACAGTGCCACCTCCCCTCCCCCTGTAATGGAGGTCAAGGTCACACATGAGTCATAAATGCTTTGGTGTTCTAGTTTATGGATGAACACACAACACTAAAGTTTTTCTGTCTACATGTATTTGATTTTGCGATGTCCTTCACCCATCAGTCCTGAGCAATGTCTGCCGCCTTCCTTGCACTTTAGCGTGTGAGAATTAACTCTTTGACATCGCGAGCTTGGCCAGTGACCTACTTCCCTGCTGACACGCATGCAGCTGCTGGCCGTTTAGGATGACGCGAATCGGTTCGCGACTCGGTGCCTACGGCTGTTGAGAGTGACGCGAGCCGGCTCGCGTCCCGATGCGTAAAGGTTAAGGGGGTCAGCAGAAGTACATATATCAAGTAATTCTGTATACTGCAGGATGCTTTGCTAGCACATTAGTTTTTATAGCGTAGGCCAGCAGACAGTTTATTGTTTCTTTGGGTGATGGGTATACTCACTCTTGAAAGTGAATACAAGTTACAGGTTATATGTTTCTAGAGCTCAAATTTCTTTATCCCCAGGCAAAATGAAGATTGATGATACACTGTAGTGGTGGTGGTGTTTGGTGCTTGGGCTGTGGTGAATGTGTTCAGATGTTATCACCATTGTGCCACGTCACTCCCTAGAAATTTTTGGTGTATTGTTTTTTTGCTTGGTGAATTATGTGTCTGTACTTACGGTTTTAATTGTTTTTGTTTTTTTTTGTGTGTGAATTATATGTCTGAGAAATAGGATATGTTTTGGGGCAAGGCAGATTCAGTTTCCTCCACTTCCCACGTGGATCACTGAATCTTGTGTCGTTTTTTTTCTCAACGAGGTTTAGCAGGAAAGGATCAGAAATATTATCTAGAAGAATGACTTTTTTCTGCCATGGTAATGCCGTTGTGTGAAATTGTGAAAAGGTTAACAGAAGTCTCAAATTTCTTTAGAGATTAAGAAATAATGGATTAAGAATCTGTCTATAAATATATTGCTTGCTGTTGCACAACCATTTCTTAGGTTCACCTGTGTTTAAAAACGCAACAAGAACACACCAACCTAATTCGATGGTGTTCATACAGTAACCTTTACTTACGGATCATATGTCAGTACTACATACTTTGAGAGAACATTCTCTGAGTGGTTTTGCAATGTATTTGGCCTTGTGGTCAGAGCGTCCACTATGGATCTTGATGCACGTGTTCAAAACCCTGGTGGGCAGGAACTTGGTTGGAGTTTTCCTTCCAAATCAAGTCAAAATCACATGCAGGCTCATTTACAGTGCCTGTCTCACATGTATCCATGTACACACACACACACACACACACACACACACACACACACACACACACACACACAGATGTCAAGTGTGCAAGCCCACATTCATCTTTCGAAGGCTGGTGCACTGGAGAAAAAAAAAATGTTCCGTACACCAGGGTGAACAGCAAGGTGGAAGGTTTGCATTAAAGTAATGCTTCGCAGCAGCAGACTTTCACAGTTTTATTCTCTGGAATGATGTTGTTGAACTGGAATGATGTTGCTTGGTTTGAGATCCAAGTGACAGTGCTAGACCTTACTTCATGTTGCTTGGTTTGAGATCCAAGTGACAGTGCTAGACCTTACTTCATGTTGCTTGGTTTGAGATCCAAGTGACAGTGCTAGACCTTACTTCATGTTGCTTGGTTTGAGATCCAAGTGACAGTGCTAGACCTTACTTCATGTTGCTTGGTTTGAGATCCAAGTGACAGTGCTAGACCTTACTTCCAGTTAGACACACTTAGCTAGGGCATATTTCCATCGTCAATGCGGTTTCCATCTGATCTGAAATGTTGTCACTTAGTTTCAGATCCAGGTGACAGTGCTAGGCCTTACTTTCGGTTAGGTTCATTCGGCAGGTGTGTTCTTCCATTGTCAATGCTGTTTCCATCTGAAATGTGTCAATTAGTTTCAGATCCAGGTGACAGTGCCTGGCCTTACTTTTGGTTAGGTTTGTTCAGCAGGTGTGTACTTCCATTGTCAGTGTGGTTTCCATCTGAAATGTGTCATTTAGTTTCAGATCCAGGTGACAGTGCTAGGCCTTACTTTTGGTTAGGTTTGTTCAGCAGGTGTGTACTTCCATTGTCAGTGTGGTTTCCATCTGAAATGTGTCATTTAGTTTCAGATCCAGGTGACAGTGCTAGGCCTTACTTTTGGTTAGGTTCGTTCAGCAGGTGTGTACTTCCATTGTCAGTGTGGTTTCCATCCATGTCACTTGGTTTCAGATCCAGGTGACAGCACTCAGCTTTACTTTCAGTTGGACTCATTTCACAGGTGAATACTTTCATTGGCAGTATGGTTTTAGTTTGAATGATGTCACCTGGTTTCAGATCCACGGGACAGCTGTAGGCCTTTCTTTTGGTGAGATTCCCCTGGCAGGTGCATACTAATTACTTTCATTGTCAGGGTGGTTTTGATGTGCAGACACACCTGTACCAGTGGGAGACGCTGGTAGACCATAACCAGGTGTTCTTCCGGAACCAGACACTGTGTGAGACGCTGGCAGGCAACCCAGTTCCACTGCTGACCATCACGGCTCAACCGCACGGGACCCTTCGGGAGGATGTGGAAGACCTGTGTATGTCATTTGTGCGCACTGTCCCATTCACTGTGTTATCAAAGCTGTATGAAGTTGTTTTCACGTCATCTCGTGTGTGTGTGTGTGTGTGTGTGTGTGTGTGTGTGTGTGTGTGTGTGTGTGTGTGTGTGTGTGAGAGAGAGATTAGTGGTGACTGGTTTACTTATAATGCATCCAATGCCTTTGTTACGTGTGGAGATATGTTGGAGAGCCCGTCGTCTTATCGAGGTAGAACGATGACACACAGGCAAACAACTCCTCACGTAGCGAGTTCTTGTGGACTGCACGTTGTCTCTCACTCACAGAAGACACGTGAGCGCGTAGAAAAGTTATAACCGAGCGGAGTTTATTACAGCACTTCTCTGGTGTTACACAGCACTTTCAAGCTTCGCAAATACAAGCTTCTCTCGTGCACACACACACGCAAACATCTCCAGGCCTTATATACAATTACAGCATTCTAGTACATTCTGGACCAATCAAAAATCAGAACGTGAATCACCTTATTACTATTTTAAAACTAAAGAAGAATCCAGAATAATCAAGTACCTGCCCGCCGAACCTAGGCGCGTTATATAACACCTTCTAATGGTAAACAGGTCATAACAAAGCGATTTACACGGAATTTCCGAGCGACTCAGCTCCAGGCCCTAAGTGCATACTGCCGCCCGAGGCGAAATAGCTACAGTCAAAACAAGGTCACCACTTCTCGAGTACTCGCGACAACAATAGAAACTTCCGGATCACGGGAAATATGATTCACCTTACTAAACCACAATATGAACTAAACGTAGCAACTTCTCTGTCTCACTAAAGCTAAAAAACATTACAGCTGTTATCCTACAGCATACAAACAAAATACAAACAGCCACGCGCGTAACAGCCTTATTATATGACTCGCGTGAGATATACTTGGATGTTTACATATTTCCGTTATACTGTGATTATCTTACATGTGTTGGACGGGTTTCCCAAAATGTACTTGCATGTTTTGCTTTTTTAAGTTGTTTCTCTATAGAGAAACAACTTTATGAGACGGGGCAGATTTTGCTGCGCGCAGCAGCAAGTTTCAGTGATACAAAACAAGACTGTGACGTTTCTCCACACAATACATACTTTCACGCACATAGTGACGTAACTAAACCTGCGTCATAGACACTTGACGTGCACACTATGCTGCTGCGTTCTTTTTGGCGGGAATGACGTGTGTGTGTGTGTGTGTGTGTGTGTGTGTGTGTGTGTGTGTGTGGACGGATGTAATGATGGCTATCTCCTAAACCACCTCGATGGAGGCCTTTTTACTTTGAGATAAAATGGGAAATCACCTTCTCCAGAGCTACCTTTCACGATTTTTAGCCTGCCGCATTTTCAGAAGAGTTATCGCCAATTTTAAAAAATCGGTCATGTTACGAATTTTTTCGAAAAAGTTGTTCAAATTCCTTCATTTTCTAGACTTTGGAAGTTCACCCAATCACACTGCCTGTATTCGTGCTACAGCTCTGTAGCTCTGACTGGTTTTGTGTAAAAAAAATATTTCCGAGGTAGGGGTGGTTTGCACATAAGATCAAATATCTATGAAAAGACTACTGCAAATTACTTATCATCCCGGCGTTTTTGTCTAGTGTGACAACTGCACATATGACAGGAACTACTGCACTATTATATCTTTAGCATTTAGAATAACTGAACTTTTAGATAAACATAACTTTTTCAAGTTTCTGCGAGAAGCACCGGTCAAAAGAGTTCCAAATTTTCGATTTCATAAGTACAATCCAAGGTATTCTAGTCCATGTTTCACCAGCCCTCTAGATCTTCCAGATTTTATGTAAAAATTAGTTCAGCCAGGGAAGTCACAAAAGCAACAGGGAAATCACAAGACATGCACAAGCATCATCTGTCATACCACCAGTGTGAAGCTGACGTCAAACGCTTAGTTCACAGACAAAATAAGCAAGTATCGTCACTGCCTCCGACATTTCACCAGCCCTCTAGATCTTCCAGATTTCATGTGAAAAATAATTCAATCGGGGAAGCCACAAAGCCAACAGGGAAATCACAAAACATAAACAAGCTTCCTCAGACGATGGCAGTGCTAGAGGCTGACGTGAAAATGTTTAGTTCGCGGAATTGACGTCATCTCTCTGTCTGTGTATGACGACCTGCCTGAGGCTGACGTCAAATGTTTAGTTCACGGAACTGACCTCTCTCTCTCTCTCTCTCTCTCTCTGGGGAGCCAGGGTGGCCGAATGGTAGAGCGTTGGACTTTCAATGCTCGGGTCGAGAGTTCGAATCCCGGCTGGGGCCAAATGTTTGTGCTGGCCTTTCTCTCGTTGCCCCGTCTTAGATATCACCCTTACGTGGTGGAAAAGGACGTTAAACTCTTAAACACCCACCCACCCACTCTCTCTCTCTCTGTTTCTGTCTGTCTGTCTCTGTCTCTGTCTCTCTCTCCCCCCACCCGGCCCCACCCCCAGTCACGTGACTAATCGGTCGAGGTCGTAGAGGATCTAGTGTCATTGGTAGAACTTGGAGAGGGGAGAACCGGCAACAATAACAACAAAACAGACAAAATAAAATGAAATTTGGAGAAACAACTTTGTAGGACGGGGCCGTTCCTCCTTGTTTTTATTTACAGAACCCATCTTATAATTATGTAGAGTTCTGGGAAATGCACTTGCAAGTTTTTTTCATTTTCACTGTATCTCAGATACGTGACTTGTGTGAGATGTTTGGTCCCTGCATGTGTTTGCATTCTGTCTTTCCTGAAAGATGAGCTGAATGAGATACAAATCGTGGATCAGTGATTTCCTGAAATCCCTGGCCCTGAAAATACGGGATTTCCTGAAATCCCCACGTGAAACAGTGATTACATGAATTTACTGCAAATTTCAGGGATCTCAGGAAATCACTGATTGCACAGATTCACTGTAACATACATATGTTTTGCTGATAATAAGTATGTGTTGAAAACGATGTTTTACGTATAAAAAAAACCACAAACAAACAAACAGGAAAAAGACTACCGGTAAGAAGCCGAATGGTAAATGCAGCAGGGAAGAAACGGGAAAGTCAAAAAGGAAACGGTTGCTCGTGAAGGGAAGAATATTGTGCTTGAAAGGGAATAGCATCTTGGGTCTAAGAAATGTGATATTAGATCTGGGATCTGTAGATTGAAGACCATGTGATCTTCCAAGCACAGTTCCAGCCCCATGCAGCTTCCACCGCTTCCCTTTTGCTTTCTGATGTCCTACTTTAAAAAATAAAGAAATGAATTGATAAAGAAAAACAATATATATATTTTGCTACAGGGAGCAGGCCCTACATCTTCTTGAGCGGCCGCGTTCACCCTGGGGAGAGTAACTCAAGCTGGGTTATGAAAGGTATGCCTTCACCTTGTCACTTTGAGTTTGTACTTCACCTGTAGATCCTCCCCCCCACCCCCCCCCCCACCCCACCACCACCACTCCGCCTTCACCGCCCCCACCCCACCCTCTTTTCTTTTCTCTGGCCTTTTTTTTCTTGTGTGTGTGTGTGTGTGTGTGAGAGAAGTGAAAGTGCAAGTGGTGTTGCTGCTGCTGTAATGGAAAAATGTTGACCTGTAGGGGGGGGGGGGGAGAAGTTGAATATGGTGTGCACGTGCTTGTACAGTTCTTCAACGTTGTTGGTAGAGGGTTGGACTTTCAGTGCTCAGGCTGTCTGTTCAAATCCTGGCTGGGGCAAAATATTTGTGCTGGCCCTTTTTTTTTTTCTTTTTTTTTTTTTTGGTCCCTGTTTTTGTTATCACCCATACATGATCATTGATGGAAAACTCCCGGACACGCACCCACCCCTTCATAGTTTTGGGATGGTTCAGTCTTAAAAGCACAAATCCAGAATACCAAACGGAACAACAAACAGATTTTATACATATTATGAAATAGGAACACACAGCAAAATTGTAAAAAACAAAAAACAAAAAAAACATAGGACACACTTCTGCTTCAACTGACTTGTTCTCCGAATCAAGTGGAGGCAAAATGCTGCAACATTGGTTTTGAGAGCACACGCTCCCCAAGACGACAAACTTCTTCTAATTCTCCCAAGCTGTTCTCTAAACTGAGTGATAGCAAAATCCCGCAGCATTGAAATGTCTGCGGTCAATGTATATTAATGCATACACACAACAGTTGCTTTAAAAAATTGCAGCATTGATTTTGAGAGCACACATATCCAGGAGGAAACATTTCTCCTGCTTCTCCTGGGTGGTTGTTTAAATTAGGTGTCCGCAATAGTCTGCAGCATTAAATTTCCTCTAATGTGCATGTATGCTGATGCATATAGACACGGCAGTTGTGGCAAGACTTTGCCGCACTGATTTTGAGAGGGACAAGGGGACACACTTCCTCTCTGTCTTCTTAGCTGTTCTCCAAAATGAGGTACGGCAAAATTTCCACAAAATAAATTTCTTCTACAGTGTGTGTATTCTTGTGCATTGTGCACTGTAAAGAACTGCAGAAACTGTTGGTTGTTTTTTTTGGGGGGGTTTTTTTGGTTTTGTTTTTTTGCCTGCTTCAGCGTCCAGTATGTAACTGTACGTGACAGAAAGCAATTGCTCCTGGTTACAATTAACTGTTGTCCCAAAATCGCAACCGGCTAAGCCCCAAATGTAACAGTGGTATTGGAAACTTGTAATTGCGCCAGAAAAACAAGCGAAACTGAGTTAAGCCTGCCATTAAAATTTTCAGACACTTGTCAGACTGCAGATGTTACAGCCTGACTCCTGACTGAAACATGAGCATCTTCTTGGGGAAAAAGACTCGAAAGTGGATACACATACCTGAAACTTGAGACAAGCCGATTGGGCAGCAGGGCACATATGGCCTTTTATCTGTAGTCGACATTTTGGGATTTGGTGGCAGCTGTGAAGGGTGCTTTAAACCGTCTGGTGGACATAACCAAAATCGTCGCCATCTGAGCACGCCGATCCATTTCTGTGTTATTGCTGTAGGCATTACAGCAGTTTTATGTTAATCGGCGTGTGATGCTGGATCAAGTGACACCCGATCCTGCAAAACTTACAGGGATCGGTGTCGCAGGAGCAGGAATCATCTGTTGTTGTTTGATTAGCACAGACTCGTATTTAGAATTGAATGTTTCAAAGACTAAAGACCTCATTGTCGATTTCAGGAAAAATAGTCAAAAAGCAGTACAAACTATCATCCATGGCCAAGAAGTTGAAATTGTCAGTTCTTTTAAATATCTGGGCACAGTCTTTGATGATAAACTTAGATGGGATGAAAACACCGAGGCGGTCGTCATGAAATGCCAGCAGCGCTTGTATTTCCTCAGAAAGTTGAACTCTTTTTCTGTGGACAGAACTATTTTGCAGTTGTTTTATAAGTCTTTTATTGAAAGTGTTCTCTGTTTTTCGTTCATTTGTTGTTATTTTAATCTTAGCACAGGAAACAAGAACAGTTTGCAGAGAGTAGTTAAGATAAGCTCAAAGATCATTGGCGAGCAGCAAAGGGACATTACTTCATTTTGTGAACAACAGGTGGTTCGGAAGGCACAATCCATTCTCGCTCTTAACAATCATATTTTGTATCCACTATTTGATGTTTTACCCTCGGGTCGGCGCTTTAGGTGCCCCCCGTGCAAGACAAACCGGCGGAAGTTTTCTTTCGGGCCCGTGGCCATCCGACTCCTGAACAAACTGTGATGTGATGTGATGTGATATGATGTGTGTGTGTGTGTGTGTGTGTGTGTGTGTGTGTGTGTGTGTGTGTGTGTGTGTGTGTGATGGGTGTGTGTGTGTGTGTGTGTGTGTCTGTGTGATGGGTGTGTGTGTGTGTGTGATGGGTGTGGGTGTGTGTGTGTGATGGGTGTGTGTGTGTGTGAGAGAGAGAGAGAGAAGAATAAGGATGCCTGTGTTCTGTTTTTAGCCCAGCGTTCAGCTTATAAATGAACTCTTACGCTTTTTAAGTTACTTGAGTCTGTGATTAATATTGGCTGTTCTTAATTATTTATTTGTTGATTATACCGAGCCTGTCTCAATCTTAATTGCCCGTTTCGGGATGAATAAAGTGCAATTGATTGATTGATTGATTTGCCCTGCATCCTGCTGAGCCTTCCAGTCTCAGAGCTTCAGTGGGCTCCGTCACTCTTTTGCCCGTCAGCTGTTCACAACAGTTCAGGAGTTTGTTGCATTCGTACACTGCTTGACATGTTTCAGAAAAGGCTTTGTGGTATGATGACTTTTCCTTGGAGCACATATTCATCAGACTCATTTTTTTTTTTTAATTTTTTGTATGTTTGTGTTTTTTTTTTCTTTTAATCTGAAAGACCGTTGTTTACATAGGCAGTCAGATACAGCGTTGATTATGGACAGTGTTCATGGGGGATCATGGTAACGCCCCTTCACAACCCCAACAATCCCCCCCCCCCTCCCCAACCTTCCCCCACGAACCACCCCCATCCCCTTTCATCTCCATTCAGATTTGTATGATGAAGTGGTTTACCCATTTGTTTCACAGGGGTACCTTTCATTGGAGGGTACATGTAACAGTTTGTGGTTCAGCCACTGTTTTACCACTCTTCCCGTTATTTGTGTGTGTGTGTGTGTGTGTGTGTGTGGGTGTGTGTGTGTGTGTGGGTGTGTGTGTGTGTGTGTTACTGTTTACCCAAGAGAAGCAAGCCAGATTCTGCCATTCTGTCATTTGGGAGCAAAAAAAATGTTGGAAGCAAATAAAACATCTTGTTTTGTCTTGTCACGTAGCGTCTTGTCTTGTCACGTAACATCCTTTCTTGTCAGGTCATGTCTAGTGATTGGCCACCTGATCCTTGAGTGGAATCAGTGTAGTTAGTCAACATCACACTCCATGTTGTCATGTGCCTTGGATTGTCCAGGTGTGAGTCCAGGTTGATTATGAAAACAGAATAAGCCAATCACTGTCTGACACAGCAGTTTCGTGAGCCCTTGTGCCAGTTGTTATCGCGTCAGGTGTTTCACATAAATGAGGAATTTTCCAGAAGTGGTAATTCCGGAGTTTAGCAATGAGTAGCTGTTCCAGCTGTGGCACGCTTGTCACAACTTGGGTGTCAGGTGGGTGATGCCTTAGAGTGCAGTGCACAAATGAAATGGCATTAATAGTGGGGTTAGGCGTGAGTCACGTGTACCAGCCGTTATGGGCCAGTTCACAGGAGGTCATTTCTTGTTAGGATATATATACCACACACGTCCAACAGTACAGTCGCACTTTCAAAACGAGTAGTTGGGGTGTTAAAGGAACCCCTCCCCTTCTTCCCTCCCCAACCCCTCCTCTTCCTCTCCGCTGCCTTTCTGCCCACACACACACACACACACACACACACAGCGCCACTGTGCACACAAGGGTTCTCAAACTCTTAAAGCCCATGCAAAAGTCACGTTTTTACTTGAAATCTTCATATCACTAGGGGGCCACTTCAAGCCACTATTTTGCAATCTGCAGCGGTCTCGGGCCTAGCGGGGAAGGCCCACCACGCCTTGTGTAATAGTGGCTTGCAGTGGCTCCTGCTAGTGGCTTGTTCTTTTTAACCAGTATTATCATATAGCGGGCAGGGGCTCGTGCTCGTAAGAGTTAAGCGAGCGTATCACTCGGGCATGCCTGCCCCGTCTGCCCACGTGTCGCTTATTGTTACTCTTTTTTTGGCACACTTGTTACAAAGTGAGTATGTAGTAACCCTCTATCGTCCGTCTGCCCTCTTTCACCAGTCTGCCTTATGTTGCCTGTGAATGACAACCTTAAACGTTAACTTTTTTCCTCAAGAACTGGAAATAGTAGGTAACACCAAACTGGGGCAGTGGTAGTTGGTGACAAGGCCTCTCCAAGCATATGATTTTGAACGACCTCTCCTAAAGGTCAAGGTCACAGGCATATCCTGATGAAACTCCCCTAAATTCGTTTCCTCGTTTACTGAGCAACTGCATCGACAAAAATCATAGACACCAGGCGTTTATAGTTGGTGCAGAGGGCTTATGCGTAAGTCTATATGTGTGGGAAGGAAACCTAGCATGACCAGTGAAAGTCTGTACATCACGTGTATCGTTTGGTTTTCCAGGCACCGTGGACTTCCTGATGAGCAACAAGCCAACCGCCCGTCAGCTGAGAGAGATGTACATTTTCAAGATCGTGCCAATGATCAATCCAGATGGGGTCATCAACGGAAAGTATGAATTTGAGGCCATAAGGATAAGATTTTTTTTGCCCATAGATTATTCTGAACCGTTCTGGTGGTGTCAAGCATCACACTACTAAGATACATACACAGATAATAATAATAATAATATTGTATAGGCGCTTTACCCAATTTCATGAATCGGCTCAAAGCGCCGCGAACTGAACCCAGCACGCACACTCACGTGAATCACATGCATTCTGTCACACACTGGACATAAACACATTACAATCACGTGGTGCGAAGGGTCAGGTCAGTGATTTAAATTTCGAAATTTTGAATTGCATTTATTTTTCAAATTTGGTGGGCTGAACATTTCCAAAGCAGAGGGGGAGGAAGCCAGAGTACCCGGAGAGAACCCCCGGCGATCGGCCCGAATGAATGGTGCCACATACGAGAAGGAAAAATTCTTTGCCCCGAGTGGGACTCAAATCACGGACCTCTTGCATTGGTGACGTCTCTTAACCACAAGAACACCAGCCGCCCCATGACAGGCTTGCAGTCATCTGATTGAAGCCAAAAGGCAGTTACTGGTGACTCAACCTTGTGGCAGAGCTTTCGGCGTTTGAACGGCAGTCACACGTCAGTGTGTTGCATTCGGAGCTCGACTGATCTGTAAGATAGACTGTTTCCAGTGCTCAGGCGCAGTCACAAGCGCAACTGTTCCAAAACATGAGTCTCTTTATATGAAACCTAGTAATGATAGCAAAGTACTGTGTATTGACAGTAACAGAGAATGGTTTGGGGTTAGAACAGTGCAAGGGGTTCATGCCTGACAAAACTGATCGCGGGGGAGGGGGTGTGGGGATGTGTAGGGCAAGCAGCGCAACAGCATAAACCATCAAATAAGACAAAGAACACAAAACGATGTGGCTTGCGTTATGGTCTCATGATTGTTTGGGGAGGTACTAGGAACAACATGCATTGTGTAGTGTTTTTTTTGTTTGTTTGTTTGTTTTGTTTTTGGTCTGTTTGCTTGCTTATTTGTTTGTTTTGTGTTCTCAGTGGTGGTGGTGGGCGGGGGGGGGGGGGGGTTGTTTTAGTTTTTGGGGGTGGTCAGTGGTCTAGTGGTTAAGAGACTTTTCACCAATGCTAGAGATCAGGGGTTCGAGTCCCACTCGGGGCAAAGACTTTTTCCTTCTTGTATGTGGCACCGTTCATTCGGGCCGATCGTCGGGGGTTCTCTCCGGGTACTCCGGCTTCCTCCCCCTCTGCTTTGGAAATGTTCAGCCCACCAAATTTGAAAAATAAATGCAATTCTAAATTCCGAAATTTAAATAGCTGAGTTGACCCCTCGCCCCACGTGATTGTAATGTGTTTACGTCCAGTGTGTGAGAGACTGCGTGTGATTCATGTGAGCGTGCGTGTTGGGTTCAGTTCGCGGCGCTTTGAGCCGATTCTTGAAATTGGGTAAAGCGCCAATACAATACTCATTATTATTATTATATTTGTGCATGTCTGTTCAGCTTTTTTTTTTTTTTTTTTTTTTTAATTTGAGGGTATTTTTCTGCACGGTTTCACCTGTGCCCATCTCACTCACAGCTTGTGGAGATAGGATAAGATTGATTAGATGGGACGTATTTGATGCAATGCCATTGTGTGGAAAAGACTGGTGAAACGTTTGTGCAGTCACCGCAGCTCGCTGGTGGCGGAGGATCTAAACCGACGCTGGATGCGGCCCTGCCCCCGCCTCCACCCCACCATCTACCACACCAAGGGGCTGCTGCAGTATCTCAGCACTGTCAATAAAACGCCACTCGTGAGTGATGTAGCGTTCATACATGTACATGTAGTTTCGTGTCTTTTTCTCATGAGATTTAACTGCATAAAATTTGTAGTCCATTTCCAGTTGACATTTGCTCAGTCACCTACAGGGGATGGAATCAGAAATCAACTTTTTTTTTCTTTTTTTTTTCTTTTTTTTTTTTTTTTTGGGGGGGGGGGGTGGTATTCATTGTAACGGAAGTTTTTTTGTTGTTGTTGTTGTGTTTGTTTTGTTTTGTTTGTTTGTTTGTTTGTTTTTGTTTTTTCTTTTTTTTTTGGGGGGGGGGGGGGGGAGGGGGTCCTTAGGGGACATGGGTGACTAGGTGGCGGGAACCCAGTGCATGACCAGTAGAACCTCTTGATGTTTTAATTGTAATGTTCTTTTCTGCTTTGTTTTTATTGTTGGATTTAAAAAAAAATTCATTTTAGAATTTGTGTGTGTGTGTGATTTCCTAGCTGATTTTTGTCATCAGCAACTTGCGTAATCTGTCACTCTGACTAAAAGCTAGCACCTCCTGCTTTACGTGGGAAAAACACAAAAACAGGTAACAATAGGAGCAGGAACCAGAAGCAACAACATTAATCAATATTAATGCACCAAAAAAGTTTACAGGCACTCATCCTACAAAGACCTTCACCTGATTGGAAACTAAACAGTCAAAGCTTCAGCAGTGTGACGAGACACAGCCACTGTGCGGCATTAATCTCTGTCTTTTATTATTATTATTATTATTTTAAATCCCTGTCTTGCAGGTGTACTGTGACTACCATGGCCACTCGCGACGAAAGAATATCTTCATGTACGGCTGTATGGCGCAGCTGTCCTGGATGACTAACGACACACAGAACCCAGCCTCCACGGGCATCCGAGCCGAGGACAAAGGAGCGGAGGTCAGTTTGCCTGACAAAGCATGACCTCCTTTGGCCTCACGTTTTCATAACTGTCGTCAGCTGAAATTGATTCTGAAACTGCGCTAATGAAGTGGCCAGTCAGGTGTTGGCGCTGACCACACCTTTTCAATCTCACGATGAATTAGGCACTTGGAAGCTGATGCACACAACCCACATGTGTCTTCAAGCATCACTTCATTCGCAAACAAAGCTTTAAACGTGGCATTTAAAAAAAAAAAAAAAAAATTATCAACCACTTCCAGCTGACGTCTGCGTCATTCGTCTCTGCTCTCTATGGATTTGGGGGGGGGGGGGGGGGGGGAGAGGGTGGGGATGAGCGACTGAATTCACCTGTGTTTGTCAATGTTTTGGCTGCTATGTCTTTGAAAGGCTCTGGCCAGGTTGAGGCAAATTTTCAGTTTTGTTGAGTATAGTTGCCGATATTAAAGAGGTATGAATCTGGAAAGAGAAAGCCAGCTGCTTGGACGGTTAGTGCTGACTTGGAGTATCCTATCCCGCTAGACTGTTTCAAATGTTGCAGAGTGAGAGCGTGATCTCTCTGAGTGGTTGAAGCTGCACCCAGTATCCTGTAAACCAGTTATTGATATCGCTATGCGGTTGGTTTACAGTGATGCTTTTGATGAGTTTTTCCAATTATCTTGAAACGCTTACATTATTTTCACATGAAGGTATTTTTTTGTGATAGGTGGAGAAAAGCAAATGCCTCCAGCAGATTTGCTTATTTTAATGTTATGTTATTGCTGGCTTGTGTGTGTGTGTGTGTGTGTGTGTGTGTGTGTGTGTGTGTGTGTGTGTGTGTGTGTGTGTGTTTCATACACCTGTCCAATCTCCTATAATTGCGCATTACAGGCTGGGGAATTGTTAGTCATTTGGCAATTTTCAGCCAAATTTCCTATCCTTTCAGCCAAAAAACCTAGGTTTCAGCTGGAGAACAGTAATGCATCTTGATACATGTATTGCCATGTGGGACAGTCTAACATCATTTTTGAAGACTTGCCTGTCAGTACCATTTAGTATTTTACTTTGGGGTGCTAGGAGAGGCTACTAGAGGTCTTTAAATAAGATTTGTTTTCTGCAGTGGGGCATGGCCCCCCATGGCCCCCCCCCCCCCCCCAACAGTGCAATGCCTCCGCACCCCGGCATAGGTTGCAGTCCTTTTTTTTTCCCTCAGCAATTCCCAGCCTGCTTTAGGATACATAAAATCATTTTGAATTGAAATAAATTGCTCCCGTATCGTATTGTCTCTTGCTTCAGACACTGCCGCGGATACTGCACTTGAGCTGTCCGTCCTTCTCCTTCAAGGACTGCAGTTTTGTAGTGGAGCGTGCCAAGGAGACAACAGCGAGGGTTGTTGTCTGGCGGCAGATTGGCGTTGTACGCAGCTATACCATGGAAAGTAGCTACTGTGGCTGCAGTCAGGGAAAGTACAAGGTCAGTTTGGCTGAAAATGTTAACTTGACATTTTCTGTTTTGGGACTCGCATGTGTACCACACTGAGGATAATGTTAAAGCCCGCTGTTGTAGGAACATCAATTTTAGGACATGTGAGTCATAAAGACTTTGCCATTCTTTTTTTTTTTTTTAGTTCGTGTGTGTGTGTGTGTGTGTGTGTGTGTGTGTGTGTGTGTGTGTGTGCACGCATGTTTTTTTTTTTTAGGTTTTTGTTTTTGGGTGTTTTTTTTTTTTACTTCTTTGTGTCTCTTTTTTTTGTTTTTAGGCATGTTGATTGTTGTTGATCCCTGATTTGCAATAGGGAGAAGTGACCAATAGCCATAATCTTACCCCCACCCCCCATATACACACACACCCACACCTGAGAAATAAATACTGAGCTTGGCAAAATACCACACCTGTGTTGAGAAACTCAACAGGGAACTGAAAACCCTGGCTGGCAGGAAGTGTAGCCTAATCACTCCCATCCTGAAAGAACTGCACTGGCTGCCTGTCAAACTTCGAATTGACCACAAACTTCTGTCCCTTGTGTTCTCCTGTGTCCATGGAAAGTCCCCACAGTATCTCTCTGAGCTCATCCCTTCATATACTCCATCCCGTACTCTTCGTTCCTCATCTCAGTCCCGCCTGTCCATTCCTGGGTTTCACGATAACACCACCAAGAAGCGTTTTGGAGCTCGCTCCTTCAAGTGCTCTGCACCTGCTCTGTGGAACGCTCTGCCACCTTCCCTGAAATCCAGCACCTCCACCGAATCCTTCAGGAGCCACCTGAAGACCTATCTCTTCTCAAAGTTCTGATGCGGACTCCCCCCCCCCCCCACCCCTGCAGACTCCACCCCCTTCTCCTGTTTTTTGTTAAAACTTATCATCCCTACCCCCCCCCCCCCCCCCCCCCCCCCCCCCCCCCCCCTGCGCTACGAGCATGCTGGGCATGGAGTTTTTCAGCGCGTTACAAGACATCATCATCATCATCATCATCATCAATATCTTGTTCTCTAGCATGCATGACCTTTCAAAGCCCCTGTCTTCAAAGTCACCCAGTTGCAGGTGGGCGGGAGATGTTAACTTTCAGACACCCATTGCAGCAGTACCAACTTGCACAGTTGTGATCACACCTCTCTCTTCTTTTTTCCGGCAGGACCAGCACATCAACACCAGGATGCTGGAGGAGATGGGACAGAAATTCTGTGAGGCGCTGGTGCGTCTGGCCAAGAACTGCTCGGCCTTCGATCAGCAGTTGCCTGTGTTCGGTGCTGCCTCCTCTGAGTTTGGGTGAGTGAGCATTGCCGTGCTCTGCTTCTGTAGATCTGTACAGCCCACTTTCAGCTGTAGTATAATGCACTTCAGTCTAATGCACTCCAGTCTTCTGCAGTCCTCTGTGTCGGGTATAGTGTGGACAGGTGGATGGCTCCTAGAACAAAGATTTCCTTCAAAAAGTTGTGAGATGTGAATTCACCTGATGTGGACGCCGCGTACCATCAGAATACAGTACCAAAACTAGCCAAAAGGCTCAAAACTAGGAAGGGGATGCTTTATAATTCTAGACGAAAATTAATTAATCATTTGCTCTGTTGATAAATATCAGCATAGACTATTATTATAATCGTGTGTTTGCCGTGTCGTGTCTTGCCAGCGTTTCTGAGGGGCTTGAAGACTCCAGGCTGAAGCCGAGCGGAGCAGGCATGGATGATGATAATGACCTTGGTTCAGACAGTGATGATGAGGTCTCGGGAGATGATGAGGAGAATTATCCCGAGGACGAAGACCTTACGATGTAGTCATCCATACTGCTGTCTCAGCATGAGTGTGCATGCACACTGTGCATTAAGACCAGATCTCTGACATCACTTGATCCACTATCTCAGCTGTGATAATATTTGGGACTGGATGTTTTTTTTTTGTGTGTGTGTTTTCCATGGCTGGCTGGTTGCCTCATTAGGCCCAACTACCGTGGTACAGTTTTAATAGGGCAACAGCATCATGAAAGAAAGATCATAGCTTAACTCGTCCAAATCTTTCGTGCTACGAGAAATTTGATTGTAGATGATAATCTTGTATACATTAGTGTTTTGGGTGGGTGTTTTTGTTTTGTTTGTTGTTGTTGTTTTGTTTGTTGTTGTTTGTTTGGATTTTTTGTTGTTGTTTCTTTTGGTGGTGGTGGGGGGGGGGGGGGGTTGTGTGTCTTTTGGTGTGTTTTTATGTAGTTTCTCTGTGTCATTTATTAGTGTCAGTTGTTGTGAAACCAATCTATAGCATGTTGCAAAAAATAAACCCTTGTGAATGGTACTGGTCTGATCTTGATAAAGACAAAGAGTTTTCTGGCAGCCTGCTTGTGTTGTAACTTTGGATGATTTTTGATGATACTTTTTAGCTTGAGACTTCTTGTCTGAGGTTTGGTGCAGCGATCAAGTATCCCACTGAAATCCTCTCTTGCCTACCCCAGCAGTGTCGGACTTGAGCTGCAGATCTGACATAGGCGAATGGCATGCCGGAAATACATCTCTCCCATGCTTAGACGGTGGAAAACTGTTTCTGTACCTACTGTGGGAAAGAGTTTCACATTTTCCAGAGTCCAGCGAGAATGAAATGTGATTTCCGAGAGCAAGTTTAATAAGGGGTGTGTGAATTTTGACGATACATGTGACAGAAAACCTCAAAGCACATCTCTCGCAGGTTTTGTTTTTTTCTTGTTTTTATTGTTTTGATTTTTGTCTGTTGTTTACAAGAAATTGTTCATATTGTTTTTTTTTCTTCTTCTTCATGATTTAGAAAACAAATATTTCCAAAGGCGCTTTGAGCATGTTTACTGCATGGAAAGTTTTTGTAGCAACTTGACATATGGCCAGTCATCATCATCTTTGTCATCGCCATGGTTAAGAAGTATCGTCCAGTGTCATAGTCACTACATGGAAACATAGAATGCTTGACGTAGAAAGTGATTGTTTGTGCTTTGGCATTGGGGCGTGTACAGTAATATGTTCCATGTGAATTCACTTGAAATGCAGATGAGGAAACATTATTTGTTGTCTGCAACAGAAACACATTTTGATATGCATTTTATGGACAGCAGTTTCTTAAAAGTTTATCTTTCTCCCCCATACTTTGTTGTTCCTTTCAAAAACCTTTCAGGTGCTGTGTCAGGGTGACATCAGTCACCCGCAATGCAGTGCCACCCGCTCAAGTTTATCTTCGGAAATTTGGGAATTATAATGCCAAAACGTGTGAACAGTTCAGCAGATGTGCCTGAAAGTAATCCTGTGCTTAACTTATTCTTTGCAACATGTCCTTCTAAAGTACATGTATATTGTTCTCTGTTTTCACAAGTGCTTTTTCTTCTCTCTCTCTCTCTCTCTCTCTCTCTCTTTCTCTCTCTTTGTGCCTTTTCTGTGTCAGCTGCCAAATCGCGACTTTTGAACAACAGTTTGGTTTTCGTTACAGCATTTGGAAGTTTTGAGGAAAGTCTAGTTTTGAGTTGAGACGTTTTTCCGTTGGTGTTGTTTATGGGGAGGTGCTTTGCTTCTTCCCTTTTGTGGTTGTGGGTTGAGTTTCGTCTGGAAGAATATCGAGCAATCAGAATCAGTTTCATCCCGCTTGTGGGTTGAGTTTCGTCTGGAAGAATATCGAGCAATCAGAATAACTTCAATAAGTTTCCTCGTTTAGGGGGGGGGGGGGGGGGGGGGGGGGTAATAGCCATTATCACCTGACGAACAGCCGTACGAGGCGAGGTATGTGTTTTGAGGCAATTGCTTAGCGAATGCCAGCTGCGCAGCCTAGAGATGTTTGATTTTGCACATAGCTCTTGATAATGTTCGTGCATTCGAGTGGTTTACACTACGTTTTACATTAAGTTAAAGTTCGGTGGTCTAATGGTTAAGACCTCGCAACCAATGCGAGAGGTCAGGTTCGAGTCCCACTCGGAGCAAAGAATTTTTTTCCTTTTCGAACGTGACACCGTTCATTCGGACCGATCGTCGGGAGTTCTCTCCGGGTACTCCGGCTTCCTCCCCCCTCTGCTTTGGAAAGTGTCAGCCCACAAAATTTGTAAATAAATCCAATTCTAAATTCCGAAACTTAAATACATGTAGCTGAGCTGACCCTTCGCACCACATGAGTGTAATGTGTTCATGTCCAGTGAGTGAGAGAATGAGTGTGATTCACGTGAGCGTGCGTGTTGGGTTCAGTTCGCGGAGCTTTGAGCCAGTTAAAAAAATTGGGTAAAGCGCCTATACAAGACACAGTAGTTAATTATTATTATTGATAATAAGTTCTCTTGGCAAACAAGTTGAAGTGTCCCTTCCTTCACTTCATTGTTTACTTTGATTCATTAGGGGGTGGGAGATTTGGAGCCGACTGTTTCAGTTCTCCCAAAGAGGGCAAAAAAAAAAATCCTCACTGGTCTACTGAGCTTCTGGTGCGTACTTTGTTAGCAGCAGTGTCGGCCATTGAAAGAACAGGCCGTTGTGGTATACACACTTCCGTGGGTGCTGCAGGCAGTCTCCATATACCGCTTTTGTCGATACGTCTGCCGTCATACTCTGCCCTCATGAGGTGGATGTCATCAGTCAGTAATGACCGATCACTGTCTTGTCTCTCACCTGTAGGTGGTAGAACGTTTCAAAGTCTGCTTGCTACCTCCCTCCCCTCATCGCCCCCCCCCCTCACCCCCCACCCCTCACCCCCCACGTGGTGGAAAAGGACGTTAAACACCCACCCACCCTCCTCGCCCCCATCTCCCACCTTGGCGTCTTGCTCACCCGCCCCTACTCTTAAATTGTAATGTTCTCTTCCCAGCACACTGCCCCAAACAACAAAATTAATACCAAAAGTTTGGGGGGGGGGGGTGTCAGAATGAGCACCAACTTTAAGACTTCCGTCGGTTTTCCAAGGCAGTACACACCAGACTGGACCTTTTTGGTCCACTTGCTGCAGCCGCTGAACGAGAGCAAAAATAAGGCTGTTTGGCATTCAGGACCAGAGACGCGTGGTGACGTCAGTTCTGGCTTAAGCTGGGTCCGCTCAGACGCGGTTCGGAGTGCGTGCTGACCTGTTCTTAGGACAGCATGATCCGCGGACGAAACATGACCTCAAGCGCACCCTGTTTACTCAGACAGTGGCCAGGGTAAAAACTGCGCGTGGACCGTGGCTCAGGTGCTGGTGCCACCAACACCCGGTGGAAATCAGCGTCTGCTTCTTTGTCTTTGTCCTGTGCGCAGTTTAAAAAAAAAAAAAAACCCTCAGTAATATTCACGTATTGAAAGATTAGAGCAGAATTTCGATGGGGGTTGGGTGGGGTAGCTGTTGTGATATCAGCCAGCCTACAGCTGACGTCAGATCGGGGGGGGGGGGGGGAGGGGGGGTTCTAAAGTATAATGTTTCAGAGAAGAGAAATTTTTCTGTATTTTATATGATTTATTTGTTAATTATTCATACATTTATCCGATTGATTGAGTGAGTAAGTATGCTATGATTTCTCTCTGTTCTGCTGAAACAAGTATCCGTGAGAAAGCTAACTTCATTCACCACTCTGGGCAGAGTCTTGGGGTAGGACTTAAAATGATCAGATTGTGGTGAGTGAATCAATTTCCTTCTTCTTTTCAATACCTGGACCTTACACGTGATTGATTTATCTTTCTGCTTCCCTTCACAAGACAAAACAAGACAACAGAAGAGACTGGTAATATTTATCACGAAAATTGCCAAATCTAGTGCCTTACCTGTTCACTACATTTATCTTGCATTGCGATCGTCGTATTTAGTAACCTCCCCCCCCCCCTCCCCACACCCCTTTTTTCCCCTGCGTGTCTGTTACCGTTCTTCCCGCATCTACGAGGGTGGTTTCAGAAGTTCGAATCCTTCACTTGAAGGAGACTAACTGGAGCTATGAAACATTTCGCACATTTGCACGTGCCTTTTAGATGGTAACACACGAAGTGTCTTGTCTGTCGTCATAATAATTCGACGTCATCAGCAGTCAAAATGGTCTACCCGCCACTGTGTGACTAGGTGAGTTGTTTTGTTGTTGTTGTTGTTGTTGTGTTTCTTCCACCAAGACAGTGCGCTTGTACACAAGACAGCTGTTGCCATGTCAGCAATTGACGACTGTGGTTTTGAACCCAGAGTTGGCACCCTCAGACGACCACTTCTTTTTAAACTGAAAAAAGGCTCATGGCTGGGGTCGAGACATTTTGCATACGATAACGATTTCATGGCAGCGGCAGAGGCTTTCCTGAGCATGCAAGATGCGACCCTTTTTCCCGTTCACGGATCCAGGCACTGCAACGCCGTTGGGGCGAAGTGTGTTGAGTTGGGAGGGGGGGGGGGGGCGACTATTTTGAAAGATAGCAGTTTAAAACCTTGCTTGTGAGACTCCCTTCATATGGAGGCTACAAACTTTCGAAACACCCCCCCCCCCCCCCCCCGTAGTATGTTATACAGGGTGAAGGTTAGAGAAATGAATGTGTAAAAATGTGCGTTTCGGAATCGCTTTTCACAAGGCATCGTTAACAGAGGTTCATCATTTTGCATGCAGTTTGCATCGTAGTTTGTCCATTGTATAGTGCATGTTTTGATCTGTTTTCTTGGGTCCCCCCCCCCCCCCTTTCTTCTTCTTGATATTATTAAACACGACCAAAATTTTATGTGCTCTGTTTTTACAGTGGTGGATGTGGATTTTTTTTTTTTTTTTTTTTTTGGGTGTGTGTACTTATTTCTGCAAGTTGCGAGAGGTGTCTCAATCCAACGGTTGTGGAGATGGGTTTTGGTTTGTGGAACATATAACATTTGTGCTTATTTATATGCATATATACATGTAAAATTATGTTAAAAGTATTATAATTATCGTCGAGGTGCCGGGTAGTATGCATAGATCGCTACATACATAATGATCGTTTCTCGTCTTTTCATACATGTACTCAGTAACAATAAAACTCAACGTGGTCTTTGAAGTTTAATGAAATAAACCTTGTCTTCTACGGTAATTAGAGGACGTTTCTTGCTCTGCGTGCGTGTGAGACACTGTGTGTGTGTGTGTGTGTGTGTGTGTGTATGAGAGAGAGAAATGAAATGAACTTTATTTTCCATCGGTAAAAAGTTGTGGATCAAAAGACCAGTTTTCAAATTTGCCGTTGCTAAAACTACAAGAATCTGTGTGTGTGTGTGTGTGAGAGAGAGAGAGAGAGAGAGTGTGTGTGTGTGTGTGTGTGATTGAGGCATAACCCTGCGTAAGCAACAAAGACAAATTCGCGGTTCGACATGCGTGCACTGCTTTGGGGGGGGGGGGGGGGACCCGAAAAAAACAACACAAAAGCAAATGATGCAAACTGGTCTACGGGGCAGTATAAACCTTGGACATGCAAGAGACGCTGCACCCCGGCTCATGCTAATTTAATCGAGTCTTTTAAAAAAAAATCCATTGTAACTAGGTAAAACAAACATAACTACTAAGAGCGTCTATCGCAAAAATGGAAACATCTAGGCGCAGTAGGCCTACACCAGTACTGCCCAGCATTGTTCCTAGCCACTGGTAGCGCAGACGTAACTCAGACGATAACACAGATGAAATAAATGTAAGCGGGTTTCCGGGGGAGGGCTGGGGGGGGGGGGGAATAAATGTAACCGGGTGCCCAGGGGAGGGGGGGGGGGGGCATGCAGGACGGGAGGCAAAAGCAGAGGTTCGCTTTGACCTGTGTTTATATTATGAACCAAGAAAACGGTGCACACACACACACACACACACAAATTAATGTGTAACGCCGAAGCGGGTCAGCTGTTTTTCTATTGACGTCTTTCGTATGACGCATGATACATTTGACGTAATGACTTTTACAGAACAACACTATTATCATTTCGCCCCTTAGCCGAAACACAAACCGCTGACGGGAAAGGGTAACAACGTGGTGAAAATGACAAAATGCACACATTAAACTAAAAGTTAGCGCCAACTACAAAACATGGTTAAATTAAAATGTACAATCTCTTCCTCAACTAGCGCAGTTTACCGGATAACTCTAGCTTAAACGACTGCGGAGATATTTAACACTAAATGGTACAAACCACTCGGCTGCATATAGATGAAAGGGCCGAACTTAAAAATCAGATGAGAGGAAGGACAGAACGGTTAAGTTTGGAAGAGAAAGAGACAGGCGAAAGGGCTTGTCCGGGATAGGCCAATAAAAAATAATAAATAAAAAAAAAGGAAATTCCCTAGTTGCTCCTGGTGACAACATGCCTGGGATGCAGCGGCTGGTGAGAAGACCGCCCCAACACGGAACCTCCCCGGAGAGGGGTGCAATGTGAAGGTTTTAACGTGACATGTGTTCAACAGCGTCAGCAAGGCACTCTGCACAGAGCCTGCCATGGAAAAGACCATGGGGGAGGGGAGGTGGGGGGATCCAGTGGTCGGTCTTCAGAAATGACCCTCAAATGTCTCACTGGACCAAGGGGGAGTATACACGCGCATGCTCCCCCCCCCCCCCCCCGCAAAGGAGAGGTATGGTATGGTAGACTTCTCCTCGGCGCACCTATCCATCTCTACTGAGATGCTCATGGCGCCGCAGGGCTGGAGGACGAAGCAGTGAAAGCCTGCTGCCGCTAAGCGCTACTTTATGTGCAAACCTCCACCCTGCTATTCACTCTGGTGCGTGCGACAGTATTTCTGTTTTACCACGTCACCGGCCACAGCCTACTCTTCTTCGAAAGATGAACATGGGATTTATAGCGTGCACACTTGATATTTGTGCGTGCTTGTGTACACGAAGGCGAGAGAGGCACCGTAAACGAGTCTTGCACATGGATTTGACTCGATATGGTATGGAATAATCCAACCATATTCCTGCCCACCGGGGACTCGAACCAGGCAGCTCAGGATCCGAAGTCGGATGCCTTAACCACTAGACCAAATCCCGAGTTTCGGAGCAAAAGGTAGATGAATGGGCGAATCGACGCATTATTAGAAAAGAGAAAAAGGGCAGTGCTGGCTCTGCGAAATCAGTCTCACTGCAAGAACTAGGTCTTGACACGCGAAAGCGAGCCCGGCCATGGGGCAGAGACGGACTGAAACTGACTGAAATTTCATTTTTCAAGGATGAGATAATAGACGCACAAGTCTCACTTACTATCTGTCCATGCTACACTAATAAAACATACAAAACTTGATGCCTCATCATCACTATTATCAGTACACACACACACACACACACACACACACACACACACACACACACACACACACACACACACACACACACACACACACACACACACACTCTCGTGCGCGCGCGCGCGGACTGACCAGCGCTTTCACGCTTTACAGCACATTTCACGAACATTTCAGCGTAAATGCTTATGCAAACAATAAGAAGTTATCAATTCAAATACGAGAAATACACAAAAATTCTAAGAACTAAAAACTCAGTAAGGGGAAGACACATTTTTTTTTTCTCCAATGATAAGTGAGAACTGTGAGAAATTATTTATTAGTCAGAAAATTCTGACGCACGTGAACTTTGAATCTTGAGAAATTGTTAATTAGTCGGACCTCAGGTGGTAGCATGTTCCAGACGAATGCACCAGAATAGGAGAGACTAGGCTTGAACAAGGAGAGAGAGAGAGAGAGAGATTATTTTCCTCCCGCATACATGGAATTGCAACATCGACGACGACTCAGCAGGAACTATGACCGATTTGATAAATTAATATAGCCGTTGACGGGACTTCCGAGTCAATATAATGAGTCTTGCCCGGTCAGCATTATTGCTCTAACCGGAAATATGCTGGTTTGATGAGGGAATGAGGACCAAAGAGAGAAAATGGTCAGTCTAGCTGTACGTATGATCACTCCATGCTTCAGCCCGAAAAATCTACCGCAAACCTGAGGTGTCCTGCTTGCTTTCCCTAGCCCGTGTTGTGCACTAGAGAGAACGTGATTTTTCGAGCTGAACTGTAGATTATCAGTGTTCCCGATTACGCACAAGTGTGCGTGTTTGTATGCACAAAACTCTTAAATTGACGCACGAATTTGAGAACAGCGCGTTAGAGGGGTCGCATGTGTTCGGTCTCGCAGTGACAAATTGACTGCTGTAAAATGATGTTGTTGCACCTGTGGCAATTTTGTGGCAATTTTTTAAAAAATATGTGGGGAGCCGGGGTGGTCGAATGGTAGAGCGATGGACTTCTAATGCTCGGGTCGTGAGTTCGATCCCGGCTGGGGCCAAATATTTGTGCTGGCTTTGTCATCGTTGCCTCGTCTTTGATATCACCCTATGTGGTGGAAAAGGACGTTAAACCCCCAAACACCCACCCACCCACCCTCTGAAATATGCAAACTATATCATCTTTAAGGTCGTAGGTCAAGGTCACACCAGGAAGACGGCGTGGTTAATAGCTAGGTTAACTGCCAAACAACTTGTCTGAACCCTAAAGCAAGTCGGCTGACTCGCTAAAGTCGCTAAAATGTTTTGACTACTATGTACCACTGCGCACCATTACAGAATTTGAAAATTTCAACGCTCGAGACAGTTATTACCATAAGTATCCCGACGGTCATCTCACACCGCTGACGGCGTTCATGAAAACAGACACTAGGAACATTTCTGCAAATTTTGATGTCTTTTTGAAGAAAGGAAATGCATTTACTAGCCAGAAAACCAAACTTTTCATTTGTCAGGGGTCTAGCGGTTCATACCAAATGTTGCATCACAGCTAACGTATTTTATTTCCGCTCACCGTTTCATTTCCAAAATGCATTCCGAAATGTACCATGTCCACTTTTTGGTAAATTTAGTCAAGGTTTGTGAGTCACTGATGAAAAGAAATATTTTTATCCAAATTTTGAAGTTTGTTGGTGTCGTTTGTCTTAAAAACAAACAAACACTAATAATAATAATAATATTTATAGGGCGCCTAACCCCGGGGAACGAGCTCTAGGCGCCTTCCAATCTAAAACCGAAGTAAAAAGAACATAAAAACAACCCATTCACTCAATGTACACTACGTAAGAACAACTGAAAAAGTAAAAGAGCACACACACACACACACACACACACACACACACACACACACACACACACACACAGTGTGTTGACTGCCAAGGATTGTGTCCTGCGACAGCAGAGCAGGGGGGCCCCACCACTGATGGGTCCCCTCTCCTCTTATCAAAAGCAAGGGGGGGGGGGCAAAGATATTCGGGCCCCCCTTCCAAAAATCGAACGGGGGCTTAATTTTCGGCATCCAGCTTTCGGACATATGTTGCTTCTGGGAACCATTGTGTGTTTTGGATTTCCAATTTGTTTTCACGGACATGTGCTGCTTCACATCTGTAGGAGCCAGAGAGCAGTAAAGAGCTGTATTCTGTGACCTGCCGCAGCTGTGGTTATATCTAATCTAGTAAATTCGTACCGTGCTGTCCCTGTGCGCCAAAGGCACAGTAAAGTTTCCTGCGTTTGGAGATACGAAAATGTTTTTGGTTTGAGTAGGCCTAAGCCAAAATCAAAATCGGTTTCCGGCAGCCGTTAGCAAAATTGATTTTTCAAGGGACGGAACTCCTGTTTTCAGTCTCTCCTGATCTGAATACGACATGGGAATTATAGCTGTTTATCAATTCATGAACTTTTTCTTTCAGCAGACACGATTCTACTGTATATCAAATATAGGGGTAAGTTCAGTGTTCCCTGTGATTCGAAAATACTAGGGTCCTTGGGACCCGCTCTCCATATATTTGAGGGTCCTTTTGTCAATTAGGAGGGTCCATACATCAGATTCTGTCTGTTACGCACAGTGGCTCAGCGGAAATGCAATGCTGCACCTGCAAGTGTCCGCTGCTAGTTACAGATCGCTTTTGTTCATCGGGCTTCCGTGAGAGAGTTCGAAACCTACTGTTTGTTACGAAGAGACCAAAAACGTGCATCCCATGTGACGCGCTGTTCTCAAATGTATGCGTCAATTTAAGAGTTTTGTACGTACGTAATCGGGAACACTGAAGTTACGTCAGTCAATCAAAACAATCAAACAAATATACGCAATCGGATGCTGTCAATGTGCCGTGGCTCCACCAGAAGCCGGTCTATAAACAAAGGCAGGGAGCCGGGGTGGCCGAATGGTAGAGCGTTGGACTTCTAATGCTCGGGTCGTGAGTTCGCATCCCGGCTGGAGCCAAATATTTGTGCTGGCTTTTTCATCGTTGCCCCGTCTTTGATATCACCCGTATGTGGTGGAAAAGGACGTTAAACCCCCAAAACACCCACCCACCCACCCTATTAACAAAGGCGGGAAATAATTCGGGGATTGTGGAGGGGCACTTCGAGGGCTGCAGAATGTTATCCAACATCAGCAAAGTAACCGCATAGCACTGAAATTTGATTGTATATTCCTGTCAATATAAGATAAGATAAGATAAGATAGATTTATTGCTTCTTAGTTACAATTAAGAAGAATTTGCT
>JACVVK020000042.1:2230000-2255000 GCA_018292915.2 Batillaria attramentaria | reverse complement strand
ATTCTTGTAATAAAGTCGTTCCCCTTTAACAGAGTTACTTCCCGCAGACCTGACTGACAGACGATTAAGCAAATAAAAGCGACATAAAAGGGGCAGAAACCACTTAACTTTGACAAAGGACGGCACAGGCCAACGTTTCGGCTTTCGCCTTCTTCAGGACATAAACAAATGGGACATAACTTCAACAAACAAACAAAAGGTAACTCTGCGGACTTGTCTCAAAAGGCCGATAACTCCCAAATCACTTAAGCAATCATCACACGCTTGGTTGCTGTAATGTAACATTTTGATATATTTGGATATCTCAAATTTGAAGCCATTCGGTTGAGTATTTTCGAAGAAACGGGCCTGGACACAATTCACACACACACGCACACCGCACACACACACATACGAGCAGACGGCGCTCACTGAGGAGGAGAAGCGCGTTCGGCGCACCATACATGTCAGCATCGATGACGCACGTCTTCTTACGTCATTGTCAGAGTTATACTTGCAAAATCGTCTCTGCGGGAGATCGGCAGTGACGTGCGTTTGTACCACAGATGCTTGCCTATGAACGTGGAAAATTTAGCCCGTCCTATGATGTTTCCATTACTATGGAAACAACATAAAAACGGGACAAAGAGAAAAAGACTAGCACAAATATGGTTTTGACTGGAAAAGGGCTTTATATGCCATGCGTTTTGATAAGTGCCTAGACCCTCTTTTCCAGACACACGACGTATCTGCGCGACAGATTCTCAATCATGGCCACGCGTGTCCTGGTATTCGGTCACTGCGGCACGGTCCCCCGTCATCGCCTCTGTAGCCGCCAGACGGACCTCGCCGCAATGGTAAGTGCGAGGAAACCGATCACGTCACCAAACCGCCCACCCAGTCCACTGCAAATACACTGAGAGCACACCCCTCGCACCCACACAGTCGATTCTAACGGGTGGATCCTTGACAGGCATTCACTATATAAGACTAGAGCGCGCGCCGCATTCCTTGGCCGGTGAAGACGAACTGAACGAACGAACGTTTGAGCGAACGCACGTACGCAGCAGGCAGAAAGACACCTTAGACTGCGCACCGTCGAACGAGAGCGTGGGAAATTGGAACAACTGATCCACCGGCCGCAGGAAAGAACTTGGGGGGTCTTCAGACACCAGCCTGTTGTATCGGCTGTTCGACTGAGCCGCAACACCCCCCCCGCCGAACTCCGTACCCCATTTGCAGAATCCATTCCAAATCCAAGGCCAGCTTTTGTTCTGAGCGTCACTTTGGAACTCCAAACTGCAAGTAAGTACCTGTGTTGTGAAGGTAAATAAATTGTTTATTCAATTGTGTGTACGTTGGTTGACCAGCCGCATTCATTCAGTTGCGGAAACTCTGTCTGTCTGTCTGTCTTTCTTTCTTTCTTTCTTTTTGTGTCACTGCGTCGCAAAACTCTGTTCTTGCTTTCCTTTCCTTTCCTTTCTTTCTTTCTTTCTTTTTTTTCCTTTCTTTCTTTTCTCTGTCTTTCTTTCTGTTCCATTGCTCTGTTTTTTTTCTTTCCTTCCTTTTTACTTTTTTCTTTCTGTTTCATTGCGATGCAAAACCGTGCTTTTTTTTCCTTTTCTCTCTCTTTCTTTCTTTCTTTCTTTTTTCCCCTTTTCTTTTCCCCCTTTTATCCTTTTTTCTTTCTTTTTTCTTTCTCTGCTTTTTCTTTCCTTCCTTTTCCTGTTTTTTTTTTCTCTCTCTGTTTCGTTGCTTGCCAAAAACTATGCTCTTTAATTCTTTCCAGTTTTTCTTTCTTTCTTTCTTTCTGTATTGCGTTGGAAAACTCTGTTTTGTGTTGTTGTTTTTTTTCCTTTTTTTTCTTTTTCATTGCGTTGCAAACCATTTCTCTTTCTTTCTTTCCTTTTTTTATTTTTTCGTTCTTTCTTTTCTATTTCTTGGATCCGGGATAGCCGAACCCATTGGACTATCAATGCTCGAGTCGTAAGTTCGAATCCTGGCTGGGAACGTAAAAGTTGCGCTGGCTTTTTCCTCGTTGGTGCGTCTTTGGTACGTGACAAAAAGGGGACGTTAATCTAAAAAAACAAAAACAAAAAACAAACAAACAATAAACAACAACAACAACAACAACAACAACAACAACAACAACAACAACCAGCCAGTTTCTTTGTTTCTCTCTCTACATCTATCTGTCTGCTGTTTTTTTTTTTTTTGTTTTTTTTGTTTCTACTTTCCCGTTAACGTACGCTTGTTTAATTCCAGCCGAACGATCACATTACTTTTGTTTGTAATCTATACACATACACACGTTGTTCAGTATAGATCTCGCGAGTGAGTTCTCTGACCTTAGTTCAGTGACCTGCCTGGCTCTGACGTCAAAGCTACATTGGTGTTAGGAAATCCGCTTAAATAAAGAGTTTCACTGAGTTTAATTTCAACCAATTAGCTTTGAAAGAAACTTTCCCATTGGAGGCGTAATCAGAATTACCACGGAAAATTCCAGTACAACTGCTACATGGAATTAAAATTCACTCATGGTCGTAAATTCTGCAACAAATTTCAAGTACTGCATTCATGAAAAAAAAGAAAAAAAGAAGTCATATGTGCTCTTTTGTCAAAAAACATTTGAGGTGGGTGATCTTCCATCGTTTGAAGCATGTTCCACAAGAATTTGTTCCACATAAATGTTTTTTGCCCAAAGTGCTCAGCGTAAACTTTGTTGCAACGAATTTGATCGCGAGTTTTTTTTTATGTTTTTTATTTTTTTTAGTGGTGAGGGGAGCTAGGGCGGAAATGCACTGGATTTTCAATGCTCGGGTCATGAGTTCGATTCCCAGCTGAGGCCAAATATTATTTAAACTGGCCTTTTTACTCGTCGCCCCGTCTTTGATATCACCCATACGTGGTTGAAAAGGACGTTAAACCTTTAAACACCCACCCCAACCCATTCTACTTACCTTCGTGACTTGTGGGCGTAAAATGCTATCATTAAAAGGGTAGGTGGGGGATGGGGGGTCGGGGAAGGGGTGGGGCAAGGGGGCGGGGTGGGGGGTGGGGAGCAGAGAAACCCACACACAGCCTCACGCCTACGCACTCATCACTTGCCAAAGAGCATTATTGTATAAGACAGGATGTACCAGACATCTCCCCTGGAAACTGTCTCTTAATGGACTCGTGCTGTTTTATAATGCCACTTATTTACTGACGCGTGGCCTTATGACGCCTCATGATGGGAGAAATCGCTGATAATACATTACTTTTAGCATTCGTGAGAAGCAACAACTAAATGAGCCAAAATCAAAAACGAAATGGCCAAACGGCTGCAACATCACCGATACTTTATTGCTTGCTTTTTAGTTTTATGTTTGTATTTTGGTTATGTTTGATGTACGTGCGTACTATTATTACTTGAGGGGAGCCGGGGTGGCCGAATGGTAGAGCGTTGGACTTCCAATGCTCGGGTCGTGAGTTCGAACCCCGGCTGGGGCCAAATATTGTGATGGCTTTTTCATCGTTGCCCCGTCTTTGATATCACCTGTATGTGGTGGAAAAGGACGTTAAACTCCCAAACACCCACCCACCCACCCTATTATTATTTGAATGGAACGCTACATCCCCCAACAATTTTCTCATATCGAGTCATAAGTGCCTCCTTATCTTATCTTTTAGCATCGCAAGCTTCTATAAGTATCAGCCGGACTGACCCTACTTGAAAACATTAATTTCTCGAACTGTCTCGTTCTCTGGCCTAGCTGTTTTGTCCAGAGGAAATACTGGCATTGTTTCATTTCTGACACTAATACAAACGACTAATACTCGCTGTTCTGGTTTCCGTTTTTACACCTTTACTGCCGAGAAGAAACAATTCTTTGGCCCGAGCGGGACTCGAACTCGCATTGTTGACGAAGTCTCTTTAACTACTACCTCAGCGACGCCTCGTTGTGCAACTGGTGTCAGGTTAACGACAGATAGTTCGGGGTAAAAAAAAAAAAAACTCTCTTTGACTGAAAATCCCCGAGAAAAAGGATCGGGTTACCAGACTTCAATTAATGTGCAGCGTACTAGGTGCGGGTTTAATAATTTTCATTGTTACGAGTGGCTGGGTGTTTTTCACCATGCATGGGTTATTTCAAGGACGGGGCAAAGACTGAAAGGTCAGCACAAATATTTGCTCCCGGCCAGGATTCGAGCTCACGACCCGAGCATTTCAATGTAACGAGTGACGATGTGGGAATGAATGAGGTGGCCAAGCAAATAGTGGAGTTAGGTGACACAATGAAAAGTATCGCCACTTGATTACTTTGAAGTAAAGAGCTAAGGGGGTGGGTGGGTGGGTGTTTGGGGGTTTAACGTCCTTTGCCACCACATACGGGTGATATCAAAGACGGGGCAACGATGAAAAAGCCAGCACAAATATTTGACCCCAGCCGGGATAGGAACTCACGACCCGAGTTAAAGAGCTAAGGGTAGAAATGATGATGCTGGTGATTGTTCAGGATAGAGCATGTAGGCGTCGCTGTCTACATTACAAGCTGTTCTACTACACCATATTCTACATGCCTATAAACTATATACTCTTTTGTCTGCCTGTAGGTTTTGATTCACCAAACTCTCTCTCTGTGTCTCTCTCTGTCATCTCTGTCTCCCCCTCCCCCCCCCCTCTCTCTCTCTCTTGGCTTGTCCACTTTATGGTGCACCCAGGGAGGATGAAGTGCACGTTGTATTGTGCTGTCCTGTTTTAGCAGAGCTAAGTATACCTCGTCATCAAATACCTTCAGACTTTCGGGGTGGGTTGGTGGGTTTTTAGGTGTTTAACGTCCTTTTCCACCACGTGTGGGTGATATCTAAGACGGGGCAACGAGACAAAGGCCTGCACAAATATTTGGCCCCAGCCGGGATTCGAACTCACGACCTGAGCACTGAGAGTCCAACGCTCTACCATTCGGCTACCCCGGCTCCCCTTCAGACCTGCCCTGTTATCATGTGCAAATGACAAGGCCATGCAACGTTTTGCAACTTACCGTGTTAGGCCTTTAAACGTAGAGATACTACTCTCTTATATGAACTTTATGAATAAATGGATTAATTATGGAAATGTGTTCAAGTGACTAGATCGTGATAGGTGGGTGCATACTTTTTTTTCTTTTACTTTTCATCCTTTGCCCTCATGTTTTGCTGTTGTGTTCTTTTTGGGGTTTTTTTTCAGGCACAAACGCATGTAAGCAAGTTGGCATGTATGTATGTTTGTATGGGTATATGTATGTATAGATGTATGTATGTGAATATGTATGTAAAAACTGTTACAAAAACAAGAATTAAAAAAATTATCAAGAGTATTTCGAGCGTACATAATAATAATAATAATGAGGATTTGTCTGGCGCCCAACCTCCTGCTGGAGCTCTTGGCGCCTCACAATAGTAGAGTGGCATTACATACACATTACATACACATGAAATACACGTCACATGATACACGCTACATACACACAGCTATGATACATCCTAACACGACATCGTAAAATGACAATGATGGTAACAGTGATGATAGAGAAGTTAGTCTGTATAATACAGCCGGAAGAAATGAGACTTTAAAGCGACTTTAAAAGAGTCCGTTGACTCTGCACGGCGAACATGGGCGGGCAGGCAGGCTGTTCCAAGTGACCGGACCGTGGTAGAGCAATGCTCGCTGACGTAGCGTTTTCGATTTAACCTGTGGAATGTGTAGGATGCGGGTGTCAGCGGAGGATCTGAGTTGTCTGGAGGCACAGGGTGCGTACAGAGGCACTCACGAGCGAAACTATTCCAAAAAACGTTAGTAGAGCAAAGCAAAGCATAGGGGACCTTTCAATGTATGCCTAGGGTAACGACGCGGCCAGATAATGGTTAGCGCCATCCGATAGTTGTGTATTTTCATCCAAAGTAGTAGTCTTCTTTCCATACCATGAGACAGCTACTCTACATCCGGAGATCATTTGAAACCTGAAAACACACACACACACACACACACACACACACACACACACACACACACACACACACACACACACACACACACACACACACAGAGAGAGAGAGAGAGAGAGAGAGAGAGAGAGGACCAAAAACAAAATAAATGATGAGAAAGACCCCCCCCCAAAAAAAAAAAAAAAAAAACCCAAAACCTCGAATGACAGATGACGGAACATCTTTACAAGATGTGGGGATATGAGACGGCGACAAAGGGGGCGGTTGCGAGAGTTTTTTTTTTTTTTTTTTCTCAATGCAGTTGTCAGGCATACAACAACGCTGTGGACAAGTTTTCTTCGAATGCACTTAATCCGTGCATCAGAATCAGTTACTTAGGGCACAATAAAACACCTCCAACCACTGTGCTGACTCTAGTTTGCGTACGCAGAAGCGTACCGAGTACTGAGCAGACTGTGTTCTTTGGTTGTCGACTGAGGACCAGCTACACGTGGTGGCTATTTTTAGGGAGATTGTCGATCGACACGTAGTATACAATGGAAGCGTAGGTCGAAGACATTCACATTTCCCAGATATTAGAAGCCGCAAAGTCACGAAAACAGTCGCATTGACTAAACGGAATATCTATTCATTTGGCAAACAGCGTAAGAACGTTGTAAGGGACACTAGTTCTTCCCAGAACTCATTACAAGCATAAGGATAATAATTATTTGGTACACTGCACTGAACTAGACCACACTCTGCTCAAAATGATTAGGAGGAGAGTGTAGTCTAGTTGGATGTAGTGTACCAAACAGTGATGCAGCAGGACAGTATGTGAGATGGGCCTTGGTGCCTGACAACTTTACCCTGAAATTAACGAATCATCGTCACCATCGTCATCACCATGACCATCATCATCATCATCATCATCGTCGTCGTCGTCATCATCACCATCACCATCATCATCATCATCATCGTCATCATCATCATCATCATCATCATCATCATCATCATCATCATCATCATCATCATCATCATCCACCTGTGAGAGACACTGATTCTAAAAAAAAAATGCTATCGTAAATGCAGCTGCCAGTCATCCTAATGTTGCACGTGCGTGTATCTCGTGTTATCCGGGCACGCGTTCTGCACGGTCAGTTCTCTAGCAGGCTCCAATACTCAAGTCTGAATGAACTGTCAGTGACTTGAAATATTGGTCGCAAGCACATCGTTTAGTTTGCTCATAAATTGTATCAGTGCCCACATTTCTTCTGCATTGCTGTGTCGTGCCCATTTTGTACTTACCCTTTTGCAAAGGGCAAAATGCCTACGCAATAATATGAACTAAATCCGAGTGTCTGTGAGAGGAAGCGACTGTGTTTACGTGACACCCAACAGGGCATCAGGTGTTGCTGTATAAAATGTCATTGGCGTTCTCGTGTCTGCCCCATGAGAATTTTTTCCTGAACTGGTGAAATTACCCGTCTAAGCCTTTTTTTTTTTTTTTTTAGTCAATTTGATCTTGATTAAAGACCTCAATGAACTTTTCTCAGTATCGCCCCTGGCTTGATCGCGGCGTGTTTCACAGAGAGCTGGGGAGCCTGGACAGCCGAATGGTAGAGCGTTGGACTTTCAATGCTCGGGTCGTGAGTTCGAATCCCGGCTGGGGCCGGGGAGCCGGGGTGGTCGAATGGTAGAGCGTTGGACTTCTAATGCTCGGGTCGTGAGTTCGATCCCCGCTGGAGCCAAATATTTGTGCTGGCTTTTTCATCGTTGCCCCGTCTTTGATATCACCCTATGTGGTGGAAAAGGACGTTAAACCCCCAAACACCCACCCACCCACCCGGCTGGGGCCAAATATTTGTGCAGGCCTTTTTCTCGTTGCCCCGCCTTTGATATCACCCATACATGGTGGAAAAGGACGTTAAACTCCCAAACACCCACCCACCCAACCCACAGAGAGCTAAGTACAACACAAATAACTGCCGTCCTCATTAAATGATTAATTCTCCGCGACTGTTGCTTGTTGCCAGGTTTTCGCAATGCAGCTCATCACTCCGCTGGTATCACTGCTGGTTGTCGCCTTCGCGCATGCGCAAAACCCCCAGCACCAACCTCAACAGCCTGGGTCCTCCAAACCTGCCTTCATATTTCTCAAGTCGCTCAAGACGTCACAACGACAGCTGCCTTCTGAACCTGAGACGAAAGAGATAGAAGCCGGAATTATGAGATCGGGCTCGGGGTCTCGCTCAGATCCGACGAACGAGAGCGGCCTACCGAATACTGAAGAGGAACTTCTCGATGAAATGACGCACGAGAGCATGGAACAAGAACTCCCGAAGACCACATCCATCCAAAACCCTTCCCGGTACCACCACTCCGAGGAGAGCGAGCCTGAATCTGAGGAAAACCACGAGCTGGTGATGGACACTCTGCACGCTGAGGTGGCCAGGGCCAACCCGAACTTCCTTCTCCCGACGAAGCGGAGGTCTCGGGCCGACTGCCCGCCCGAAGTGCTGGGAAGAGACGATGAGCTTTGGTGGGCGTGCCGACAACGTCAGACGTGGCGCCACCTCGGGGAGAACTTCTACCCCAGCCAACTGTGGGAGACAGTGTGCGAGGAAGGGCGCTGCTTTCACGACCATTACAACTGCACCCCCATAGCCTACACGCTCCTCGTGCTCCGGTCTTGCAACCACGGATGCCAGGACCAGAGAGTGCCCTTCCCGCTCCGGTCCCGCTGGCAGTGGCAAAGCATCAACGTCACGGTCGGCTGCCAGTGCGTTCGATGAACCTTTCGGCCTTTCAACCATCACTCCACTCTGTGGACAAAGGGAAAAAAGAAAGAAAGAAAAAAAAGAGATGGCACTCAAAGACAAAATGCTTACTTCGCATGGCGGCACCATTTGGCTTTTACCATGTCTGCACTCCGTGGACAAAAGGGGAAAAATTGAAACAAAATGGCACTTAGAGACAACATGCTTAATTCACAAAGCGGCACCATTTGGCTTGTACTATCCTTGCCAGAACTTGATTTGTTCGGCGAGATGCCACACGCCGTCTGGCGTACGATTCGACTGACAAGATGGCGTAACCTCTTTTGGCAATCAAGTCCCATGATTGAACTGGCAGTAACTTATTACGTCACTAAGGCACGTTCACTTCTTGTGCTTGATGTTTGATATGCCGGATGCCCCATGTCCCGCTAATATGCACTATTTATTCAAGCTGTAACTAATCAGCGCTTAATATGCGAATATTTATTCAACTACAGACGCCATTTTGCCAATCAAAAAAGAAATTGGTTTTAGATATTCTTTCAAGTATTACGATGGAAAGGTCGGCACGTTTACACTCTGATGACCCCATTTCGATTTTCGTTTTGTTTAATACTTGCATGTATTACACGTGTTTGTATACAATTGCCTAATGCTGTTCAGGATCTGCAGAAACATCTGATCAAAATTTCAGCTTAAAGCTCTGATCATGTGTATATAATAATATATATTGAAGCGTACGTATCGTGCCACCACAGGAGTCACTAAGTTTAAATTTCGAATTTGGCTTGTACCTGATGGCTAAGGTGCAGACTGAAATTCTCTCTCTCTCTCTCTCTCTCTCCCCCCCCCCCCCTTTAATGTAGAATAGCAGGACAGCCTGTAAGATATGCAGCAATGCCTATATACTCTATCCTGAAAAAAAAAACCGTTTTATTATCACCATCTCTCCCATTTCTATATCCGTTTCCCTGATGACCCTATCGCTCAGGTGAATTTCGTTTGCCAAACAATGTATGGCAAATAATTATTTCACCCTTCAACGATCAAGAAATACCCACATATTGTCAGTATTAACATTAGACACAAATGCAACATTATTTTTCCATGTAGATCGTATTTTTGTGAGGAAGATGATCATATGCTAAGCAGAAAAAAATACATATTTTTGGATTGTTTTATTAAAAAAAAACTATATAGAAAGTCTGTGCTGCTAGTTATTAACAGACAACAAATCATATCGTTGCTCCGTTGTGACTGTAAAACTGTCGACATATTTCTTTGGCTTGTTTTATTTCATCAAAACGGTATAATTTTTCCGGCAAGTCTGCTGCTAATTAACAAGCAAATCACAAATTGTATCGCTGCTCAGTTGTAACTGTGGAAAACCGTCGACGTTTTCATTGTCGTGTTTCAGGGATGTCACATGTGTGTCACTGAGCGCGTTACCATTTTAGAATTTTTTCCCCTGCTCTGTGTACCCGCTTACGGATAACAGTTTTGTCGTGTGTAACCACACTCACTGCATATGTGTGTATATTCGGACTGCTTTGCCTTTGCATGTATGTATATTTGGAGTATTTGGATGCGAAATGTCGTGAACATTTTTAATTACATCTGAATTGAGACAGACTAACAGACATTTAACGGCCCATTTTTTTTTCAGGATTTAAGGTTCACAAATCGTTCTGAGCTCTTTTGGTGTCTGACATCGTACAACTTAAGCACCAGCACAGTGTCAGCATCTCAAATACTGATGCTGAGCCGAGAGAAGGGTACACGTGACGCGGATAACACGATCGCCGGGCGATACGCTTGCGGCAAAACGGTCAACCGCAGAGAAGGAAATTTTGAATTTTCGAAATTTCGCAGAGCCTGTAGCCGGCACTGTATCGCATCAAGAGCTCTACTAATCATTAAGCCAGAATATTTCGGGCGTACAGGCACACTCACAGGCGATATCGTTCCCAAACAGAAGCTGGCTTCTATGAAGCATAGTAATCATGGACACACAGAAGAGCTGGGGCAGATGGCGCAGGTCTCGGCTGGCCGATTTCGGGTGAGTGCAGAGGGTAACTAAGGGTAGTGAAACCCGATGGTACAGAATTGTCCAAGTGGTGACATCATCACAACAGCTCAGAACGATCTGCGGGATTAGATATGTGTCGACACTGAGATTGACCTGTAAAGCCTTGGTGTTAGTTTAAGTAGATAGCTGGGCTGACAGGGTCATTTTGGTCTGTTATTACCTTTGGCGACAGGGTGAGTCGCATAATTTATATACCATGGCCGCCAGCGACAAGGGCGTGCTATGTAGCCAAAACCACACGCTCTTCTGTCTGCAAGGCGTACACTTGTGACTGTCACCAATGGCATTCAAAATGTCAGCTAATATCAGTCAGTCAATCATCTGGTGATCAAGATATTAGTAATTTATCAAGATTTCCATATTTAAAAAAAAAAAAATTCTTATTCGTGTAACGTAAGGACTGACTTTTGAAGTTAGTAGTACACACGCTGACCGTAAGTGTGTTTGTTGAGATGTGCAGATGTTTCTGTATTTGTGTAATTAAGGTCCGATGGGTACAAATCACATTTTGTTGTAACTGGTCTTCAAGACATCAGTATGTTTGGCAAAGCAATTTCATATTAAGCAAAGATTAGTATTTATTCACACTGGTTTTGAAGTATTTGTATTTCCATATTTGTCTATTTCATTCTATCTTAATTGTCATGTTTTCATTCTCTTGTTAATTGTCAGCATTATGAATAGGACAAGGAGGAATAATTATGTAATTTGGGCGTGGGTGGTTTTGCTCAGATTATATCTGTTAAAATCTCAGCCACTTTCAGATTTTTTTTTCTCCCCGAGGGGGACAGTGCGAAAGATGTGGTAAATGTTAAACACATACCCGCATTCAACCAATCAAAAACAAAGGCTACATAAATAACTAAATAGAAATGAGATGTCTATGGCTACACGTGATTGTACGTGTTTTCTCGGCAATGCACTGCTCTTGCATAATTATACACCAGAACGCACGCTTGACCTGCATAATCACAGTTTTTATGTGCTTTTTTTTTTGGTTGTTGTTTGTTTGTTTTGGTTTTTTTTGGACAAAGTTGTGTAGTGCTGAGGGCAAACACAATGGCGCATTTACACTTAGGTGCAAAATAGTATGATACTATACACACACCAGTAATAGGTTCTGTTATCAACACTTCGTATTCGCCCGAGATCTGCCCCGTGTACCCTAGGGACCGAGTTGCTCGCCAAGCAGCTCGCTAGTCCGCTACACAACTGCTTTAAAAAAATGGCGACGCCCGAGATCTGCCCCGTGTACCCTAGTGACCGAGTTGCTCGCCAAGCAGCTCGCTAGTCCGCTACACAACTGCTTTAAAAAAATGGCGACGCCCGAGATCTGCCCCGTGTACCCTAGGGACCGAGTTGCTCGCCAAGCAGCTCGCTAGTCCGCTACACAACTGCTTTAAAAAAATGGCGACGCCCGAGATCTGCCCCGTGTACCCTAGTGACCGAGTTGCTCGCCAGGCAGCTCGCTAGTCCGCTACACAACTGCTTTAAAAAAAAAATGGCGACGCCCATGCATTGTAAAGCCCACTAGTTGGCTTTGACGATGATGACATTGAAGCTACAGTGAGTGCAGTTTCCACCTGAGCGAGCAGTACAATCGCATGCAGTAAAGTATGTGGTACCCATCTTGCATACTCGGTGAACAGTCACCTTACCCTGTCGCAAAAGTCGATTGAATCATTTTTGCTGCACATGCGCAGAATTGAAACCGTTTCTGGTTTCAGTTTCCAAGTCACCCCCCCAGAGCATGCTAGCGAGCACACCAAGCAGCTCGGAGCAAGCGGTGTGAACCGTAGGCAAGCAGATCAGGGCCCGCATTTTAAAGTCGGGGTTAGGGAGTTTATCCCCTGGTTAGAGTCTAACCTCGAACTAAACTAGCTATAGGGTTACAGTTTTTTTGGTGTTTTTTTTTGTTTTGTTTGTTTTTAATCAGGAAGCAGGTCCGTTCCAGCAAGGTGCCTATGCCGTTACAGAAGGACTTTTGTCTCTCTTTCTTTGCTTCCTTTTTTTAAAATTTAATTTTGTTTTGGGGTTTCTTTTGTCCTAGTCTGGGTTAGGCCCGTAGCCGTGGGTTAAATTAACTTCGACTTTTACATTCGGGCCCAGGCTACTTGCAGCAACCTGTGCGGCTACGTCTAGGGTGCGCCATGGCATATAAGATAAATCCTTTAGGCAAATGACGGATAATCAGATAACACAAAGTATATACAATTCCCGGAGCAGTCAGCCTTGCAGCGTCCATCAACCTATCCTCGGTAATCACAAAGAACGCCAAATACAGGGAACTGACACGCCAACGGCGTTTTAATCTCCGCGGCCTAGTTTCACGTGCACTAGCGGTGGCGCCCAGTTGACCAGTATTGTATAGGCGCTTTACCCAGTTTCCTGAATCGGCTCAAAGCGCCGCGAACTGAACCCAACACGCACGCTCACGTGAATCACATGCATTCTCCCACACACTGGACATAAACACATTACTATCACGTGGTGCGAAGGGTCAGCTCAGCTATTTAAATTTCGGAATTTTTAAAATTGCATTTATTTTTTCAAATTTGGTGGGCTGAACATTTCCAAAGCAGAGGGGGAGGAAGCTGGAGTACCCGGAGAGAACCCCCGACGATCGGCCCGAATGAACGGTGCCACATACGAGAAGGAAAAATTCTTTGCCCCGAGTGGGACTCGAACCCCCACCTCTCGCATTGGTGACAAGTCTCTTAACCACTAGACCACCGACCTAGGTTTGACCTCCTGCTCTGCCCTTTTGGTTCGAAACCAGCGACAACGATGTAATGTCCAGGCGAATGTTATACAGTTCGGACGGAAATGACGCTGAATCCGTAGATTAACTTCATCACCATTTCGACTTCAGCCGCGAACGGCGGTGTCCGGTTTGTTTGTCCGCCAGAAGATTAAAGCACGCACTTTTGTGTACCACGTGACACGCAAAGTGGATGAGCTCTATTTAACAACAACAAAACAACAACAACAACAACAACAACAACAACAATGACATTAATATTCACATTAGTATAGGCTCTTAGAATAGAATTTATCACAATTCTTGGCTCGAAGCTCCGCGAGCTGAACCCAACACGCACGCACACATGAATCACACGCACTCTCTCACACACCGGTCATAAACACACTACAGTCACCTGGTGCGAGTGGTCAGCTCAGCTGTTTAGAATTAGAAATTTAGAACTGCATCTGTTTTGAAATTTTGTGGGCTGAACACATACATGCTTGCGATTTATTTTGTGTCTGACGTGCAGTCCTCATGGCGTGACGTCACTCCGGTCAGTGTTGTTTTGCTGCGTGCGTTGTTGTGCTTGATTGGATCACACAGAGCTTCCAGTGTCTGGTCAGATGAGCTGGTATATCCCACGAGGGGCAGTCAAGACGGCGGGAAGTTTGTTTGTTTGTTTGTTTGTTTGTTTGTTTTTTTGTTGTTTTTTTTGTGGGGGGGAGGGGTGCTACTTCCAATCCAAAGATTTGACTCGACTGCCGCTCTCGGCTAAAACCAGGAGTCTGAAGTATAAGCACGTTCACGTTTGTACATTGTGGTAGAGGAACACTGGACATCTTAGCTCGTTATCTGCTTCATATACAGCGCCTTTCGTTCGCACCGACATACTGAAATCCACAATGCAGTATAGTAACATGGAGAATTTCCATTTTTAAACATGAGGGGACCCGGGGTACCACGCGGGAGGTAGTCCCCAGCGTGGTGCCCTGGGTCTAAGCAGCTTGCGGCTGGAAGTGCCCCCGGTCAATGCAGCTTGTGACTAGAAGCGTCCCGGGTCTAAGCATCTTGACGCTGGAATTGCCCGTGGTCAATGAAGTTTAAGACTAGAGGTGCCCCAGATCTAAGCAGCTTGAGGCTGGAATTGCCCGTGGTCAATGAAGTTTAAGACTAGAGGTGCCCCAGATCTAAGCAGCTTGAGGCTGGAAGTGCCCGTGGTCAATGAAGTTTAAGACTAGAGGTGCCCCAGATCTAAGCAGCTTGAGGCTGGAAGTGCCCGTGGTCAATGAAGTTTAAGACTAGAAGTGCCCCAGATCTAAGCAGCTTGAGGCTGGAAGTGCCCCCGGTCAATGCAGCTTGTGACTAGAAGTGTCCTGGACACTTGTCAGAACTTTTGAATCGAAGTTATAACTGAAGGGGAAAAACAACTAACCAACCAACAACTAACCAACAAACTCTATCGTGGGATAGAGAGAGAGAGAGAGAGAGAGAGGGAGAGAGAGAGAGAGAGAGAGAGAGAGAGAGAGAGAGAGAGAGAACGAACGAACGAACGAACGAACGAAACTTTATTTTACAAGGATAAAAGATTAGGTACGCAGACCTGTCTTACATCTTGTCCTTGCTAGGCTACTGATATATATACAAAGTAAGCAAAGTAAGCTCTAACTAGGTAGAGCATACACACACACACACACACACACACACACACACACACACACACACACACACACACACACACACACACACACACACACACACACACACACACACACACGACCATGCTACTACATACATAAATCAAGCAATACTAAGAAGAGAAAAAAAGAAAAAGGGGGGGGGGGGGGGGACAAAGGATGTGATAGGTGAGCAATGCAAACAGATCTTGAGGCGATGTTTTCACAGTTTAAAAAAACAACAAACAAACAAAAAAAAAAAAAAAAAAACACGCGTGATGTGAATAAGTATTGGGATTTTTTTTGTTGTTGCCCGAAATACAAAATCCTACAGAGTACATGTATTGTCAAGCCCATTACGAGCTGTCCACCAGATGTTTTATTAGCTTGGTCTTGAATAATCCAAGCGAGGGTGCTGATTTGATGTCTTTTGGAAGTGTATTCCATGCATGTGGCCCTGAGTAAGAGAGGGAGGTTTTGAAAATATCTATACGAGGCTTCGGCACCACGAAATCGTTTCTCAGTGTTCGGTACGGCACTTGAGAGTGCTTGAATAGACTAGCGAGATATGCGGGGGTTTTTGACAGTTTTATTTTTTGCATCAGTATCATTTTGTTAAGTCTGAGTTGTTTCCGTAGGGGCAGGATACCCAACGATTTAAATTTGTCATCGGTGCTAAGTGAGCACATGCTTTTGTCTATAATCAGTTTAATCGCTCTTCTGTGGAGCGAATTTATTCTTTTAAAGTTTGCCTCACTACAGCCGTCCCAAACGGTGGACGCGTAGTCTATGTGTGGCTGAATATGTGCATTGTAAAATAGTTTTCTTGTGGGTTCATCGGTAAAGCATTTAAGTTTGGATAGCAGAAACAGATTTTTGGACAACACTTTGCACGTATTATTTATATGCGCTTGCCAGCTTAGCTGATCATCCACTGTGATCCCCAGCACACGGTGTACATGAACTTGTTCGATATGATGAGAGCCAAGGCAAAGTTGTAATGGGGGCGGATTCAGTTGAGAGAGAGAGAGAGAGAGAGAGAGAGAGAGAGAGAGAGAGAGAGAGAGAGAGAGAGAGAGAGACCTTTATTTGAAAACGGCTGAAGTTTTGGTCTTGCGACCAATTTTCAAACTGGTCGTTTTGAAGAGAGAGAGAGAGAGAGAGGGTGAGTGGGTGGGTGTTTGGGGGGTTAACGTCCTTTTCCACCACACACACACACACACACACACACACACACACACACACACACACACACACACACACACACACACACACACACACACACACACACACACACACACAAACAAAAACACGAAAAATGACTTTTCTTAACCCTGGTCTTGCTGAATTAATCACATAGAGGCAGTCCGGAATATTCCAGGGCCCGTATGTAAAAGTCGAGGTTATTTTTTTTTTAAACTTCGGTTTTAGAATGTAAGGCGCCTAGAGCTCGTTAGGCGCCCTATTATTATTATTATTATTATTAATTTAACTCACGGCTACAGGCCTAACCCAGATTAGGACAAAAGAAACCGAAAAGCAAAATTAAATTGAAAAAAAGGAAGCAAAGAAAGGAAGAAAAAATCCATCTCTATAACGACTCAGGCACCTTCATGGAATGGGTCCGCTTCCTGATTTAAAACAATAAACAACAGAAAATTTAACCCTAAAGCTAGTTTAGTTCAAGGTTAGACTGTAACCCTGGGCTAAAAGCCCTAACCTTGACTATTGCATACGGGCCCAGGCCCGGCATTAACAGGGTTTAAAACAAAAAAATCAGTGCCGGTCATGGCGTGAAGCGCTTTTCTGCACACTTCTGAGAACAAATCTCCGATAAATCTCAGAGTCCTTTAAGGTGGTTAACGCACCTTGGCTGTTACTTTTGGCACTTTTTTCATGACTAAATTATAATAAAATTATAACACATAAAATGGTTCATTAGTTTCCTTACACTTTGCATTTATACTATACGGTGGCCGAATGGTAGAGCGTTAGACTTCTAATGCTCTGGTCGTGAGTTCGTCTCCCGGCTGGGACCAAATATTTGTGCTGACTTTTTCATCGTTGCCCCCGTCTTTGATATCACCCGTATGTGGTGGAAAAGGACGTTAAACCCCCAAACACCCACCCACCCGCATTTATACTATACGTCGCATTTATCACCAGAATGTTGCTTTGTGAAACTGACTTCCAGCATCTGTCTGTCTGCATTTTCACGCCCCTGAGAGTAAAAGTGATGGCAGCCATAAATATGTAGGTAACGCCTGTGATATGCGAGAGGAAAAAAAAAAAAGAAGAAGAAAAATTATCATATTTGATAGATATGAAATGGATCTGTATCATAATTTATTAAGCACACCAGAAAGTGCCCATGGGCTGAATATCGTGTGCTCAAACCCCCTGAGAAATACCCATTATGGGCCCCAGTCGGAACGTGGGGGTGGGGTGGGTGTTTGGGGGTTTAACGTCCTTTTCCACCACGTAGAGTGATATCAAAGACGGGGCAACGATGAAAAAGCCAGCACAAATATTTGGCCCCAGCCGGGATCGAACTCACGACCCGAGCATTAGAAGTCCAACGCTCTACCATTCGACCACCCCGGCTCCCCAGTCGGAACGTCAAATGTACACACGTGACATGCCAAACTGAAGCTTAATTGACCTAGGTCAGACGGACCATATCAGAAAGGTTCATTGCAGGGTTGCATGCACTTTTTTGATTCGCTGCAACAACAGAGATGTAATCGAAGAACATCATGTCTGCGCCCACATGGGCCCAAGCCCAGAATGACATTTCGGTTATAACCTGCTACATGGTTTTGAATCTGCTTTTTATGAGAGTTTTCATATGACGTATAACTTGTCAGGTCGTCTTCTCTTCCAAGACAATGGGACATCCCTCCCCCCCCCCACCCCTCAAAGAAAAAAAAAATGTTGAAATAGCGCCAATTAATGGAGACTGAACTTAACGAGCAGACCGTCAGATTGCATTTGGAATTTCATCCTGCTTTCAACTGTCAATTTCAACCTGAGACACGAATGAGAGTGTAGGGGACAACAAAGCTGAAGCTTAATTCAAGTTTTTTTTAATTTTTATTTTTATTTTGTTCTTTTTGGTTGGGCACATGGTGGCACAGCATCAATATACTAGTGAGTTAGGCAAATCTACTCTAAGACATGGATGTATGTCTATATATACTGACATCTGTAGGGACACATACACATGTATACCTATCTAGGGGCGCCGGAAGATGTTGGGGGGAGGGGGGGGGGGCAGAATCTCGGAGGGGGGAACGTTGCCCGAAGAAAGTGAAAAGCGGGGGGGGGGGGGGGGGGAGCGATCAAATGCTGCGTAGACAAAAAAACCTTTACGAACCAGGACGTTGCCCGAAAAAAGTGAAAAGCGGGGGGGGGGGGGGGGGGGCAATCAAAGGAGCGGACAGCCTTCGGTCCGCAAAAACAGAAGTTCTCTGTTGGGTGGGATGAGGGAGAGAGCACTAAGAGGGGTAGGGGGAGAGGTAGGGGAAGGGGAAGGGGGGCAAGACCATGGCTTTGCCCCCCCCCCTCTTGCCATAGTCACCTGATTTTCCAGGGGGGGGGGGGGGGGGCAATCAGAGGAGCGGACAGCCTTCGGTCCGCAAAAACAGAAGTTCTCTGTTGGGTGGGATGAGGGAGAGAGCACTAAGAGGGGTAGGGGGAGAGGTAGGGGAAGGGGGCGGGGGGCAAGACCATGGCTTTGCCCCCCCCCCCCTCTTGCCAGTCACCTGATTTTCCAGGGGGGGGGGGGGGGCAATCAGAGGAGCGGACAGCCTTCGGTCCGCAAAAACAGAAGTTCTCTGTTGGGTGGGATGAGGGAGAGAGCACTAAGAGGGGTAGGGGGAGAGGTAGGGGAAGGGGGCGGGGGGCAAGACCATGGCTTTGCCCCCCCCCCCCCTCTTGCCATAGTCACCTGATTTTCCAGGGGGGGGGGGGGGGGGCAATCAGAGGAGCGGACAGCCTTCGGTCCGCAAAAACAGAAGTTCTCTGTTGGGTGGGATGAGGGAGAGAGCACTAAGAGGGGTAGGGGGAGAGGTAGGGGAAGGGGGCGGGGGGCAAGACCATGGCTTTGCCCCCCCCCCCTCTTGCCATAGTCACCTGATTTTCCAGGGGGGGGGGGGGAAGACACTCTTGCCCCCCCTGCTCGGTTCCGGCGCCCCTGCTATCTATATGCATACACACAGCACATATACATACATACACCTCTATATGTACATTCACATACAAGTTAATTGAAGTTTGATATGCCTCCTACTCTCTTCTTTCCTATTTTGTTTTTTTGTTTTGTTTTTGTTTTTGTTGACGGTATTGTTGCCTCCACCAGTTTGGAAGCCCTGTGTTGTCTGCGGAATTCTTGCCTGAAACTTGAAAACGCTTCATTTTCCATTTTCCACTTGTTGTTCCAGAATTTACAAACTTTTCCTTGTGTGTCAGGGCAGGTTTCTGTCAATGAAATTAATCATCTTAAAGCACTTTTATCATTGCGTCTCGGCTGCAGTAGGAACTGTATTACTAATGTGTATGCTCGCATTGTTTAGGGAGGGGAGCCGGGGTTGCCGAATGGTAGAGCGTTGGACTCTCAATGCTCGAGTGGTGAGTTCGTATCCCGGCTGGGGCCAAATATTTGTGCTGGCTTTTTCATCGTTGCCCCGTCTTTGATATCACCCGTATGTGGTGGAAAAGGACGTTAAACCCCCAAACACCCACCCCACCTACCCACCCACCCACTCGCATCGTTTAGGGAGAGTTTTCAGCAGCCAGGTGTTAAAACCTGTGAAAAACCAGCGTGCTTGGTAAAGAGAGAAAAGATGACTAAACATGAACCAGACGCCCTTTTTGTTCTTCTCTGTATTCTACCGTATTGTTTTAATTTCGTACCGTCTTAATTTTAGAATCGTCATCTTAATTTAGAAATAACAGAAATTTTCAACGTATCAAATAAAATGCAGGCAAAGTACAATAAGCTTCACTCTCACCCACGCACCCCCTCTTGCCTCACTTTGCAAATAAAAACAGTGCATGATTTCTTTTCAGCTATAGTCTTGCTTTCTATGCCTTTCACAGTCGTCGGTATATTTATCAGCGGTTGGTATGAACAACGTAGTTTCTATATCTTTCTGCTACTGAATGCTCAGCGGGCTGTAAGAGAAATATCCTTTTTAAAGACAATAAACATGTATTGTATTGTATTGTATTGTATTGTATTGTATTGTATTGTATTGTATCGTATTGTGTAACTGCACAGGGCACAGCCATTTTTGTAATCATGTTGTCCAGCACTAACGTGGTTTCATTGAAAAAAAAAAATGGTTGCATGTAGTCATCTCAGAGTGGTTCAGTAGTTAGAGATGAGGAAATGTGGGGGTCTGATGTATAAAAAGAGACTAGACAAGTCTGGTGTTTAGCTCTAGTCTCAGACTTGTTACGTCGGGACTATCATCAGCGTGCATTGACGTTTAGTCCCCAAAATCGTCGGAAAAGCTTGTCTGAGTCTCCGTGTATGCGTCTGACACTAATCTTTCAGTTTCGGCTTAGTTCACCAGTTCACCTAGTCTCGGACTTATATCCTAGTCTTTCTCCATACATCAGGCCCCTGATGACGACCCATCTTTACCCCCCCTCCCTCCCCCCCCCCCCCCGCCCCCTTAAAAAAAGACCCAACAGTTTGATTGACTGTATTCTGAACAATGTTACAAAACCATACAGAGCGTATACTGATCTTCTCAGCAATTGTAAATTTGTCATAGTGGTTACGTGTATTTGAAAATGCCTGTGACAATGAATGTCAATATTTTTTTAATGACCATAATGACGGTCCTGACGAGTTTTACAATCACTGCAACGACGACGTCATACTGCTTACGTTGTTTGATGACGCACGCGCACGTGGTGACGATATTTCTGAACAGTTCATGAGGATGTTTACTTTTCTGATGACGAAGATGACGACCCCCGACGAAGTGTACAATAATTGCAACGACATCATCGTGATTATGGTTTGATTATGGCCATAATGAGAAAGATTGTCCAGGTTGTGGTGTTTGAATTTTTATTTATTTATTATTTATTTATTTATAATTTTTTTTTTGGAGGGGGGGGGGGGGGTGATGGGGGTGGGGGTGGGGGGGGGGGACAAAGACGACGACGATGATTTTACGATAACTGCAACGACTACGTCATACTGATTACGTGTTTCATGGTGGCCGTCACGACGAAGATTATCGTCGTTCATTTTCTCGATGACGACTTATGACGACAATGACTATGACACTGATCTTGTTGTTGTTATTGTTGATTTGTGTTGGTCACACGGGAGCCGCACTGAGTAAATTGCTGACCTTGTATTCTGTGCTGGTTGTTGTTTTGGTGGTGGCTGTCCGTCTGTGTTCACACCCGTTGTTGCGTCTCTTACTGGTGATAATGACCATTGTCGGTATCGTGGTATTGTTCTTTAATGTTGTTGGTATTAGTCTAACACGCGCGCGCGCGCACACACACACACACACACACACACACACACACACACACACACACACACACACACACACACACACACACACACACACACACACACACACACACACACACACACACACACACACCCCGTGACATCATACCATTTTTGTTAACGCTGAGGCTTTGTTATCAAAATCCACGAATATTAATGGTTTGTCAGTATTACCCACCTGTGGTGTGTGATTTTTTTGCTGGATAGGTACAGCGTTGACAGGTTTAATGTGTATGTAGTTATCGACATGGTAGACATGTTCACGTGTCAATGATTAGCTCTGCTGGCCGAACATTGTCTACACTTGTTGGAAATAAATTAATCGCGGCTTCTTTTTGTTCGTCGGTCTTACTATATTCTGAACTAGAAAGGCTGTGTTTGTCACTGGTACGCGAGAACTGTCCGCACTTAGTGCGACCTCAGATTCCAACCCTTGTCAGATTGTGAGAACTCACAGGGGTGGGTGGGTGTTTGGGAGTTTAACGTCCATTTCCACCACGTAAGGGTGATATCAAAGACGGGGCAACGAGAAAAAGGCCAGCACAAATATTTGGCCCCAGCCGGGATTCGAACACGACCCGAGCATTGAGAGTCCAACGCTCTACCATTCGGCTATCCCAGCTCCCGTGAGAAGGCACAGAGCGGTCATAAAAAGGCCACGCAATTCTATTACAGTCGTCCGGAAATAGGCGCTTGAACACAACCATCTAATCCACGGTGGCTTTTTTAAAAATTATTATTATTTTTATACCAGCAGTGTGTCTGGCTTACGACCAGAACCTCTGCAGGTCTGCAGTTTCTTCACACTTTTTCCTGGCCTTGGAAGTTCGTATCCCGGCTGGGGCCAAATATTTGTGCTGGCTTTTTCATCGTTGCCCCGTCTTTGACATCACCCGTATGTGGTGGAAAAGGACGTTAAACACTCAAACACCCACCCACCCTCCTGGCCTTGGAAAAATAACGCGGAGATGACACACTCCATGTCCCACAGCTCTCAAACGGAATGGCGTTTTCTGCCCTTTGACTGAAGTCGCCGTGCTCCCCCATTTAACAAAGTCTAGCATTCCCGTCACCAGCTGATTATCTATTCATTTATTTACACGACGGCCTATAACTCCACGGCGGACTGAAGGTTTCTCTCCCTTGGAAGTCGCTATGTTCCTCCATTTTGCAACATCCAACATCCCTGTCGATAGCTGATACGCTTGAGTTATTCAGAGGTTTTGATGTCACGATACCACAGCTCCACAAGGGACTAGAGTTGTAGAGGTGGCCCTGGTACTTCATTTTGCAACGTCGAACAGCAGATGATCATCTGGCGTTGCATAACCTTTAAATGGAAATGAGTTTATTTCCCCTAGTAAGGTGCCTTGTTTTTGCCATTTCAACAACCGCTGACCATTTGTGTCTGTATTTAAAAAAAAAAAAAAATCTAGCCTTACATGAGAAACGCAAACCATTCTTAGAATTCTAAAACCCGATACTTACACGTTCCATTTCCTTTGTACGTAACGATTCGCCGTCGTAAACATAAGGCGAGCGAATCAGATGAATAGACACTGACGCACCTGCGCCCAAGGTCCAAATTTGAATGAGAATCTCCCTAACGATCTTGATCGAAGTTAGACCCTCGGGTAAGAGACACGACTTTTGGACCTCGACGGCCTACACCCACTGACACGAACAAACACCCCGCAAAACAACGATAACAACGACAACGATAACCACAACAACAACCGCACCCCCCCAAAAAAAAAACAAAAAAACAACAACAAAACAAAACAAAACAAAAAAAACAAAAAACAAAAAACAAACAAACAAAAAACAACAACAAACAAACAAAAAAACCTAAAAAACAAAAAAACAAAAACAAAATCAACAACAAAACAACAACAACCAAAAAACAACAACAACAACAACAACAGCAACAACAACAAAAACCAACCAAACAAACAAAAACAAAACAAAACAACAACAACAACAACAACAAAAACCACAAAAAAACAAAACAAAAACAAACAACAAAGGACAGCTGTAGACAAACAGAAGAGCCAGTGCAACAACAACAGCAACCAAAAATAAAATCAAAAACCGCCAGTATAGCATTACGTTTACGACGAACGACAAGAAACACTTTAAAGAAAGGATGAGTTTTACTTGAATCATTACACAAAGCAGCATTTATTTCACATAACAGACATTCAGGACCACCACAGGAATTCACTTTTAAAAAAGACGTGCTTTTTTTTTTCCCTTGAGTCATTTTTCGAAAGACATTTACCAGGGGGTCTGATGCACGAAAAGAGACTAGATCAGTGTGAGAGCTCCAGCCGCAGACTAACTACGCCGGGACTAGTAGTAGCCCTGAAGTAGTCGCAGAGTTTCATTAGTTTCCGGTTCATTCATCTCGTACTAATCATTTCGTCTCAGCTTATAGCCAAGGTAGTCTCGGACGTTTGTCTTAGTCTCTCTCTCTCTCTCTCTCCATGCATCAGACCCCAGGTAGCTGGCCATTTAGAAATCACCAGCCCTTCTTGGACGCAGCTACTTTATGACAAATATTATTACAGCTATGTCCTTTGTAAACTACCTTGTAACGTTGCCGTGCAAATTGTATGCCCAACATAATCTTCTTTAAGGAGGTAGTCTCATGCATGGCCGACTTACAAGCCCATACAGGCTCTGTACAAATGGTCCATTTGGAATCGCTGATGTCACTTAGTTGTGAAAATCACCGTCTGTACACAGGGTAAGCTTTTGGTAGAAAGCTATAGCGTTTTGGCAAAGGTATGTGTGTTTTTATGTTTTCGTTGTCAAAAAAAAAAAAAAAAATGCTTTGAGGCCCTCTAAGAGTGGTTCATTTGGAATCTCCGATGTCCATTAAGTGTGAAAATCATCGTCTGTACCCGAAGCAAGCTCTTGGTAGCGAGCTGTAGCGTTTTGGCAAAGGTAGGTGTGTTTTTCCTTTTTGACTTTTGCAAAAAAAAAAATAAATAAATAAATAAAAAACCAAAAAACAACAACAAAACAAACACACCCCAAAAACAAACAAACAAACAATCAATCAACAACAACAACAACAACAAACAAAACAAAACAACAACAACACCACCACCACCAACAACAACAACAACAACAAGAACAACAACAACATATATTTCAATAAACCTCACAGCAAACGAAAATACCACCACCACCGACAAGAAACACTACGAATGTATTCAAAGACCTACTCTTCCTTCT
>JACVVK020000042.1:2145000-2215000 GCA_018292915.2 Batillaria attramentaria | reverse complement strand
GAGCTCTAAGCGCTTACAGAGAAGTTTAAATAACTAAAAGAAACTAAAAAGCTACTACAAGATAAAAAGTACTAAAACAGCTAAAAGAACACACACACACACACACACACACACACACACACACACACACACACACACACAGTGTCCGCCATTCACTCATCATTGTTGTTGTGATAAAAACAGGTGTGTTTTAATGGACGTTTTAAAGCTGCGGACTGAGTCTGTAAGTGAGTGAGTACACATGTACGTCAGTAAGTGAGTGAGTACACATGTACGTCAGTAAGTGAGTAAGTACACAGCCTATTGCGGTTAATGTTAACTCTTAAGGGCCCAAGCTCGACCGCCCCTTGCCCACAATATGATAAGACTTGTTAAACAGTACAGTATACGAGCGGTCGGTGGTCTAGTGGTTAAGAGACCTGTCACCAATGCGAGAGGTCAGGGGTTCGAGTCCCACTCGGGGCAAAGAATTTTTCCTTCTCGTATGGGGCACCGTTCATTCGGGCCGATCGTCGGGGGTTCTCTCCGGGTACTCCGGCTTCCTAACCCTCTGCTTTGGAAATGTTCAGCCCACCAAATTTGAAAAATAAATGCAATTCTAAATTCCGAAATTTTAAATAGCCGAGCTGACCCTTCGCACCAGGTGATTGTAATGTGTTTATGTCAAGTGTGTGAGAGAATGCGTGTGATTCACGTGAGCGTGCGTGTTGGGTTCAGTTCGCGGCGCTTTGAGCCGATTCAGGAAATTGGGTAAAGCGCCTATACAATACTCATTATTATTATTATACATGAATGAATTTCCCCTTGGGGTCTCTGATGAGATCACGCATGATTTTCTTATGAATAATACATCTTAACAAACACGGAGGTAAAAGGTGTGTGTGGGAGGGGAGGTGCTATTCCGGTCAGTAGTCAACCGGAGGTGCAGTGGATACAAGTACAGATCCCATGGCAGTGCGCATGTACAACGGTGTGCCCCTAAGGTAGGCCTAACATTTTGTATTATTTGTTGTATTTTGTATATCTTATCGTGGAAAGGAAAATTGGGCTGCTCTCCCGGGGGGAGAATGACCATAATGATATGAATCATACTGATTGTAATATCAAGAGAAACGGTAGTGAACAGCTGGTGTGGCTAATAGCTCATTTGTAAATAGTGAAATTGTGACGAAGCCCTCATATTGTCAGTTTTCTTTTCGATAACTGATAATGACGACAACGACAACGACGACGACGGTGGCACTGTGAGTACGAACACTTTTAAAAAGTATTTTTAAAAGTATATTATGTGACCCGTTCTCGCGAAAGGGACCTTTAAGTCGCGCTAGGCCGAACGCCGCTACAGGCGAAAAGAGTGCCGGGGGTCAGTATGGCCGCCTGGTGAGTAGCCAACTTCAACTGCTGATATCACTGTCAATTTTATTAGTACAGCTTTCATACGGAACATATTGAATTAAACTGCATTACCAGTAAATTGCAGTGATATACACATCTCAAAATTGATAATTTTCGACTTATGACCCCTTTTGTGAGAACGGGTCACATATGTACATCAAACTGTGTATCATGTTGACGACAGGCCTGTCTGTATTAGGATATGTATCACATATAATAATAATAATAATAATTTCAAAATTCAGAGAAATGCAGACAGTCGATTGGCTAATGACTTATCTGTAAAATAGTGACTAAATAAAAAAACCGGTACCGTCATATACTAAAAGCGCGTAGGTGCCTGTCGAATCTATGACACTTAGGTCCTTGTACCAAATGACCCTACAGCTCACACCATCTCCTGGCCCAGGATCAAGTGATGTCGCGACTTCCAGTATCTCATAAAATTGAACTTGAAGGGGTTAATGCTATCATTGTAATGCTCACAGATCGTTCTGAGCTGTTTTCGTGATTTCTGTCATCACACCACTAGACATCATGGCCCGTATGCAGAACTGGAGGTTAAAGTAACCCTCGGCTACGGGAGCCTAACCCAGACTAGGACGAAAGAAATCCCAAAACAAAATTAAATTAAAAAAAGAAAAAAGGAAGCGAAGAAAGAAAGACAAAAATCCTTCTATGACGGCATAGGCACCTTGCTGGAATGGACCCGCTTCCTGATTTTTTCTTCTTCTTGGCGGTCGCTGGGGTCACACTGGCAGGCCAAGTGGGCCGTTTTCTGAAGTTCCTGCCGGCTACCGTACAACTTGGAGTGCAGACTGGTCTCTTCTGGCCACACCGCTGTACACAGCTCCTGGAACTTGGGGCACTTCTGGAAGAAATGATTTAAAACAAAAAACAAACAAACAAACAAACAACAACAACAAAAAAAAACCCAGAAAATTTAACCCTATAGCTAGGGGTTTTTTTTTTTTTTTTTTGCTACCACAACTCTTTTGCCGGCTCCAGTGGTGTTCCTCCCAGGTAATGGGTGGAATCCACAGAGGGCTCGGAAGCTGGGGCAATTTTTATTATGCATGATGATGGAGATGAGGATGATGGTATGATGATGCTATGGAGGTCCGTGTGGTTTGGGACTGTGGGACAGGGCCGCATTCCACGCTTCCTGTCATATATATTCCCGCATTAACCAGGCCCGGGAACTGCGGCACCTGCGGTGCCGGCCGTGTAATCATCCACGTCATAAGAGGTGTCATACCAAGGGAAGCACCCCCAAAGTCGCAACCGTGAAGTGGGGGAAGCTCGGCTGTGTGGCAACAGCCTCCCCACTGGGCCCATAGCACACTCGCTCTGGGTAGGAGCCGACCTAGGTAGGAAAAATCCCGCTTGCCCTAGAGCTAGTTTAGACCCTAACGCGGGGCTAAACTCCCTAACCCCGACTTTGACAGTCAGATTCGTTTGACTCCGGAGGCCTGAGTCAGATTCCTACATTCACAAAGGTTGTTTGGAGCATGGTGGGGCGGCGGGGATTTTGACTGTGTGTCGGTTGGGTGGCAGCTTGGGTTGGAATGAAAGGTGTGACAACTATATGATCCTACCGTGACACTGCAACCGTCAGAAATCCCGAACAAAGTCGCTGTACGTTTTCTGTGTCGCCCGACAGGTCCACAAAGACTGACATTACAGGTGTAGAAAATCCGAGACAACGAAAGGGGACTGTACTGTTTACTGATGGGGCTGGTACAAATTGGCACCGCAAGATAAAAAAAAAATAAAAAATCAACGCTTGACGCACTCATCTACCCGCGCGTAGACAACTCTTCAACAGTAAGATGTATTCCTTTCCACGTTCTTCTTCGTTTCGGTTTTGCTTTGTTGCTTCTTGCTGCACCAGCATGAATGTGCCACAGACAGAAGATTTCCAACCGTGTTTTCCCAATAGCGTGCTACAAAGTCTGTAATGCTGGCATCGAGTCAACAGAAGCGTACTCGATGACAAGTTGGCTCGGGAAAGATGGAATTAGTCCGTTTTAGGTTTCTCAACGAAAACTGATAGGACACGCTCAAATTGTGCTGCAAAGAAAAGTTTCACATTTCACACGATCGCCACAATCGAAATTAGAACACACACACACACACACACACACACACACACACACACACACACACACACACACACACACACACACACACACTTCTCACCGGCCCCCCCGTACTGTAATGGTTAGCACTTCGGACCATGGACCGGGAGACCCGGGTTCGAGTCCCAACCGAGGCAAGCGGAAGGTCGGCTCCTACCCAGAGCGGGTGTGCTATAGACCCAATGGGGAGGCTGTTCCCACACAGCCGAGATTCACCCACCTCACGGTTACAACTTTGGGGGTGCTTCCCTTGGTATGACACGTCTTATGATATGCATGATTACACAGCCGGCACCACAGGTGCCGTAGTTCCCGGGCCTGGTTAATGCCGGGATATTCATGACAGGAAGTGTGGAACACGGCCCTGTCCCGCAGTCCCCAACCACACGGACCTCCATAGCATCATCATACACAATCCTCATCTCCAGCATCATGCCTCTACTTTCGAGCCCTTCGTGGATTCCACCCATTACCGGGGAGGAACACCACTGGGGCTGGCAAAGAGTTGGGGCAGAAAAAAAAGAAAAGAAATCACTGGAACCGTTGTTGCCAGTTGGAATTTATTGCTCCTTGTACATTTCGCCCCCAAGCAACGCCTCACAAACAGCGACGGCTCAAGCAATTTTGTGGTCTAAATGAGGTCATTTGCACTTTCAATTGCGCAAACGGAACACAGGAGAAATCTGTTCCATTGTTCTCTCCCCCTTCTCCCTCCTCCCCCCTCCCCGGTTTCAACAATAATATAATTAATTCAGTGACTACAATCTTCCGATGATAAACTGTATTTCAAGAACGTGTGGGGATTGTACACAACTTCACGCGCATTCCACTCTTTCCAGTTTCAGGCGGTCGGGGGAGCATGAAACGGAACCTCCACACAAGCCGTGCCTCCCCCATCGCTACAAGCTGGCCATCTTCGCTGCTGTGGGGGTCTTGATAGTTGTCGGGTCACGCACGTGCTTTGCTCTCGTCATGACCCACGTGACGTCAGGGTTAAATGGGTCTTACGTCGTGGATGACGTCATTTTTTCAGAGGTACGCATAGCCTGATACATGATTCTGTCTTCATCACTACTACTGCTATTACTACTACTGCTGCTACCACCGCTACTACTACTGCTACTACTTGACTCACCTGTGATGACACTATAATTTTACGTCATCGATATTAATAATAATAATAATAGATATTGTGTAGGTGCTTTACCCAATTTCACGAATCGGCTCAAAGCGTCGCGAACTGAACCCAACACGCACGCTCACGTGAATCACATGCATTCTCTCACACACTGGACATAAACACATTACAATCACGTGGTGCGAAGGGTCAGCTCAGCTATTTAAATTTCGGAATTTAGAATTGCATTTATTTTTCAAATTTGGTTGACTGAACAGTTCCAAAGCAGAGGGGGAGGAAGCCGGAGTACCCGGAGAGAACCCCCGACGATCGGCTACATATGAGAAGGAAAACTTCTTTGCCCCGTGTGGGGCTCGAACCCCTGACCTCTCGCATTGGTGTCGTCTCTTAACCACCAGACCATTAATTAATTTCATTAAGTCATATTGCGTGATAAGTAGCTGCAAGAAATCTATTGATTGGTCTCTTTTAACTAGCCTGCAGTAATATATTAAGCATTCAGAGTAGGCCAGTGAATGAGTGAATGCGATTTACATAACTTAATAGGATTTGGTTGTGTTACTATGTGAGACTGAATATGATGAAGATAATGCACTGTGTGACTTGATGCTGATTTTAGTAAATGTCTGCGCGGGTTGCTCCTGATGTGACTATTAGTTTGGCTGCGTTGGTATATATTCGCCCCCTTGTGTCATTTGCACCTGCTGTAAATGCACTGCGACCGTCTAAACAATTGCACCAATACCACAAGGTAACCCCAACCCTAAACCTAACCCTAACCCCAAACCGATCTAAGCAGGCAAACTCTACTAAATGAGCGTGGCTGTGTTGGTATCGTTCGCCCCCTTGTGTCATTTACACCTGCTGTAAATGCACTGCGACCGTCTAAACAACATAGCGATTGCACCATTACCAAAAGGTAACCCCAACCCTAAATCTAAACCTAACCCTAAACCTAATCCTAACCCTAAACCGATCTGAGGAGGCGAACTCTACTAAACGAGCGTGGCTGCGTTGGCATAGTTTGCCCAATACGACCCAGGGATGCAAACTATACTGAGCCACACGCTGGGCTGTTTTTGTATGATCAAAGATGAAATGAGACGTGGGATCCTTGTCATTTTATTACTGTTCTACTGTGTGAGAGCCCGGACCTGACAAGAATTTCCTAGCAGTGGGCTGAACAAAACTTATCTTTATTTGTACAACTATGCTTTGTAATTTGTTTCCACAATGCGGACAGCATGCGGACAGCATGTAGTAATAATAGTCTCACGGTAAATGTATGCATACCTGCTTTGTGATAGACCGATGCCGTTCGTGTTTGAAAAGTTTTGACCGTTCTGAGAGAGTGTGTGGAGTGTGCATTCAAATCTTCGAATGTTCGTGGGTTTTGATTTTAATTGTTAAGAGGAGAAAACCAAATCCTTCCTTTAATTTTCCTTTCTAACAAAATAAATTGTCTTGTCTTCTCTTATCTTGTCTTATCCTGCTTTCCCATGTCTTGCCATGTCTTGCATTGCGTCTTCTCTTATCTTGTCTTATCCTGCCTTGCCATGTCTTGCCATGTCTTGCCATGCCATGTCTTGCCATGTCTTGCATTGTGTCTTCTCTTATCTTGTCTTATCCTGCCTTGCCATGTCTTGCCATGTCTTGCCATGTCTTGCATTGTGTCTTCTCTTATCTTGTCTTATCCTGCCTTGCCATGTCTTGCCATGTCTTGCATTGTGTCTTCTCTTGTCTCGCCTCGTCTCGTCTTGCACAGCTTTCTGTTATCTTATGGGAAAACGTATAGGATTTGTCAGGTTGTGTTCATACAAAGAAGTAACCTGGTGCCTGGTCTGTGCAGTGCACAGCATACAACGAGTCACACGACGTTCACGTGACCATGGGAGGGGACACGATGTTCCTGTTACACACAGCCTACTCAGCCGGACTGACGGTGGCCAAGGTACCGGGCAGCGTCCTCGCCACCTGTATATCCCCGATACGGTCAGACAGTTTTGTGTGTAATAGTTAATTAATTCAGATCTTCTCTTCGGTTCAGTTCAGCACACACACACACACACACACACACACACACACACACACACACACACACACACACACACACACACACACACTTCTTTTACGCCCGCAATCACACATAGACAGACAGACAGACAGACAGATAGGCAGGCAGGCAGGCAGACAGACAGACACACACACACACACACACACACACACACACACACACACACACACACACACACACACACACACACACACACACTTCTTTTACGCCCGCAATCACAGACAGAGAGACGCACGCACGCACGCACGCACGCACGCACGCAAGCACGCACGCACACACACACTTCTTCTACGCCTGCAATCTGTGTTTCCAGTTCACCCATAATGTATAATGTAGGGGTCTTGCGATTGAACTTTGCCTCTCTGTGCTCTTTGGTGGCAGGGTGACGGGTGTGTCAGTGTTGGTGACGTGTCTCGTGACGCTTACCCTTCCGCACGTCATCACGTTCAGCACCCCGCTTCTCTTCGTTGTGCGCACCCTTCAGGGAGTGATTGAGGTGAACATAATGATAGATTCCATAATCCAGATTCATGGCTCAAGATATTTATCGTTCACACTTGCCCGGCCTTGCAGTCTGCTGATATTTAGACGTATGAAAGGATATACTTTATTTATTTATTTTGTTTTTAGGGGGGTGGGGGGGGGAGGTGGTGGTGGTGGTGGGGGGGGGGGGGGGGGGAACAACTGTCGAATGTCTTGCTCAATGGCAAAAAAAAAAGGAATAAAACAATATTTAAAAAAAAACCTCTATTCAAAATTCATATAACAGATAGAGGTTAAAAAAAAAATCATGAAAGATAAAAAAAATAAATCCTGAACACTGCTATGTAAAGAATAACAGAATAAGGCCTAACAGAACACAGAGAGCATCGTCGTGAGGTAGTGCCAGGGCCTACGACCTCACAACGGAAAAAAAACGTTACCTTTCAGGGGGTCGTAATATCGTGGGGGCAGCTAACCACCCGTCCACATGCATCACGGACATTCTCTCACTCACACTGCAGACAACAACGCTATCATTTATAACCACGCGGAATAATTCAAGTTTTCCAATTTGAGAATTGCATATAATTATGCGTTCTAAAATGTTTGTGAGCTGAACATTTTCAAAGCCCCGTTCAAGTTAGGGGCCTATGCTTATGGCCTTAAAAAGATCTACCCCGACAGGAAGTGGGGGCAGTTTTTCAGCACGGTTTTGTCGCGGTTTCTGGACACTGTGTGAACTCTGCAACTGTGACAGAGTTGACTGTGCTTGTACTGTCGACCCTGTAAAAAAACATTTCACATTTCGGAAAGCTTTTTGTTGGGAGCTTAGATCTTTAAGAAGAAGAAAAAATTATTCGTCTCTTCCACAGGCTGTGCAGCAACCCGCCACTATAGGGATAATATCCGCGTGGGCAACTGACACGGACAACACTCGTCTGTCTTCCATTTTTATGACAGGTAACAACAACAACAATAACAACAATGATAACAAATCACTCCAATGATGATGATGATAATAATAATTATAACAATAATAATAATAATAATGATAATAATAATACATTGCTTTTACATTGCGCAGTATCCCAGCAGTCGCTGGCTTTGGGCGGGGGGATGAAGGGGGGGGGGGTTGAGGAAGGGAAGGGGACGCCTATTTACACCACGTAAGGCTGTGTGTGTGTGTGTGTGTGTGTGTGTGTGTGTGTGTGAGAGAGAGAGAGAGAGGGGGAGGGGGTGAGGGAAGGGGGGGGGGACGGGGGCGATCTGAGTCAATGGCTTGCATTAGTCCTGCCGGGATTCGAACTCTAGACCCTAGCATTTGACAGCTCAGCACTCAACTTTTTCTGGTAATAGGGGTTGTTAAGAGGGAGCCTCGAATTTCTAAAAACCTGCTTTGTTTCCTTTTAAACGTCAAGGCCCGTGCGTGCGTGCGTGCGTGCGTGCGTGTGTGTGTGTGTGTGTGTGTGTGTGTGTGTGTGTGTGTGTGTGTGTGTGCACGCGCGCTCAGGCGCGACTTTTTAAACGCACTTACAGTTGCCTTCTGTTTTCGGGTTACTGAAGCGTGGCGACGCCATATTGCAGATCTTTTTCGTCGTTCAATTGTCTCGTTCAGCGTATGTGGGGGGTCTTCATCTTCTTAGGATCTTAGCAAAACTCCCCTGCTTTCCTGTTATAATTATACATTCTGATTTTTACTTTGATAGTTTCCTTATTCTTGATTTTGATCAGTCCGGAAAAAAACGTGCCTCACATAAACTTGAATACATTGAAATTCGTTCGAAGTCGTTTCAGTGCTCTGGTAAGCAGCGTCATTTAGACTTTCGGCAAACCGAATTAAAGATTTAAGCTCCCAACAAAAAGCTTTCCGAAGTGTGAAAATATTTTTACAGAGTCGACCGTGCAAGCACAGTCAACTCTGTCACAGTTGCAGAGTTTTCAGCATCCCTGAAACCCCAATAAAAGCCAAGGGCAGCCTGATTTCACCGCTCAGTCTGCGTTTTGACACTGAGCGAGAAAGATCGCGCAGCACTCAACATCCGTTGGACACTGTAGCGATGTGTCTCGCTCACTGACCAAAATAATGTCACGGCAAACTCGTGCTCTGGTTTTACAAGGGTCCCTGAAGCGCTGAACACTCTGCAACTGTGACAGAGTTGACTGTGCTTGCACGGTCGACTCTGTAAATTTTTTTTCACGCGTCGGAAAGCTTTTCGTTGGGAGCTTAGATCTTTAAGGTCAAGAAACAGTGTGCGAAAAGACAATAGCGTGTTTCGACAGGGTGGGTGGGGTGGGTTTTGGGGGATTTAACGTCCTTTTCCACCACATAGGGTGATATCAAAGACGGGGCAACGATGAAAAAGCCAGCACAAATATTTGTGTTTCGACAGACCTTGTGGGAAACCACCTATGCTGCATTGACAACTTTTATTGACTCACAGCGATCGATCTGGTGTGCAGCCATTAAACTTTTAACATTAGAACTCCTCTCACACGACACAGCCACAACAACAACAACAACAACAACAACAACAAACCAAACAAAGAAGCCAAAACCAAAAACCAATGGAGGGTGACTGACTGAGTGACTCGGTTTACCACGTAGGATTCTCATTTTGTATTTCGTAATCTCGTGTTGTAAATGTATTGCCCATGCTTCCCCCCCCTCCCCTACCTCCCTTACCTCCACTGGGGAGCCGGAACAATCGGGCAGCAGAGCGTTGGACTTTCAATGATCGGGTCGTGAGTTCGATTCCCGGCTAGGGCCAAATATTTCCTGGCCTTTTTCTCGCTGCTCCGTCTTTGATATCGCCCCATATGCGGTGAAAAAGGACGTTCAACCGTTGAACACCCACCCACCCACCCACCCACCCACCTCACATCCATTGCACGTGGGCCCATGCAACTTCTGTTAAAACTGTGAGGTGGCGGTCATTGTTTTTCCTTAGGTATTTTCCTGGGTCCAACTCTCGCGTCAGTACTGACAGGCTGTGCCTTGTGTTACCTCAACTGGTCTGTGATGTTCTACACGTACGGTGAGCTACCATTCTCTCTTTGGAGAATGATAAGTCAGACTCTCATTATATCAAGCACAGAAACAACAACAACAACGACATAAACAACAACAACAACAACAACATAAACAAACATCAACAATGAAGCAATAGAATTTGACGTGATGTTGTCCTTAGATTTTTCGTTTCTTAACCTACCTTCCAAGTTTACTTTGATTCTCAGCTTCCTAGCAGAGTTAATGTAAAAATAGACGATGAAAAAATGCATCGTACTGTACTGTACTGTACTGTACTGTACTGTACTGTACTGTACTATGCTGCGTGTGAGTGTGTGTGGGGATGGGTGGGTGGGTGGGTGGAAGTGAGGTGTGTGTGTGTGTGTGTGTGTGTGTGTGTGTGTGTGTATTTTATCTAGGAGGTATGTCTAGTAATGTTTAATTGTATAGGTATGTTTAGTCCTCTGCAGATCCTTCTGCTTTTTATGTTGTGTGAGTGACTGTGATGACTGACCCGACACCACACAACATTCCTATGTTTTATTGTTTTACCCAATGAAACACATGGCAATAAATTATTATTATTTTTATTATTACATATTGTATTGTATTGTATTGTATTGTATTGTATTGTATTGTATTGTAAACACAGTTTAAGCTGTTGAAGACTGAATTAAATCTAACACAGTTTAAGCTGTTGGGAGGAAAGACTGAATTAAATCTAACACAGTTTAAGCTGTTGGGAAGAAAGACTGAATAAATCTACCGAAGCCATGAATGTTTGCATGCCCTGCAACTCCTCTTATCAGCATATTCAAACAGTCACCTGTGAATACATTAATTGTTTTATGATAGAAATAATCGCAAACAGGAAAGCAACATGTCTACCGAGTGATGCTGAGGTCGGAAGATTTGATAATAATAATAATAATAATAGTGGAGATTTTTAACGCGCCTAACCCAGGGGCTGGCTCTAGGCGCTTTACAATATAACGGGGGGGGGGGGGGGGGGGCAGCAACAACCCGCGAAAATAAAGACTGATAAAATAAAAAACGCCCGCATTGTCTCCCTGCAGGCAACAGAGACCATGGCAGTAAGAGAGCGGGGACCCCAGCATCCTGCCCAACCACAGGATGTGGGGAACCCAACCCAAATAAACCATCTTACACACACACACACACACACACACAGAGTGTACAAGACAATAATAAGCTGGGTTGAATTACTGGGAGGAGAAGAGGTGCGTTTTCAATTTAGCTTTGAATGTTGCCAAGGACTGAGCGTGGCGGATGTGGGAGGGAAGGCTGTTCCATGTGACTGGGCCAATGTACGAAAAGGCTCGTTGGCCTTGGAACTTTCGACGACGGACGGGTACACGGAGTAGGCGAGTGTCGGCGGAAGAGCGCAAGTTACGGGATGGCGTGTACAGCTGTATTAGAGAGGCCAAGTAAGGTGGAGCTGAACCAGTGATGATATTGTAACAAACAGTGGCAATTTTGTAGTGGATTCTGTTTTGGATGGACAGCCAGTGGAGATCAGACAGCAGGAGAGAAACATGTTGACGTTTTGGTGCTCTGAAGACGAGACGGGCGGCACAGTTCATGACTCTTTGAATTTTTTCCAGAAGATTTTGAGGAAGACCGGCAAGGAGAGAATTGCAGTAGTCTAGCCGAGAGAGGACAAGTGAAGTCACCAGGGTCTTTGTGGATTCAGTGGTAAGATACTGCCTAATGGACGAGATACGCCGAAGCTCAAAGTAGGCGCACTGACAGACCTTGTTCACCTGTTCTCTCATCGACAGGGTGTTGTCAAAAATGACCCCTAGATTCCTTGCGGAAGCCGAAAAGGGAATGTCAGTCTGTCCAATCCTGAGGGAGTTGGGCAGATCTGAACATTTTGCCGAAACCAAAAGGGCCTCCGTCTTGTCTTCGTTTAACTGCAGTTTGTTGTGGAGAGTCCATTGTTTCACAGTGTGGGTGCATGACTGCATGTCTGTAAGCAGGGTGTCAATCTGTTGGCGTGTGGAAGAACCATACAGCTCAGTATCGTCAGCAAACATATGATGCGAAATACTGTATTTGTTGACAATATCGGAAAGGGGTTGAGTGTAAAGTAAAAACAAAATGGGGCCCAAAACCGACCCTTGTGGGACGCCATACACCAGTTTGGTTGAGTTAGACTCGTGGCCAAGGACGGAGACTGACTGCTCCCTGTCTTGAAGGTAAGACGTGAAGAAGGAAAGCGCAACGCCACGGACACCAAACACTCGCTCCAGACGACACAACAGGATGTCATGGTCTATTGTGTCAAAGGCGGCACTTAAGTCGAGGAGTGTCAGAACAGAAATTCGGTCGGAGTCGGCAGCCGTCAGGAGGTCGTCAAAGACGCGAAGAAGAGCGGTCTCAGTGCTGTGTTTAGGCCGGTATGCGGATTGGAAGACATGCCACAAATTATTCTGATCCAGATGAGCAAGCAGCTGGGAAAGAACTATCTTCTCGAGTAATTTTGAAAGGAACGGGAGGTTGGAAACGGGTCGGAAATTTTTTAGAACATTGGGATCCAAAGATGGTTTTTTGAGGAGCGGCTTGACGATAGCTTTCTTCCAACACTTAGGGACACAGCCGGAGGACAAGATATCATTAAAAAGATCTGTAAGAGAAGGCAGAACTTCCTCGATGCATTCGAACAACAGTGAGGTAGGAATGTAGTCAAGATCGCACGTTTTGGGGGACATGCTGAGGGCAATCTTCCGGACAGCTTCCTGTGAAACAACATCGAAGCATGTAAGTGGTGTGCCTGAAAACATGCGGTCTTGGAAGGCAGGCTGTACGGAAGATGACATCTGCGAATCAAGAGCGATTCGGAGTGAAGAGATTTTTTCACAGAAAAAGTCTGAGAATATCTGCGCAAATTGATGAGGGGGGTGAATAGAGGGTAATGGGGTCTGTGTACACTTCCCCATCAGATTACCAGTCAGCCTGAACAATTCCCTGCAGGTAGTGGCCGCCGCCACTTTAGCGCTGTAAAACGCTGTCTTGGCGTTCTGAACGAGAGCAGAGATTTTATGTTTGACAGAATTCATGATCTCTCTGTGGACCGTCAAACGCGTGGCCAGCCAGCATCTCTCTGCTTTACGCCTTTCCCGCTTGAGGGCACGCAACTCGGAACTGACAGAGGGGTACCACGGGGAACTACGACGCTGCATGACCTGACGGCGAGACGGAGGGGCATGGGTATCAAGGACAGACCGTAGAGCGGACATCAGATCATCAGCAGTGGTGGGGATTAAGCCTGACAAAGCAGCAGCAACATCCGTACGGAACTGAACGTGATCTATGTTCCTGAGATTTCTCACAGTCTGAAAGACAGGACGGTGAGGGGGCTTGGCCGCGTCCAGGTAACACATCACAGCGGCGTGGTCCGATGACAGGGCATGGTGCACGGAACAGGACCTAAACAGTCCATCTCTCTCCCTGTAGATGACGGGATCCAGCGTGTGGCCACGGCGATGAGTGGGAACGTCGACAGCTTGAGACAGGTCAAACATCTGGAGTAGCTGAACAACTCTCGCAGTGACAGGGTCAGAGGGACAATCAAAATGAACGTTCAGGTCGCCCGTTATCAACAACTGACCTGAGAGCAAGTTACAGTGTTCTAGAAAGTCACTGAACTCGGACAGGAAAATACTGTGTGAAGATTCGTTCTTTCTGCTAGGGGGCGGACGATACATGCAGAAGATATTGACAGGCCGAGGAGATCTGATAGTCAACTGTGCCAGTTCAAAGGACGTGTAGCTGAAGGGAAAAGTCGTTGTGATTACGGCATTGTCCAAAACAGTGTTACGCAGTAGGAATGCCACGCCCCCGCCACGCGTAGCACGTGGGAAGGAGCGCAGTGTGTAGCCTGGTGGTGTCATATCAACACACTTTGCCTCATCGCCTTGACAGCGCAGCCAGGTCTCAGTCAACAATAAAATATCGACAGACTCGTCACGAACAAACAGTTCGATTTCACCACGCTTTGCACTACGATTTCCCGCTACAGACTGTGCGTTGAAATGACACACTGTCAAGAACTGTCGCTTGGGATTCGTGTCGATAGTAATCAGACTGCTACGCTCTCTGGGTTGGGTGGAAGACGCACGAGTGATGGTGACACCCACGAGTCTGCATGTGCATTTTAACTCGATTTGGCGAGGAGGTGCTTTAGAATGAGACGTTCTTGTCAGAAAGGCATGGTGTGTGTGTGTGTTTGTGTGTGTGTGTGTGTGTGTGTGTGTGTGTGTGTGTGTGGTTTCACCTTCGAAATGGTGTGACGTACACGGAGGCATGACAGGCACCGATACGAGTCTGCACGTGCATTTTTGACTCAGTCTGGTGATGAGGTGCTTTAGAGAGAGCAATTCTCGTCAGAACAGCATGGTTTATTTTTGTTTGTGTTCTTTTGTTTCCCCTTCGAAATGGGATGCACGTGAAGGCGATACAGGCACCAGAAAACGAGTCAGCACGTGCATTTTGACTCGATTTGGTGAGGAACTACATTAGAGTGAGATGTTCTATATCAGAGTGGTTTTGTGGCAATGGTGTGACGACAGGGGCTTGTGGCGTGATGTGGTGCGTGATATGGTTGATGAACTTCTACGACACGCCGGATCTCCATCCCAGTCTGGCACTCAGCGAGAGGGAACACCACCGGACACACGGCACTGCTGTCAGAAACAGCTGCAAAAAAGTGGTAAATAACCGCATTAAGTATCCCAGATATTTGGCATTAAGCACCGCGAGCTAAACCCAACACGCACGCTCACGTGAATCACACGCATTCTCTCAGACACTCGACATGAACGCATAACAGTCAAGCGTTGCGAAGGTCCAGTGGGGGAATTTAAGTTTCGGAATTTTAGATTTGCATTTACTGTCGAATTTCATTTGCTGAACATTTCTAAAGCAGAGGGGGAGGAAGCCGGGGTACCCGAAGAGAATCCCCAACGGTGGGCTCGAATGAGCGAGGGTACACTGCTGTCAAGAGAATTCTGTTGACAAGCTTAACCAGATGCACATGAAGAAATAATGAAAAGTAACAAAAATAATGCCGATTATAGGACACGAGAAAAAGCAAAGAAAGAAAGAACCCCCACAAAACCTAAACAACAACAACGACCCCCCTCCCCCCCCCAATCAACAACAACAACAACAACAACAACAACAACAACCCAAAACAAACAAACAAACAAACAAACAAACAACAACAACACCCCCCCCCCCAAAACTCCCCACTATATTTCTGTTGGTGTTATTTGCTCTGCCGTTCTTAGTAAACTTTTCGTCATACTATGTTAGTCTTGTTTTACGTCTTTTCTTTAGTGCTATGGCGGGCTTGTGTTACGATTTCTAGGCTTCTTCTAGACTCATTAGTGTTTTAAAGAATCATGAACTTCTATATTAGGTATTTTTGCACTGCCTAGAACACTTGCAGGTTCACGCTAATTTCTCCGCCAGGCTTTTATGTAAACTCTTTCAGATGAGCACGTACATAAGTTTTTACTTGTTGTGCCCTCTTACAATGTAATGCTGTTTACTGCTTGACGGTGATCCTTCAGTGAATACAAAAAAAATGTTTAAACCAACACTTACAGCTGTGTCTTGCGGGTTTTTTTTTCCCCAGTTACGCAGCATTCCTTGGAAGAGTATATTGAGGTGTCCATCGGTATGGGCAGTGTTCCTGGGATCCTTCACCAGGAATCTAATCTTTTCCCTCATGGTGTTCGCGCAGCCTCAGTACTTCCGAGACGCCTTCAATCTGAAAACGTCTGATGTGGGTATTACCGGAAAAGATTGTAGAGGTGCTAGAAAGAGGTGGTTGTTTGTTGTTGTTGTTGTTGTGTAAACACAGAGAGGTATTTTGTCGATCCAGCAGGTATACGGGAAAGGGCATCTAATCCTTGCAATGCTTCGATGTCTTCGTAACTCTCTCTCTCTCTCTGCGCGTGTGCGTGTGTGTTGTTATAACCCTCTCAGTCAATACTATTACCAGTACACTAATACTCATACTAATAATAAAAATCGCATTAATATTAAATATCTCAAATACTTGGTTCAAAGCGCCGCGAGCAGAGAGCCGCTTACACAAATAATAATAATAACAATGATCGCCTTAATATAGGCGCTTTGTCCCAAATAATGGGCTCAAAGCGTCGCGAGCTAAACCCCGCATGCACGCTCACATGAATCACACGCTTTCACTCAGACAATGGACATGAACACCATAACAATCACGTGTTGCGAAGGGGCAACTCAGCAATTTAAGTTTCGGAATTTTAGACTAGCATCTATGCGTCGTGCATGGTGTAATCTCTCAACTGCAACCAGATTTTGATAACTGCATAATCCAGTTAACAATATCAATGAATGTTGTCTGCGCAGATTGGCCTGATGTCCACCTTGCCCTATGTTGGACTGGGCGTCATGTGTGCTATGGGAGGGGTCGTGTCTGACAGGCTGCTGCGTCACGGAATGAGCAAAACGCGCACACGCAAGTTTGCCTACACCGTCGGTTCGTAAGCCTCCTTCAGTTTGTACAAACAGCGGTTTGCTCTAACCACCAGAAGGCCTTTGCGTGCACAAATACGTCAACAGAATTTTTAATTAGTCATGTGAAGTTTTATTTTCTTAGCATACGAACGTGTGCGAAGGTTGCGCGTTCCTTATTATTATGAATTATTCATAGCATTATTTATTTATTTATTTTATTTTTTATTTTTTGGGGGGGGGGGGGGGGAGGTACAACAGCAATGAATGTTGCCCGTCTGGTTCATTACCTCGGTTCATATAAGCAATCAGTGGGTGTATAATTATGGCTATCTTCTGCTTTGTCTCCAGTGCTGTCTTGCTCTGGGCTTTTGAAGCGTTGGACTTCTACTGCTCGGGTCGTGAGTTCGATCCCGGCTGGGGCCAAATATTTGTGCTGGCTTTTTCATCGTTGCCCCGTCTTTGATATCACCCTATGTGGTGGAAAAGGACGTTAACCCCCCCCCCCCCTCCCGTGCTTTTGAACTCGTGATACGTGATGTCTGCCGTGGGTGGGACGGCACATGAATTGTTGATTCTGATTGCCTGCAGCTGTAACGTGTGTAAATGTGTATTAAGAATACACCCAACAACTGATCAAGAAAGTTGGTTGGTTGGTTGCTTTAGGGTTTAATTAATTAACTCTTAAGCGTTCGAGCCCGACCACCCCAACCCGCTATATGACAAGACTGGTTAAACAGAACAAGCCACTGCAAACCGGTGGGAGCCACTTCAAGCCACTGTTACGCAAGGCATGCGTGGGCGGTCAGTGGTCTACTGGTTAAGAGATTTGTCAGCAATGCGAAGGGTCAGGGGTTCGAGTTCCACTCGGGGCAAAGAATTTTTCCTTCTCGTATGTGGCACAGTTCATTCGGGCCGATCGTCGGGGGTTCTCTCCGGGTACTCCGGCTTCCTCCCCCTCTGCTTTGGAAATGTTCAGCCCACAAAATTTGAAACAAAATAAACGCAATTCTAAATTCCGAAATTTAAATAGCTGAGCTGACCCTTCGCACCACGTGATTGTAATGTGTTTATGTCCAGTGTGTGAGAGAATGCGTGTGATTCACGTGAGCGTGCGTGTTGGATTCAGTTCGCAGCGCTTTGAGCCGATTCATGAAACTGGATAAAGCGCCTGTACAATACTCATTATTACAATTCTTCTTCTTCTTAGGCCCTAGACCGCTGCAAATTGCATAATATTGACTTGGAGTGGCTCCTAGTGATCTGAAGATTTCAAGTGAAATTGCAATAATCATTTGCATGGGCTTTTAACGTTATTAAATTAAAAATTTTGTTTGTTTGAAGAGGCCCTCACTACTTTCATTCAATGGTACTCCCCATCCTTAACCACAGTTGATCCGTCGGTTTGATTTGGTTTCCTTTGTTCTGTAGGTCACGGCGTGGAGGCTCTGTCGCTAGTGGGTTTGTACTTCACTTCAGATTGGAGAACAGCTATATCCCTCATTTCTCTTGGGAACAGCTTTGGTGGATTCTCTACCGCAGGTCAGCACCCTCAGATGATGATGATGATGATGATGATGATGATGATGACGACGACGACGACGACGGTGATGATGACGACGACGATGATGACGACGACGACGACGATGACTATGATGATGATGACGACGACGACTATGATGATGATGATGATGATATGTCGAAACGCGCTGAAACACTCAGCATGCCCGTTGGGCGGGGGAGTGAGAGGGGAAATTGAAAAGAAACCAAAAAACAAAAAAACAAAACAAAAAAACAAAAAAACGCGAGTGGAGAGATATGGAGCAGTAGTGAATGGCTCAGGTGGGGTGAAGGGGGGGGGGGGAGATAGGATTTTTACAAATTTATTATAATTATTATTATTTTGGAGAGGGGAGTGTATAGGGGTGGAAGAGTCAGCATCAGAACTTGGAGAAAAGAGAGAGTAGTCTTGAGCTGGCTTCTGCGTGAAAGACTCGGTGGAGGTGCTGGATTTCAAACATGGTGCCGGCAGGGCGTTCCACAGAGCAGGGGGCAGAGCAATTGAAATAGCATGCTCCAAAACGCTTTACAGATTGGTTTAACTGGACTCTCTCAGTATTTTACTTTCTTTACTCCTGTCAAATCGCCAGTATTGCCCCAAACGGTGACAGACAACCCTAAGACCTTTCAAAACATATCATTTTGAATGACCTTGACTCAAGGTCAAGATCACTAAAGTTGTTTGTTTGTTAAAAAAACAAAATTCTGGTATGTCCAGGTTATATCCCTATAGCAACGGACGTGGCACCTCAGTACGCGGGAGTGATTTGTGGACTGGCCATGCTGGGTTCTGTCGGTGCCGTCTTCAGCACCTTACTGGCTTCCTTCCTCACTGGTGTCTCACGGGTTTGTACACACGTCTATAATGTTTGGTACTGCGGTCGCCAAAGCTTTTCGAAAGCTTGGATACTGATCTTTGTTCACTGCTCTGAGTGTCTGTCTGCCTTCATTAGAAATAGCGGAAACCTGACCGAAACAAAAATTCTTGAAAGTTACTTTTTGTACTAAAAATCAGTTGTTGTTTTTTTGTTCTCAGTTGAGCACTGTGCCCAATATAAAAGCCACATTCACATGGGAGCAAGCCTGGCGACCGGATGACGTAGTGATGTCACCAAAACAACGATTTATCTCATAGTTTTCAAACAAAAGCCAAAGGACAGACGTGCCCCGAGGGCGGACTAGTCCCGGTCTCGCTTATACGTATATATCATAGCTTTACATCACTGATAAGATATGTTATAATAAGAATCATGAATTACACTTGGTGATTTCGTGTGTAATGATCAGACTATCGTGCGGCCGTATAAGATCACACAGTTTGTGTATGGTTTATGCATGCAATGCGTATGGGATCGAACAGGATTAAACTTGTCCATACCATTGGCCCCCCAGGGCTGCAGATAGCTAGTCCGAACATCTGACGGTGAGAACCACTGTGAAGGCTTTAAAGTCTTTCGTTTATTGAACAAGAACTCATAGCAAAACAGTAAACCAATCCAGTAATAATGACACAGTCATAACCGATGGCATTTTGACTGTCGTGTCCGTAATTTTAAAACCCGCTGGTGGGCAGTCACGGTTTGCCAAGTGGGCCATGGTTGGGTATGTGATAGGCGCTAGTAAACGCCGGACCAGCGCGTGACCGTTACGAAACTACGGTTTGACCTGCAACACGCGGGTTGTACTTCCCAGCTCCGCCGGTATACTTCGAGGCACTTCCCGCGTTAAAGCTGGATGTACTCTTCCTTAGTCTAAACCACATGCAGACTAACGATTTGTTTCGCTGGTGGAGTGTTGCCAGCTTGGGAGTAAGCGTGGCGTGTACAGGATGGAGCATGTAAGGTTCAGACTAGAGGGAGTACACCCAGCGTTAACGCAGGAAGTGCCCCGGAGTATAAGGAGCTGGGAAGTACACCCCGCGTGTCACTCCCGCGAACCGTAGCTGCAAACGGGAGGCTTTCAGGTGGACAGCCTGACCTAAACTCTCTCTCTCTCTCTCTCTCTCTGTTCCTTTGCTCATACTCTCGTAGTTTAGCAACGGCAAGTTCGAACATGGTGGGTATTCTAAAGCTTCTTGAGAGGTACCTTTTGGCCATATTCGTGGCTGCTGAGCAGCCTCCAAGTGTTTGTATCGGCTGGTATTTCTGCCATGGTATTTCTCTGTCTGTCTGTCTGTCTGTCTGTCTGACTGTCTTTCTGTCTGTCTATCTGTCTGTCTGTCTGTCTGTCTCTCTTCTTTTTTTCCTTTGCTCATATTCTCGTAGTTTAGCAACGGCAAGTTCGAATATGGTATTTCTGCCCAAACTTTTACTGTTGCCAAGAAAATAAAGATTATTGTCATTGTCATCGTCTCTCTCCTGTCCTGGCATTCTTGCAGACTCTGGCAGACTGGCAACAGCTGTTTCTGATCACCGGTGTGGTCCACATAGTTGACGTCATCATCTTTGACATCATCGCCAAAGCCGAGCTCCAACCCTGGGCGGGAGGAGCTGGAAGTGATGAAGGTTCCCTCGTGGCGCAGGCGTCCAGCTCTTTGGACGCTTACGAGGAGACGTCCCTGCTGGGGGATGAAACTAAACCGACCTACTACGGAGCGGTCACTACGGAACGTGGACATACTCCAGGGAAACTTCAGATAGAAGGATTCTGATTCATTATTTAACACGTTTACAATTACATCTACGCGCACGTACGGCGTGTGTGTGCTTATAAGTACGACACAATCAAACTGCCCTGTCATTCAAGCACGCCCTTAAAACGCATCTATTCAGACAATTCATTCAGACCTGTTTCATGTTACCGAGCTCAACCTTTTTTTTTTTTTTTTTTTTTTACAGTGTGTATGTATGTAGGTGTGTATTGGATGTTGGTATGTATGTAAGCGTGCTTGTATGTATGTCTGACTATATGTATGACTATACGTATGCGTGTATGTGTGTACGTATCAATGTATGTATGTATGTATGTATGACAATGTATGTTTTATTCGTATTTATTGCAGCGATTATTTATCTATTATTCATGTATTCAGTGATCACCTTCATATATATGTATAGGGGAGCCGGGGTGGTCGAATGGTAGAGCGTTGGACTTCTAATGCTCGGGTCATGAGTTCGATCCCGGCTGGAGCTAAATATTTGTGCTGGCTTTTTCATCGTTGCCCCGTCTTTGATATCACCCGTATGTGGCGGAAAAGGACGTTAAACCCCCAATCACCCACCCACCCACTCACTCATATATATATATATATTGTATACATATATAATTGTGTGTGTGTGTGTGTGTGTGTGTGTGTGTGTGTGTGTGTGTGTGTGTGTGTGTGTGTAAAGCGCCTATAGCCCCGGCTTTGGAGGGGGTGGGGGGATCCAGCCGGAAAACGCTCGGGAAAAAAAAGGTATTTGTAGACCATGACATTTTCAGCACGAAGAATGGGTGCGTGCGTGGGGGTGGGGGTGGGGGTGGGGGGAGGGTCCTTGGGGGTGGGGAGGAGGGGGGTGGGGTCGAGCATCCTTTGCAAATGGCCATCATGGGCGACGCGGGGGAGGAATGGTGATTTAAGCGGGTTGCTTTATTTTTAGACGGACCACGGTATTTTGCCGGCCATTCAACATGCTAGTTTTGCAGAAGATGTCTTCCCCACCCCCCACCCCCACCCCCCAGCAACCTCCCAACCACCCCCTCCCCCCCCCCCTAATATATATATATTTTTTAAGCAGGTGCCTGTATATTTTTTTTCGCTTTCTTGCTCTGCCTTAAGTTGTAGTTCTACAGATCACTGCGTGCCGGATTCAGTCTGTAGCAAACCCCGACCAGTGTACACCCACAATGGACGGTATTTGCAAAAAAAACAAAAAAAACAAAAAACAACAACAACAAAACAAAACAACAACAGCAAAAAACAAAACAAAAAACAAACAAACAAACAAACAAACAAACAAACAAACAAACAACAACAACAACAACAACCAGCCACAAGTTCAAAATACAGGCTAAAGAATGATACGGCAAGTGAAACTTTCACGGATGCTGTTTCGGGCTGAGCCTATAGGGATTAATTTTTTTTTAAATGGCAATGAAGGTAATGTCACCCCCTTAAAAAAAAAGGAAAAGAAGGTTTTGATTGCTTTCATTCGTTGCAAAACCAGCTTTGGCTGAACTTGATCTGAATCGCAACATTTTCGGTAGGCTTTTTTAATTTAATTTTATTTATTTATTTATTTATTTTTTCTTCACTGCACGCAAGACAATGGCCAAAAACGGCAAAACTGTTTCGCCGAGTTCGTCACGAGATATGCGGGAGATATATGGTAATGTGAAACCAGGGCCGCGTTTCTTAAGGCGAGCGTTCCGAAACGTTCCGGGGCGCTTTGCTATGAAACCGTTTGCATGCAACTTGCCCGCGGCGTGCGGAAAAGGCGCTCGCGCGCGCAGGCTGAAGCAAGTTCGCCACGCACAAAAGGTCACGTGGTCAGTTTCTATGTAAACAAAGATGGCGGCGCCCACCGAAGGCCTCGTTGAAGTGGAACTAAGAAATGGCTTAAAATGAATTTGCGGGTGGATGGAGACCTTCTGTCCCAACTTGTAATTGTGCAGAATAGTATACGAAAATAATTTGAGCTGATTGCAGCGGCCGTGGTCGCCAGTCATTCTGGGATATGTTGTGCGTGTTTGTGGGGAAGGAGTGGTCAAAGTGAGTACGTAAGGGTGTCTTACGTCTCCGTTTTGCATCGAGCAGAACATGCATACTAGCGGTATATCATGCTCCAAGCCAGTAATTATTGCTCCTCCTCAAAAACGTCGTCTTCTGCTCTCAAAAGATGACTGATAGCTGCGAGCACTAGAGTTTTCTTCTTCCTTTTCAACCTTGCCAACAACCGTGTTCGTGATTCCGCCGCCATTTTGAAAGCGCCTTGTTCTAATTGGCCGTTTCCCAACGAGGCAGAGCGACCTCCGCAAGCGCCCGCGAGCGCATTTGCGTAAGAAACGCGGCCCTGATCTAATTTGTCAAGTCACGTGATACCCGACTCCAACACAGTTGTTTTACGACATTCACGATTCAGTTCACGGCTGAATTGAAAGTGAATGGTGATTACACTTGATACAGCCATCAAGGTAACTGACCCACTGTCAGTCTAAAAAAAAAAAAAAACTGAAGTAAAAGACGTTTTACTACTTTTAAAAGAAGTTTTGAATTGCTATCGGGTTTTTTTCAGTGTGGCTTAGTCAGTGGATATTCTGTACAAAAAAAAAAAAAAAAGACAAAAAAGAAGAAGAAGTACAGAACGGCCCAGAAATGGCGAGCGGCCAGATTCTGGTTGGATGCGGCAAAATCTGGCAAGGCTAGAAATGACAACGATTCGAAACTTCATATGTTGGTCATATCCCAAGTATACGTGAGCTGGGCCCGCATGTAAAAGTCGAGGCTAGGCATTTTAGCCCCGGGTTAAAGTCTAACCTTGAACTAAAGTAGCTCTAGGGTTTTTTTTTTTTTTAAATCAGGAAGCGGGTCCATTTCACCACGGGGCGTAAGCCGTTATAGAAGGAATTTTTTCTTCCTTTCTTCGTTTCCTATTTATACATGTATTTAATTTTGTTCTGGGGTTTCTTTTGTCCTAGTCTGGGTTAGGCCCGTAGCCGTGGGGGGAGCCGGGGTGGTCGAATGGTAGAGCGTTGGACTTCTAATGCTCGGGTCGTGAGTTCGATCCCGGCTGGGGCTAAATATTTGTGCTGGCTTTTTCATCGTTGCCCCGTCTTTGATATCACCCCATGTGGTGGAAAAGGACGTTAAACCCCCAAACACCCACCCACCCCGTAGCCGTGGGTTATATTAACTTCGAGCTTTACATGCGGGCCCAGCTTGGCACATGACCCCCCCCCCCCCCCTTCCGGGCTAAACTCAATTGAATTATTCATTTTGCTTTAGGATAGGCGCTCAACTATAACTCACTGACACGGAGCAACGATAACGGATTTGAAAGAAAATCGCCGTCATAAATAATATTCATAAGGACTGAAAGGGTTTTAGCTTTCCACATAGAAGATACGATCTCCCAATACGGGACAATCAAACTGGCGACCTTGAGCACTTCCTGTACTTCTTCTTCTTCTTTTTTAAAAAAATTCTGGACATAAATATGTTTGAAGCATCTCAGTTTGAATTGTTTCAACACACTTTGAAAACCCATACACAGACGACCTCATCACCCAGTATCAAGAGGCCGGTTTTTTGTTTTCTTGTTTTTTGTTTCTCCGTGAGAACAGTTTGGAAACTTCACAGACTGGTGCGTGGGTTGGTGGGTGTTTAGGAGTTTAACGTCCTATTCCACACCATGCATGGGTGATACCAAAGACGGGGCAACGAGAAAAAGGCCAGCACATATATGTGGCCCCCAGTCGGGATTCGAACTCACGACCCGAGCATTGAAAGTCCAACGCTCTACCACTCGGCTGTCCCGGCTCCCCTCACAGACTGGTGGCTAAGAGAAGAGACGAGCAATAAGCCAGAGCAGCAGTGCGAGTCCGACCACTGACCTAGGCGGGAGTGTAATAAAGCAGAAGTGCTAACATTGCCCGTCTCCTCTGGCCGTGTGATTTGGGCCTGTTCGTGTAACTTGCCCATCAACTTGTCAAGGATACATCGAGTGCGGCAGACCTGGCAGTCTGACTGGATCGAATAGTGTTCAGCTGGACCGTTCAGTTATAGAGTAGCTGTCCCTTGCGCCCATGACCTGCCCATCACTGGGGCCGTCTCCAATCACATCTTGTGGCGCGGGTCGTTAAACCCAACCACCCAATCCGTATACAATTATGAAGATGCGTATTTACCCAAAACAGTTGACCCGGGGAATGATTTAAAAAAAAAAAGAAAAAAAAGGGTGTACTACAATATAAGGTGTGTCTTAAGAAATTGTTGATAGCCGATTTTTGTTGTTATTGTTTTGTTGTTGTTGTTTTTGTCACGTTTTGAAATAGAGAGTCTCTGATATGCTAAGTTACGTGAAAACCGCCGTTTAATCCTGTTGTCACACTATGAATGACGAAGGTAGGAAAACACAGAAACGAAAAACCAAAGCTTCTGAAATAGTTTTGGGGTGTTTTTGTTGTTGGACTGAGGTGTTGTTTCAGGTTTTTCGTACAGATTTATCGCAGACACTACAATCAGCGTTCTTACCGCTTTACTGATCCTTCTGATTGCTGGACATAATTATAATTATATTGTAATTTCTACACTCCCATCCGTCGGCGATGTTGTCACTCACTCAGTTACTGTAATGATAATATAACTATGCAGGCGTGTAGGAAAATGCTGAGAGGAAAGGGGGGGGGGGGGGGCACTAAGTCGGGTGAGCCATAAGGCCGGGGTGAAGAAGGGTGGGTGTGTGTGTGTGTGTGGGAGGGGGGGGGGGTTGTGTGTGTGTTTGTGTGTGTGTGTGTGTGCGTGTGTGTGTGTGTTGACTGCCAAGGACTGTGTCCTGCGACAGCAGAGCGGGGGGGGGGGGGGGAGGGGCAGGGGGGGGGCACCACTGGTGGGCCCCCTCTCCTCTTATCAAAAGCAAGGGGGGCCCAAAGGTATTCGGGCCCCCCTTCCTAAAATCGAACAGGGGCCTGGGCCCCCAGGGCCCCCGTGGTTCCTACGCCCCTGAACTATAGATGTTGTGTCATTTGGATGCTTTTGTTTATTCGTTGCGAGCACTGTACAGCCCAAATGCTTCTAACATGGGGACATAATCATGTTGCGATCCTGTCAATTACTGTACTGATCAATGTACGCGTATGTCCGCTACGTTTGTGTTATGTACACTCTGTGTGTGTGTGTGTGTGCTGTGTGTGTGTGCTGTGTGTGTGTGCTGTTATTTAAATGCTTTATGATAATGCGGATTTAGTTTGTATGCCGCTTTGATTGTAAGCGGACGTCGCGTCTGCGCCGAGGTGTATATACTCCAGTATTACCTTTTGCACGGTATTGTGTGTAAAATAAAAGCCGGAATTAAGTCCTGTTGATGTGTGTGTGTGTGTGTGTGTGTGTGTGTGTGTGTGTGCGTGCGTGCGTTCGTGCGTGCGATATGTGCACGGTGCTTCGATCTGTCTGGCCCGGTTAATTAGTTTTCGTTCATTTGAGGTCAGCATCACGCAGGTCAGGCACACGTGGCCGCACAAATCCCGCCACCCGGCTGCCAAATGAAAATTAATAAGGCAGCGCATTTGATCATGTAAATGGGTGTCCATGACGCAGATTTTGTTGCGTCACTGTGTGTGTGAAAGTGTGTATTGTCTGGAGAAACGTCATTTTTTTTGTTTTGTTGTTTTTTTAATATCACTGAAACTTGCGGCTGCGCGCAGCAAAATCTGCCTCATCCCCGGACGGCATAACGGTTGTTTCTCTATGGAGAAACGTCTTTAAAAAGGAGGAACTTGAACGTGAAAAACAACTCTCGTTGTGCCGAGGCTCTACCAAGTCGACCAGCAGCAGACGAAATTTTATCTCGCGCACCTGAGAGTGCTTTCCCTTACCTGCCCGTAATGGCGACCCTCCGACAAGCGAAGGCAACGCTGAGAAAGGAGGTAAAGAAGAGACTCGCAGCGTTGACAACCGAAGACAAGCAGCAGCAGTCGCAGATTGTTTTGAACAAGGTATGTGTAGCGCTGTGTGTCAACCACGACACGTGTCGCAGTGTGTGCACCCCTGTCAACTGTGCGCCATGCTGTCAGTCGTGACATCTGCGACTGTAGTTGAAGGGAAGCAACCTCTGCATGTCCTGGCTGGTCCATGGTGCTTTATTAGCTCCCTTGTACGCGCTTGTTATGTGCCCTTTGAGGCAAGTATGCGAGTTGACTATACACGTGGAACGAGGGAAGAGATTCAGTTTGGGCATCTTGATTAAGATTTCAATATTCAATTATCAGTATTTGGAAATGAAACTCTTCCTTTTCATATGCAGAAAGAAACATTATAAACAAAAATTCATGACACTTTCACTTTTCTTTGTGCAGGTGTTGGCATCAGGATGGTTCAAAGACAGTCATCGCGTCTCCCTGTTTTTGAGCATGCCAGATGAAATTGACACCCTACCGTTACTGCGAGCTGCACTGAATGCCGGGAAGCAGTGTTTCATTCCGTACTACAAGTTAGTAGAAAGACTGTTTGATCGTTTGAAAGAAACAGAGAGACAGCACACACACACACGCCCCCCAAAACAGCAAGGGGGGGGGGGGGGGGAAGGGGTTGAGGTAATTTTTTCGTTTCTTTTCACTTTATATTTTGATCACACAGGGGATCTGACATGAGCATGGTACCACTGGCATCGATGGCAGATTACGAGAACTTGCCTGTTACCAAGTGGAACATCAAACAGCCAGCTGAAGATGATATCAGACCTGACGCCATTAACACAGGTACATGTACTGCCTCAGGATTAGTTAGGGTCAATACTTGGCCTAGTTTACGTCCACAGCGAAATGCTAAAACCCACCTCTCGGCAGTCAAATAATTGATGGCACTGAGCCAACAGAAGTGTACTCGGTGATGCGGGGGGTGTTGAGTTTTACGTCCTTCTCCACCACGTAAGGGTGATATCAAAGACGGGGCAACAAGAAAAAGGCCAGCACAAATATGTGGCCCCAGCCGGGATTTGAACTCGCGTCCCAATGACGAGTCCAATGCTCTACCATTCGGCTGTCCCGGATCCCCACTTGATGAAGCGACGACCACACTAACCACTTTAGTAGTGTAACAACAGTCATAGAAGTTGGATGTTTGACCGCTCATGAAACTTGTAAACAACAAGCAGGTGTTCTCTTGCTCCTCCCCTCCCCCATCCCCCTTGTGGCCTCTACAGCAACAGTGACAACAAGACCACCACCACCACCATCCATGTTTTGATAGATTTGTTGTTGCATTGTTCTTCTTCTTCTTGAACAGTGCATGTGATTTTTTTTTTTTTTTTCCCCGTTTATCATCAAGGTGGACTGGATGTCATCTTCATGCCAGGACTGGCGTTCACGAAGCAAGGAGCCCGGCTGGGTCGGGGAAAGGGTTACTATGATGGCTACCTGACCAAGTGCCACAACGCTGGCATTCTCCCCCGCACTGTTGCCCTCATCTTCCGCGAGCAGTTGGTCGACTTTGTTCCTATAGGGGAAACTGATGTCCTGGTACAGGATGTCCTGTGCGCCACCGAGGATGACTTGAAATCATGACAATACGTGGTCAGCCTCTTGATGAGACTCAGAGAGAGAGAGAGACTCTTGCATGCTTTCTGTATTTTCCATGTGTAAATCTCCATCTTATGACCTCCAACTTTCTGCAATAAAATAAAAAAATGTATTTCAGAGAGAGAGAGAGAGAGAATATGAATAAAATAGAAGCATTCCGCTGAATCATATGATAATATTGTGGAGAGAGAGAGAGAGAGAGAGCGAGCATTGAAGCCAGCATGTGATTCTATACCGCTGTTTTATGCTGTGTGTGCCTAGGCCCTGACTTTATGGCTCCGTATATTTTTGTATATACATATTTCTTCCTTTTCGCTGATTCTAAAGCGCTTAGAACTACCTGTTAACAGTTAGGCTACGGTAAGCGGCATTTACCCCTCTCCATGTGATGCGGTTAATATCATTGAAGGTCATGCCTGACGTAGGAAAATGACGCAAGGGGAGACTGACGTATTTGTGCTACAGCTCTGTAGCACTGACTGGTTTTGTGTAAAAAAAAATATTTCCGAGGTAGGGGTGGTTGCACGCAAGACCAAATATCTATGAAAAGACTACTGCAAATTACTTATCATCCCGGCATTTTTGTCTGGTGGTCAAGCCAACAGGGAAATCACAAGACATAAACAAGCATCCTCAGAAGATCTCAGTGCTAGAGGCTGACGTCAAATGTTCAGTTCATGGAATTGACCCCCCCCCCCCCCCCTAGTCATGTGGCTAATCGGTCGAGGTCGTAGAGGATCTAGTGTCATTGGTAGGACTGAATTAATCACAGCTTTAAACTGGATGGACAGTAGACAACTGTGAATTGTCAAGGTTTGTTGAAGCATTCCACTGAACTGTTGACCACAACTATCTAGCATTATCATACATTTTGTCATGACCTGCTCTGACTGATGTTGTGGTGAGGATGGTGTACGGCTGGTCGTGCAATTCAGTTGTGGCGAAGGTGATGGTCTACAGCTGGTCGTGCGATACAGTTGTGGTGAAGGTGACAAGGTACAGTTGTGGTGAAGGCGACAGGGTACAGTTGTGGTGAAGGTGACAAGGTACAGTTGTGGTGTAGGTGACAAGGTACAGTTGTGGTGAAGGTGACAAGGTACAGTTGTGTTGAAGGCGACAGGGTATGGCTGGCACTGTGATACAGTTGTGTTGAAGGCGACAGGGTATAGCTGTGGTGAAGGCGACAGGGTACGGCTGGCACTGTGATATAGTTGTGGTGAAGGTGACAGGATACAGTTATGGTGACGGCGACAGGGTAAAGTTGGCACTGTGATACAGTTGTGGTGAAGTTGATGGTGTACAGCTGGTTCTGAGAGTCAGCTATGGTGAAGGTTATCTGGTACAACTGGTCCTGCGTTACAGTTGTGGTGAAGGTGATGTTGTACAGGTGGACCTGCGATACAGTTGTGGGGAAGGTGATGGTGTATGGCTGGTCGTGCGATACAGTTCTGGTAAAGGTAATGTGGTATGGCTGGACCTGCGATACAGGAGTGGTGAAGGTGATGATGTATGGCTGGTACTGCAATACGGTTGCGATGAAGGTTGTGTGGTACAGTGTGTTAGCTTGCTGCCTGGAAGTGAAGACGATCTTGTAGATCTGCCTCTACAACTGCTGCACTGACTGCATGGTACCTGGTGCTGCTACAGGTGCGCTGACTGGATGGACATCGTACTTTTGATGTCACATGGTTGCTTGCTGCTTCTGCCATCACAGCTGGTAGGGATCTCTGTAGCTGGTGTCATTTACCAAAGAGATCGATCTGGAAATAAACAAAAATTATGTTATCAGCACTTGATTGTTCATTCATTCCTTATCAAATTTTGGTCACTGGGTCTTAAAATACATTCACAATCAAGCAAGTAATAAAGAGTTTCAGTTTTGGCACAGGAAGCATGTCTTCAACTGCTGATAAAAGCTGATATTGAAGAGGAGGAACATTTATAAAATTAAACTCACTAAAGAAGAAAATAACCCAGCTGTCTCTCCCACTTCTACTGCGATACAGTTGCGGTAAAGGTGATGATGTACGGCTGGTCCTGTGACACAGATGTAGTGAAGGTGACGATGTATGGCTGGTCCTGTGACACAGATGTAGTGAAGGTGACGATGTATGGCTGGTCCTGTGACACAGATGTAGTGAAGGTGATGATGTATGGCTGGTCCTGTGACACAGATGTAGTGAAGGCGACGATGTATGGCTGGTCCTGTGACACAGATGTAGTGAAGGTGTTTGGCTGGTCCTGCATGCACATCCATCCTGAATGTTGCTACTGCTGTGCTGACCATTGATGGCTGTGACAACACACAAAACAGTCACATATGTTCAATCAATCACATTGCTTTCAATCAATCACATTGCTTTCAATCAATCACATTGCTTTCAATCAATCACATTGCTTTCAATCAATCACATTGCTTTCAATCAATCACATTGCGTTCAATCAATCACATTGCTTTCAATCAATCATACAACTGGCTTCAAATTTACACAAATGCGATTCCACTTGCATGGCGGTGCAAAAGCGTTTCTAAAGTATTATACTACACTCAGATATGTCATCATCATAACAGGTGGTGGTGTTTAAGCTATATCATCCTGTGTCCTCAAGTCCAAAGCAAGGGAGGCTGCCAGCACGGATTGTCTGAAACTCACATCCAGAAAAACAAAGTTGTGTTAGTTATTGAAATTAGCTGTGATCAAGCAACAAGAATGCAATGAAAGTAATATGTATACAATCTGAAATTTACACTTTTTATCAATTTACAAAAAAATTATTTTATGTGGTTCATTTGATGCAGTTTTAATAGGCATTTCCACTTTCCATAAAATCCTTTCCAAAATATTTCAGAGCATGAGGTGTGGAATTAATATCCCAAGATAACTACATACTGTGCCATGGAAATAATCAGCAATGGTATGCACCTTCCTGAAACAAAAAGAAAACACACACACACACACAGAGTCAGTACATGCAATCAATTTAAAAAAAAGAAGAAGATATAGCTATTAACTGTTCAGTAAACAATTTACAATTTGATACACCTGAACACTAATAATAATAATAATTTAAAAAACACACTCTCATATATCAGATTAATTGTAATGTTAATCCACTTTAAGTACAGAATGACCTGTGACCAACCTGTAATGACTAAGCACTCCTAGCAGGTCAGGACGACCTCTCTGGAGTGAAACCTTGATCTGGAAATTGGGACGGGGGGGGGGGGGGGGGGGGGGCTGAGGGAATCTGGAGTGGGCATGGATAAGGGAAATGGGGAAGGATGGAGGGGGATGTTGGGGGAGGTAGAGTGAGAGAGTGAAAGCAAAAACAAGAGGGGGGAGGGGGGGGGATCCCACCACTCTTTCCCACCAGGCAAAAGCTGCCAGTCAAGCTATGTCAGGAAGATCTGGATTTTTTTCCTTTGTTTTTGTTCACGGCCTATGTTCTAATATAATTATGTCTCGGCTAGCAATCTTTGGAATAGCCACATCTAACTAGGTTAGGGACCCAGCACTTTCAAAAGCCAAATGAGCAAATGTCAATATACCAGAAAGAAATGTTGAATTTAAATAAATAAAATCACGGACCAAAAAATGATGCCGGGCCTCTGAAATTTCATTCACCTTTACAAAATTAAGATTTGTGTTCATTCCAACTTTTTCTCTTATTTTCACATATCCCTGACTGCAGACTGGCAACGGCTGGTGACCAACTAATCATGACTGAGCATGGGAAAACCTGACTAATGTGCAAAAAATATTTTGAAATTTGATTTTAAAAAAAATCTTCTTTAATATTGTGAAAAATCAAAATTAACAATGTGTGCAATGACTTCAGTTCTGACCTAGCCCCAAAACAGTTACAAGCATCTTTAGCTTGGCTCTCTCATGCTCAGTCACACCTGCAAGCAATGTTTCAGTGATCTATTTGTAGGTTTAAACATGCAGCTAAAAATTATTTTAAAAAAAACACAAAATAAAAAAAAAACTATGCCCCCCCCTCCCCACCCATCTAAACACATACTCCCACATCTACCCACCCACTAGACTACATGCTACCTACACACTACCCACTCACCCACCCACTCACCCGCCCACCCACCCGCCCACCATATTCCCAATAAGAAAAACAATAATAAGAAAATAAAATAAAAATGACTAGAAAACAAAAAAATACAAAAGCCCTCTCTCCCCAACACACACTCCTCTCTCTCTCTCTCCCTTTCTCTCACTCACTCACACACACACACACACACACACACACACACACACACACACACACACACACACACACACACACACACCTCCCTCTCTCATTCACACAATGTTCTTGTAGGACGTAAGTCTGTTGGTCTCATGCACACAGTGTTGTTGGGGTCAGTCAGTCAATCAGTCACACAAGCACCCACTCTCTCGCACACATTCACACGCCTACATCCTCCAGACAAAATAGAAGGGGGATTGGGGCGTGGGCTCTCCCCCAGTGGGGCAGCACACGCGCGCACACCAGGATGCACAAGGGTGTGCCATCCCATGGTTTCTCCCAACACAACACCTGGCTGCCTGAGGGAGGCCGCCACTGGCCATATCTCCCCGCCGCCCTCGGTCAGCCCCCTCTCCCTCCCTTTCCCGCTCCTCTGCCTCGCCCAGCATCCACACTCTGGGTCGATCCTGGTGGCCCACCTTCCTCATTGCCCCGCAACCAATGGAACCATGCCCCACCAGTGGAAGGAATCAGCACTGCAGTTGTGCCGCACTGACTTGACGGCGACAGAGTCCCTCAACCCCCAGGAAGGGGACTTTTGGGTTGTGCACCCCTTTCCAGGGTTCCAGCATTCCTTTCATCCAGTATGTGTGTGTTTGGCAGCCTAATTGTACTACCAGACAACTCACAAAGCCATTGCTGTAGTTTACTGCACATTCCACTCAGCACTGAAGCTGTACCACATACTGTCAAGGGTTGATGAATGAGAGAGGTAACCATCCCCGCCGGACAGGATGCCTTACCTATCTCGTTATCATCAACCCCTAACAGTATATGAGGCAGCCGTGCTGAGTGCATGTGCAGTAAATCTACAGCACTGACTTCATGAGCATGCACCAGATTGTGCATGAGACAGTGATTTCAAAACCAGCATCATATACTTTTACTGCACTTAACGTTCCTGGGAATCTCTTGTAGGCTTTGGGAGCCCGCCCTCACACCCACTTGATGAGGGGGACACCTATCTATTTATAAAAAAAGAGGTTCCTACTAACCGGTCATGTGTGAACTTGTATTTGTTCGCTGTAGTGAACAAGAGAGAGAGAGGGAATTTAGGGTTCAACATCAAACTTTTTTTTGTTTTTTTTTTCTTGTTTTTGTTTTTTGGGTTTTTTTTTTGCACCTGAACTTCATGCAATGGTCCTCCAGTAGTATTCCTCCCCGGTCATGAGTGGAATCTGCGAAGGTTGCTGAAGTTGTGACAATTTCTGTAATGCTCAGCTTTTTTTCTTTTTTTTTTAAAAACAATTTTTTGGGGTTTTTTTTGTACCTGAACTTTATGCAATGGTCCTTCAGTAGTATTCCTCCCCAGTCATGGGTGGAATCCACGAAGGTTGCTGAAGTTGGGACAATTTCTGTAATGCTCAGCTTTTTTCTTTAAAAAAACAAACTATTCTCTCTCTTTTTTTTTCTTTCTTTTTTTTTGCACCTGAACATCATGCAGTGTTCCTCCGGTAGTATTCCTCACCGGTCATGAGTGGAACCCAAGAAGGTTGCTAAAGTCAGGACAATTTCTGTAATGCCCATCTTTTTTATTAATTTTATTATTATTATTTTTTTTTTGCACCTGAACTTCGTGCAATGTTCCTCCAGTAGTATTCCTCTCCGGTCATGAGTGGAAACCATGAAGGTTGCTGAAGTCAGAGCAATTTCTATAAGGCCCATCTTTATTCTTTTTTTTTTAAAATTTCACCTGAACTTCATGCAACAGTCCTCCAGTAGTATTCCTCCCCGGTCATGAGTGGAATCCACAGAGGTTGCTGAAGTCAGGGCAATTTCCGTAATGCCCCCCCCTTTTTTTTTTAACACCTAACTCCAAGCGATAATCCTCCAGTAGTATTCCTCCCCGGTCATGAGTGGAATCCACAGAGGTTGCTGAAGTCAGGGCAATTTCTGTAATGCCCATTTTATTTTTGTCACCTAACTCCATGCGATAATCCTCCAGCAGTATTCCTCCCCGTTCATGAGTGGAATCCACGGAGCTCGCTGAAGTCAGGGCGATTTCTGTAATACGTATGTTTTGCACTGAACTTCAAGCGATAATTCTCCAGTAGTATTCCTCCCCGGTCATGAGTGGAATCCACGGAGGTCGCTGAAGTCAGGGCAATTTCTGTGTGGCCTATGTTTTGCACTGAACTCCAAGCGATAATCCTCCAGTAGTACTCCTCCCCGGTCATGAGTGGAATCCACGGAGGTCGCTGAAGTCAGGGCAATTTCTGTAATGCCTATATTTTGCACTGAACTCCAAGCGATAATCCTCCAGTAGTACTCGTCCCCGGTCATGAGTGGAACCCACGGAGGTCGCTGAAGCCAGTATGCACAATGATAATGGGCAAACCAGGATGGGTTCAATTTAACATGGGAAGGTTAAACCATTTTTTTATATTTTTTATTTTAAAGAGAGTTATGTCCGTGACAGAAACCTTTGACCGGTGAGGAAATGTCTAAAAATAAAGTTTAAAACAAAAACGTTTTAAAAGTTTAAAAATTATGTGTCCCCTCTACTTTTGGGGGCTGACTTGGTTAGCCCCCAAAAGTCTCCCAAGTGAACAAAAGTTTTCCCAGTGTAAAAGTAATGATGCTGGTGATGAAATCACCTCTCAAGCAAAATCTGGCTGTCTGATACACAACCAGACTGCAAATGTAGCACACACATACCTCCAGAAAGAAATACTAGAACCTGTAAAGGAGTGCGGCCCAAAAGCCCCTTTCTGGGAGAAAAGGGAATCTGTCACCGCCAAGCCAGACAGCACAGCCACAGCACTAATGGGACATAGCCCCACGGTTACGAGACAAGAGGAAGAATGGACCTACCAGAATCGCCCAGGTGTGGTGCTGGGGGGGCAGAGGATTCCGGGGGGTCTGCCGGGGGTCGGACAGGGAGACTGACCAGTGCACGGCCTGCCCTTGGGCAGCGAGGTGGAGTGCTGGGAGCTACCATGAGATGGCACACCCTGGCACACCCCAGTGTGTGTGCATGTGCTGCCCCACTGGGGGCTAGCCCAAGCCCCTACCCCCCCTCTTAAACGAACAAACATGTAATAATTGGAAACATTTAGGAAAAAAGCTGCATGTTTAAACCTAATAACCAGACAAGTGCACAGTTTATTCTGACATACAGTTCCCCTTTAGTATAACATGGTCCTTAGGGTCCTAGTACTAAACCTGTTGATAAAGGATACATATATGTGAAATACTGAATAAGCTGACAGAAAGATCTATACCCCCCCCCCAAAAAAAAAAAAAAACAACCAAAAAAAAAAAAACATACTTTACATTTTATCACGTCTGAAGCATACTACGTATATACTGATATATGTACGTAATACTGAAGGTGACCACAGAAATTTAATTATGGTAATAAAAGAATTTTTACCGCAAACCTTTTCTGACTGCATTTTCAAAACTGCATTTATTTTTTCTTCAAGAAATCAATTGCATTACCAGGTGCTTTTGTCTCCGATATCTGTTTTACATCTCAGTGTCTGCATTTTCGGGGGAAAAAAGCCTGTTTTCAAAGTAAATATCAGAATAAACAGTGCACACACTGAAACATTACTTGCGCACCTGTTGTGAGGGAAAATTCTGCACAACAATAAGCCTGTCCATTCACTGCCCCCTGCCCCGCATTTTCCCTCACAACAGATGAGTGCAGCACCAAAGACCAGGTAAAGGCCATCACAGAACAAAATGAGTCTCACTTTTTGCCTAACTGCCCAAAAATGTAATGGCCTATGTGGAAATTTGAAAACAAGATAACCAAGAATCATGAAAAGCCCTGCCTGATTTAATAAAGACAAAAATAATGCGAGCAAAAGAATTTTCTTTACCAAAAGACCAACAGTTATTTTACAGTCAGAATGAAAAACCTTCGTTTCAAAACATATATTTTTGCAGTTTCTGAGACACTCAACATTGGTGCTGCACTGCTCATTGACAGCAAGTCTGAAACATGGTATCGGGGGCCCTACTGGGGAGGGGAAGGGAACAAATGTAGAAGATAGAACAGAATAGAATAGAATAAAGAACAGAATAGCACAGAAGAAGGAAAAAGAACAGAACAGAAGACAAGAAAAAGGGGTGGGCAGGTAAGGATTGGGATAGGACTGGGACTTGGAGGGGTAGGGGACGGGGATGGGACGTGGGGGGATGGGAAGGGTCGCTGGCATCTGGTGGCTGATCTGTAGTACATCAAACAAAACATGGCATTGTACTGCATTGGACACAGTATACATACATAAATAACACAAAGTGCAACATATTCGATGTGCATTTAACCTCCAGTCTTACATCTTAAACCCATGATCTTATGTCAAAGGCTAACCTGAAGTAACACAATACAAATCTGACAGAAGTGCGCAAGAAACGGTGCTGTGAAATATCAAACTCACCCCGTCCAGCAGCAGTATAAGGTGCAATCCAGCAGCGTGGCCCATCTCCAGGGGTGCTCCAGTGACGAAGGTCCATCTCCAATGGTGTGGTTCATCTCCAGGATCCCTCTGGCCCTTGGTCTGCTGAAATCCTTACAAAAGAAAAGCAACTTCAGTGATGACAGAACAAATACATTTCATCCTAACTTACCTAACCAGACTAATGAGGCCGGCCCCATAACTATTAACTATCACTACCTTAAGCTGTAACTAAACTAATGTAACCCATGTCCTGTTCATCTCTGCTCGCCAGTCCTGTAGATTAAGTTGTCCATCCGTCTGGTCCTTTGGGTCATCCTCTGGTGGCCATGTGCTGTCCTCAACCAGGTCTGAAAAAAAGTAGCCCGAAAGAGAACGGACTTTGGGTGGCGCTACAAAGTCTCCCCCCCCCCCCCGTAAGAGCCAAGGCACAGAGGCCCCATGACAAGGCGTTAGTCATGGTACTACCGGCTTAAGAAGAGCTCTCCTAATAGCGGACACACGAGGGCCACGTCCTCAGATCGCTCGTGCCGGGCGGTCCCAGACGAACTGCAAAGTTTCACCCTGCAACAAAACAAACCAAGCTTGCTGTGTAAGAATATGACACATGTACATGAATATATGTGTTGACCAGCACTGCTCCATCTACCTCTGAAACAAAAAAGCATTTACTTACACATAAGAAACATAGCATAGTGCCACTTTGATGCATAACATTGGTGTGTTTATATCAAGATAATTTTTTAAGATTATTTTTCATTAACGGTTAAAAATTGATTAGACATCCAGACGCAGTGACAAAGTTCCATTCCTTTATTTTGAAATGGTTGAAGACTACCTGTACTAACTTGCTCAAACGACACTTTAATGATCTCTCATCCCTGATGATTTCTGGTACGGTACGGCACGGCATTTACTTACCAACGCGGTGTACAGTTAATCACCTTCTCCAAGCTCAGAGAGCGATGAGAGCTGCTTACGTTTGAACAACATGCACAGTACCATTAGGACAAGTGCAAATGTAAAGACCTGTCATTCTTTAGGCTAATGTCATAGAGGTAAGAGGCAAAACGTATGTCAACTATTAACTTTAGCCTCTGATTGGGGTGATGAATATTAAGCATTATGCGGCCCATTGATTTAGTGAAATGCACATGAGGCTGGGTGAATGTCCTTTTCCACCATACGCAGGGGCGTAGGAACCACGGGGGCCCTGGGGGCCCAGGCCCCCGTTTGATTTTTGGAAGGGGGGCCCGAATATCTTTGGGCCCCCCCTTGCTTTTGATAAGAGGAGAGGTTGCAGGACACAAACCTTGGCAGTCAACACACACACACCTCCCCCCCCCCACACCCTTCTTCACCTCGGCCGTATGGCTCACCCGACTTAGTGGGCCCCCCTTCCTCTCAGCATCTTCCTACGCGCCTGATACGTAGGTGATATCAAGGACGGGGCAACAAGGAAAAAGCAAGCCGTGGTTCGAACTCACACGTCGAGCGTTGCAAGTCCAACACTAAACCATTCGGCTACTCTGGCTCCCCAATAATGAGGGAGGAATTCAACTCAGTATTTTTTGTTGACAGGGCAGCTAAACGCCGCCTCCGGCAACTCATCAAAATGTGTTTGATAACGCAGAGCCTGCATCACCATAATTATGACTGCCTACATGTCTAATAATGATAATCTAACCCAATGTCCAACGCTAAACCGCAAATCATGTGTGCGTGTGCGCGCGAGTTTAAAGTGTCGCCATGGTTCCCCGATCAGCCTTGCCACTGACAATGGTGGCTGGACTCGGTAACTGAACACGGCCCGGCGGTTAGCCGCTGATTTCGTATCCCAAAATATTCGTATTTAATCATTGGAAATTCTAAACAAATACACAATACAGCTAAACAACATCATGCACCGGTCCATTAATCTCAATTAGGCTTAATTTGGTTCGCTAGTATTTTAAATGTTAAAACCAAATCGACACCGAGGCCGAGCACAACCTACCGCGCTAAAAGTCTCCAGTTCAAAGGTTCACTTCGAACCTCAGCATTTCATTGCGGTTTGGGGACCGCTCCAAAACTGAGCACAGGGGTGGGAGGGTTGGTCAATGGAAAATGATGAAACTGAGTCAGCATCAAAGAGCAGTCGAAAAGAGTGAAAGAGGTATTGATCCAGGTAATTATAATGTGACACGGTTTAATTGCGTTTTGACAAGTCAGGATAGGTGTAACTGAACTAAAATAACAATGAAGATGAGCTATACACCCCTTTCTGGTTTTGGTGTGTCCTTAATCCTGCCCGGCGCCCTAGGTGAGCGACTGAGTTTTGCACGGGAATCACGCACGGTATTGTCGCCAGACAGTGTGTACTAGTGCTTGTCGCTAACTTTGCGTGTTTTCACAGAAGACTTAGGGAAACTGTCGTCTGCTTTCTGCACGCAGCTAGCGCAGTGGCCAGTGTTTGACAAAACACAATCAGTACAGTTTGACATGAATGCCACAAAAGAAAATATGTCACTTATGTTAAATGAAGGCCGGTAATTCGGCGACTCAGTGCAAGCGTTGGCGCCTCTCTCTCAGTCTCTCTCTCTCTCAGGCTCTTGCCAACCAACAACCAATGACAGCCAACCCACTATTGAGTATAGACGCTAATCACCTCCTAGTTGAGCTTTAGCTCTGTGTGTGTGTGTGTGTGTGTGTGTGTGTCGGGGGGGGGGGGGGCTGGGGGTGTGTGATGCGCAGCTGACACACACACACACACACACACACACACACACACACACACACACACACACACACACACACATGTATTCATCTTATTTATGAGTATATAATAATAATAATAATAATAATGAGTATTGTATAGGCGCTTTACCCAATTTCCTGAATCGGCTCAAAGCGCCGCGAACTGAACCCAACACGCACGCTCACGTGAATCACACGCATTCTCTCACACACTTGACATAAACACATTACAATCACGTGGTGCGAAGGGTCAGCTCAGCTATTTAAAATTTCGGAATTTAGAATTGCATTTATTTTTCAAATTTGGTGGGCTGAACATTTCCAAAGCAGAACGAACATGTAGACACTAACAGTTGGGGGGGGGGGGAGCTGGGTGGGTGTGATGCGCAGCTCACACACACACACACACACACACACACACACACACACACACACACACACACACACACACACACACACACACACACACACACGTATTCCTCTTATTTATGAGTATATGCTGCGAACATGTAGACACTAACAGTTTGCACTAGAGGAGCAAGGAGAGACTAATTCAACGCGGTTTTGTTTTGGGTAGTTGTTGTTGTTGTTGTAAACTAAGATATGTCTTAATGAAATAGGTACCCAAAGAGACCACAAAGAAGCAGTAGATTTAATTGATGGCGGAAGTCTTGTATAAAATTTTAATTGAGTTTTGGGCAAGAGAGAATTCTCTCTGTCTGTCTCTGTGTCTCTGTCTGTCTGTCTGTCTTTCTGTCTGTCTCTCTGTCTCTGTCTGTCTGTCTGTCTGTCTCTCTCTCTCTAAATGCTAAATTACTCGTTATCAGATGGCACTATGACATGTTACCTTTTTACAAGTTATGTTGTATACTACAATTTCAAACACCATGCTATCTACTTCTTCACCTATTTTCCGATGTGCTTCCTTAGAATTTCTTGCGCTTCTTTCTATCTTTGCATGTTTTTTTTATATTTTCTTATTAGATTTACTCCTTTTGTGCCTGGTATACTTTTTGTCATGTTAGCCTTTATTTTTTAGTGTTTCTAGATTAGCAGGACAGCTTGTAAGATAGGCAGACCATGCCTACAAGTCTTTATCCTGAAATAAACGTTTCAGTCAGTCAGTCAGTCAGTCTCTCTCTCTCTCTCTCTCTCTCTTTTAAAGAACAGTTCATCACACCAGACAAACAAAACAAAAAGGCCTGAAAAGTAACTTGACATGACTGTGTCCATATTCAATGAAACAACCACAAAACAAATTATGTAGTTATATGTCCTACCGACAAATACCCGGACCATGGTCCGAAGTGCTAACCACTACACTACGGGGGCCGGTGTTTCACAGCATGCTTTGCCTGGCATTTTGAGATTATGTGCAGATTAGTTTGATTTCAAACAATGCCCAGAGGGAAAAAAATTCCGGCCAAGATGAAATGAATTAAATGAATACACAGAGGTATTTATTTTACCGTATGGTCATAGGGTATATTAGCCAGTCATAAAAACATGCTTACTATGCGCGCCGTAAGGAAGGCATACTTGCTATAAGATATCTCCACGTGTAGGGGGAAATACCAGTTCTCTTTTCCAACACGCAAGGCTCCTCGAACTACTTCTGTTGAGACGATGAACATGACCAGGTAGGTTTTGTCGAAAATTTGTAATTTGTCCGCTCCTCAGCCCAACCACGCTCTTCCTCCTCCTCCCCCACCCCCTTGGGATGGATTGTCTGTTTTGTTTTCCGGGTGATACTGATAAAACTGCCCTACCTGTCAGAAGGAAAGTTTGCAATTTGCTTAAAGGCACAGTTTATGTATTAATTTACTCAGACGCACTGCTAAAACGCTACTGTTTTGTCAAACGGCATGTATGAAGAAGTAAAACTGGTGATATGGTTTTCTACTAAACCGCTACGTTTTTGTCAAACAGCATGTATGAAGAAGTAAAACGGGTGATATGGTTTTCAGCGCATCTGTGTGAAGCGTCAGTACGCTTGTCTGATGTATAGTAAGGTTGTAGAAAACTTTCCATCGAATTCGCTGAGCCGCATTAAAAATAAATAAAGAAAGAAAGAAAGCGCCGACTCATACAGGAAAATTAAAGCAACGCACGTTGAAAGAAAGCAGCATTTGTCTAATATTGGAAGCCGCAATCTGAAGATCGAAAACAGAAAATGTGAAGAAAACAGTCTCAATGTGAAGAAAATAGTCTCAATGTGAAGAAAACAAGTACCAATGTGACGAAAACAGACTCAGTGTGAGGAAAACAGTCCCAATGTGAAGAAAACAGTCCCAATGTGAAGAAAACAGACTCAATGTGAAGAAAACAGTCCCAATGTGAAGAAAACAGACTCAATGTGAAGAAAACAGTCCCAATGTGAAGAAAACGTACACAAAGTGAAGAATACAGTCTCAATGTGAAGAAAACACTCCCAATGTGAAGAAAACAGTCTCAATGTGAAGAAAACAGTCCCAATGTGAAGAAAACGTACACAAAGTGAAGAATACAGACTCAATGTGAAGAAAACAGTCCCAATGTGAAGAAAACAGTCCCAATGTGAAGAAAACAGTCCCAATGTGAAGAAAACCGACTCAAAGTGAAGAAAATGAAAAAAACCGTCCCAATGTCAAGAAAAAATGTCTCAATGTGAAGAAAACACTCCCAATGTGAAGAAAACAGTCTCAATGTGAAGAAAACGGTCTCGATGCTCAAATGGAGTATCACCTCTTTCGACAAACAGTCCTATGACCGCTCCATAAGTGTTATTTCACGGAGCAGCTCAAGCCTAAAGTGTTGTAACTTAAGATATAATCTTAAGCGCCGTGGCATCCTATCTCTGTCAATGTAGTATTATGTCTCTGGTTGTAATTCGGGAGCCGGTGTCACTGACAGGATATTTCGGAACCGGGACGAATGGGAACCATTCCGATTTATCCTGGCCCTGGTGGCAGGATTTTTCGGAACCATTCCGATTTATCCTGACTCTAGTGACAGGATATTTGAAAACCATCAGCATAATATTATTTCGGAACCGTCTTGAAGGTCATTAGCCCACATGAATTTTGTCTGCCAGGTGCGGGATAAATGGGAATGGTTCCGAAATATCCTAGGATTTTTGGGAACCGGTTCCGATTTATCCTGGTTCCGAAATATTCTACGACACCGGGATGGTCGAGCGGCAGAGCGCAGGACTCCAATTTATCGTATTTATTTTATCGTACCGTGTGGTCATAGGTTATATCAGCCAGTCATAAAAACATACTTACTATGCGCGCCGTAAGGAAGGCGTACTTGCTATAAGACATCTCCACGTGTAGGGGGGAAATACCAGTTCTGTTTTCCAACACGCAAGGCTCCTCGAACTACTTCTGTTGAGACGATGAACATGACCAGGTAGGTTTTGTCGAAAATCTGTAATTTGTCCGCTCCTCAACCCAACCACTCTCTTCCTTCACCTCCCCCACCGCCTGGGGATGGATTGTCTGTTTTGTTTTCCGGGTGATACTGATAAAACTGCCCTACCTGTCAGATGGAAAGCTTGCAATTTGCTTAAAAGCTGTTTTGGGGCTTATCGTCCTTTTCCACTACGTAAGGGGGATAAAAAAAGACAAGGCAATGAGGAAAACACCAGCGCATTTTCTTTAGGCACCTAACCTGGACTAGAACTCAGGTACTTTTGCTAGCATGAAATGCTTTTAATAATAATAATAATAATAATTTATTTATTTATATAGCGCTGTAATCTACTTGTAAGGCAGTTCTAAGCGCTAAGAGTACAGGTAAAGGGACAGATAAAAGTGAAAGGTTCAGGGCCAGGGCAACTGTATACGTGTATATGGTACTTAATAAGGAGATGGAGAAAGACGGAGGGAGGTTAGACGGTGCTTTAAGATGAAAACGCAATATTGCATGCCACTTGTGTCCGTGCGTGTTACAATACATCTAGACTTAAAACCTACCAACTGGCTCATTTATTGGCTCTACCACAACCGCAGAAAAAGCAGAACAAAAACTTGTATCACTTGTTAATATGCACCTCCCCTCACCCCCCCCCTACACACACACAATTTGGTAGGATAAATGCCTGATGCTTGTCTATATCCTTCTAGGCCCATTTTAGCATGATTAATCAGTTGATTGATTCACTGCACTACTTGTACTGTATCGCAATGACTCATTTGAGGGGCATTCTACATAAGGCTTGAGGGAATGAAACACGTATGGCCTAGACTAGAGGCGCGCGTTGCACTATACTTCTTGGTCATCAACATGCGAACTCTACCCAAAAAGTATAGTGATATGGTTTTCAACGGATTTTACGGGCATTTTAGCATTTTACGGGCCGAGTTGGTGGATGTGTCAAGTCCTGTCCAGCGCGTGACGAAAGCAGCGGGAAAAAAAATTCCAGAAACATTTCGTGTACAACTGATTTTTTTTTTTAAAGGGGGAAAGACATATGATGCTCACGCAGACACCTTACCGATTTGATCCCTCACTGAATTCAAAGCATGGTATCATGAAGACGTGTGAAAAAATAGGGCTTTTTGGGGGGCCGTAGTTGGTAAGATAATTATGAGCAAAAATTCACAGTGCCAGCACTTGTGGCCGAGGGGCGGGGAAGGGGGTTGAAGCGGTTTGCAGTCCGCGACGATCTACAATTTCGTAGAAGTGGCATGGCGTCGATGGCAACATTACAAGTTTAACAGTTTAAAACAGACTTTGGGTAGACCATAAACCCAACAGTTTTTTTGGGTTTTTTTTTGGACACAGTTGGAGTTCGCCAAGCCTTCCTTAAGCATACACGAAGAAAATGATAAAGTATCCAGTTTCAGAGGATCGGGGGAATGGGAAGACTGCGGGAAGGAAACGGACCAGCGAACCCCGTGCGTTCCCCATCGTTACAAGCTGGCCATCTTTGCCGCCATGGGGCTGGTCCTGGTTGTGGGGTCACGCTCGTGCTTCAGCCTCGTCATGACCCACGTCACTTCCGGGGCAAACGTATCCCTTGCTGCGGAGGACGTCATTTTTACGGATGTGCGTAATAATAATAATAATAATAATAATATCCCAGCAGCTGCTAGCTCAAAGCGCCTCACGATAAGTTCAAGCACAAAATCAAAGACACAGAGCCATACGCATCCACACAAATCACTTTCATAAATATACCGCTGGGATTCCGATGAACTGAGCAAAGAAAGTTGGGGGTGGAAGGGGGGGGGGGGTGAGTGGTTACTAGAGCCGTGCAAGCAGCTAAGACCATCTTGTGGCGAGTTAACTACTTACCATTCATTGTTGTATACTGCTGATCGTTTGGACCTCAATGATGTGTGAAGAGAGAACTTGACTAAGCTGTGTGTAAAAGCTGTGATTAGACCATGCTGAAACGGAAACTAAGGCAAGTCTGCGACTGTCTCAGAGACTGAACGGTAATATATGCTGATGATAGCCCCGATGATAAGGCTGGAGCTGTGAAGCTAATAAATACAGTCTTACAATGTGAAGTTAATAAATACAAGCTTACAATGTGAAGTTAATAAATACAGTCATGCAATGTGTAGTTAATAAATACAATCATACAGTGTGAAGTTAATAAATACAATCATACAATGTGAAGTTAATAAATACAATCATGCAATGTGTAGTTAATAAATACAATCATACAATGTGAAGTTAATAAATACAATCATACAATGTGAAGTTAATAAATACAATCATACAATGTGTAGTTAATAAATACAATCATACAATGTGAAGTTAATAAATACAATCATGCAATGTGTAGTTAAAAAATACAATCTTACAATGTGTAGTTAGCTCCTAAAAGCCCATGCGCAGTTTTACTAGGAGCCACTTTAAGCCACTGTTACGCAATCCGCAGCGAAGGGAAGGCCCACGCCTTGCGTAATAGTGGCTTGAAGTGGCCTCTACTTCTACAGTGGCTTGTTCTTTTTAACCAGTCTTATCATATGGCGGCTAGGGGTGGTCGGGGTCGGTATCTTAAGAGTTAATAAATACAATTTTTACAATGCAGTGCACTGCCATTAACACGTCACTTGACATGAACATCGACATGGGTGGCGACACCATGTTCCTCCTACACGCCTCGTATTCGGCTGGCTTGACTGTCGGCAAGTTTCCTGGCAGCCTGCTCTCGACACTCTTCTCCCCGAAACGGTAAGTGAGGACCTCCATATAGCCATCACCCACATCCTCCTCATCATCAACGAACACCAAGAACAATGATAATGACGGGTTATTTCTGCCTCAGAGACCTGTGCTCATGACACTCGCAGTTACCCGCTCATGATACGATGACAAAATCTCAATACGTTTGTCACCTCGGGTCGTGAGTTCGAATCGCGGCTGAGGCCAAATATTTGTGCTAGCCTTTTTCTCGTTGACCCGTCTTTGATATCACCCTTATGTGGTGGAAAAGGACGTTAAACTCCCAAACACCCACCCACCCACGCACTGAGCCAGGCCTACTACAGCGTGTGGGGGAAAAAATCGTGATTTGGTCTTCACACTTCCAGCACCGCAGGGGGTCTATCTCTATACGTCGATGGTTGGCGTACATTATGTTGTTCTACGTATACGTATGTAGTAGAAGCGTACCGCGTACTGAGCAGACGACGTGATTTGGTCGCGGGCTGAACACCAAGGACAGCCCTGATTGTTTTTTTTTTAATTTTTTAGCAGCTTGGTCGTATCGACGTGCAGTACAGGCATGGAAGCGTCAGGCCAAAGAAAAGTAAAAAAAATGGCCAAAAGGAACATCATCGTTTATTTATTTATTCATTTATTCATTTGGCAAACACCCTTGTGTGTGTGTGTGTGGGGCGCATCACAAACATAGATACTTTACCGGACACTTTAACTGGCTCAGATAAAATATACACATGGTAAAATAGATTTCTTTAAAACAAAGAATAAAGAAATCAAGTTCTAGTTTACGAAACCTCTTTGACATTCCTTCAACCCCCCCCCCCCCCACACACATAAGAACAAAAAACAACAACAACAACAAAAAACAAACAACGAGAAACCGCCAACCACCTAACAAACAAACAAACAAACAAACGACGTCGACAACAACAACAAAACCAGCTACAACAGCAACAGCAGCAGCAACAAGAAAATGACATAAATTTTTTTTTAACTACACGGGTTGCATTGATAGTCGTACATTTTTATGTTGTTGTTCTCCCCCCCCCCCCCTATCTGTGTATGACTCCGGTCTGTTTCTTATGTGTTATCATATATTGTCATTATCTGTTTCAATGTTTAGAGTGATCAGTCTGTCTGTGCTGATGACCAGTGTGCTGACCATGGTCCTGCCGCTCGCTATTCCTTTCAGCTCACCGCTTCTCTTCCTTCTTCGCACCACGCAGGGACTGGTGGAGGTAAATTATGTCGATCTGGGGGGGGGGGGGGGGGGGGGGGGGGGGGGGAGGGGGGAGGGGGAGGGGGAGCTCTTTTTGACCAACCTTGTTCATTTGGATCCATGTTGAATTCAAATTTCTGACGGGCTTCAGAAGTCACATGGAGTCGATGGCAACATTACAATATTATAGAAGACTACTGGTAAAGCAGAGCTACCCATGCGTGTGCGGGGACTCCGCATCCCTCGTCTACAAGAGGATCACGGGGACTAGTGCAGCAGTAGCGACGTCTGAATGGACCAGTTCGTTTTTGACACAGTGAGAGCTGCTCATCCTGAAGTGAAATTCTTTGAAACCTTTGTCAAGACGCACATTCACTGCTCCGCCAAACGTGAGACTGTGGTAACTGTGATGGTCGACTCCGTTACTGTCAATCAAAAGGGGCGAGTCCCAAGAATTCAGCCAATCGCGTGCCGTGGCATAATGAGCACAACACGTGGCATGGTCTGGCAAACTTTCTTGCCAGACACTACAAAACAGGAAGCACATGTAGTTTGATAAAAAAAAAAAAAAATGGGAAAAAAAAGAGAAAAAAGCAATAAGTCCAATGACGTCATTTGAGGAAAAAGAATATTACGTCAATCGCTTTCATCTTGAAATCACGCCTTTTCCAATAAAATGACGTCATGGACGTACTGTGTTTTGCCAAGACACGGCAGAGTAAAGGGGCGGGGCTTTTGCCTCGGGACATGCGGAGTGGAGTCGTCTGTTTTTATTATACACAAATGGTGCTTTGGTTACTAACTATCAATGTCTCACAGGCTCTTCAACAGCCTGCGACGGTAGGGATTTTATCAGCGTGGTCTACCAGCACGGACAACGCGCGACTTACCTCCATTTTCATGACAGGTATAACTGCTACACCTACTGCTGCAACTATCCTCCTCCTCCTACTGCTGCTACTACTACTCAATATTACTACTGCCTCTGTTACTGCTGCTGCTGCTACTATTGCTGCTACTGATACTATTACTACTACTACTGCTGCTGCTGCTGCTGCCACTTCTACTGCTAATATTAATAATAATGTCACTACTACCTCTGTTACTACTATTGCTACTACGACTGCTAATATTACTACCACCTCTCTCACTACTGCTGCTACTACTACTACCAATATTATTACTACTACTACTACCAATATTACTACTACTTCTCGTACTACCACTATGTCACTATTACCTCTCTTACTACTACTACTACTGCTACTGTTTTTACCACCTCTTTCACCGCTGCTACTACTACTGCTACTACTGTTACTATTACTTCTTCTACTATTATTAATATTACTACTACCTCCTTCTCTACTGTTGATGCTGCTGTTTCTACTACTACTACTACTACTACTACATGTACTACCAATCCTACTACTACCTCTCTTACTACTACTACTACAACTTCATGTACTACCAATCTTACTACTACCCCTCTTACTACTACTACTACAACTACATGTACTACCAATCTTACTACTACCCCTCTTACTACTACTACTACTACTGCTACTACTACTGCTGCTGCTGCTACCGTTACTACTAATGGCATAAACACCCTCAACCTCCCCCCCACCCCCCGCTACTACTACTACTACTACTGCTGCTGCTATAACTAATTACCACTACTACAGCGTCTACACCTACAACTACTACTACTACTATGATTAATGGTGAATACCTGTTGATGGGTAATGTACCACTACTTCTTCTACTGCCATTACAGCTACTGCTAACCACTGCTTGTGCCTCTACCACCAAAACGCTTAAACTGCGTAAATATGTGCAAGCTAACAGCGTTTACTATTACTGACAAAGCGTGCTTCATGAAAACAAAGAACGTGATATCAACGGTCAGGTGATGGTAATCCGGAACGTTCATCCGTATGTTTCGTTTTGCTTTTAGTTGGTATTGTAAGGGCGGGGGTTTGAATCAATGAATCAATGAAGCTTTATTTCTCAACGGTAAAGATATTGACATATGTCCACATAGGCATTTTACGTATCTGCCGTTGCTATGAACTACTGAAGTACTAAACTAAAGCTACGACTACGGAAAAGAAAAAAAGAAGGCGAAAAAAACAACAACAACAACAACAAAAATCAAAAGTGCCCACATGCTCACGCATACACATAACACACACACACACACACACACACACACACACACACACACACACACACACACACACACACACACACACACACACACACACACACACACACAGAGCCAGCATTAAAACAAATTAATCGACATCCTGATGAATATACAGTGGGGAGAACAATATGAGAAAACAAGTATGCGGTTATGATGATAGAAAATGTCTTCCTAGTGGGAAAAATAAAATTTGAATTAATCAAAGTTTGAATCAATCGTGCATATCAGCACTGTAATCTTTTATTTCATATGCACACAATGGTCGTACATCTGTGCGAGAGGGTATAATAACAATGAGTATTCCATTATCATACTTATATTTAGCTTGCGGCCATGCTGGAGATGAAAAAGATTACTTGTGTCGCTCGTATGTCTCATCTGCCGCGATAAACGATCAGATAAAAAAGAAATTCATATTCATAGCTTGCGTACAAAGACATCTTGTCGGGGGTTTCTTTCTTTCATTTTTATCTCGTGGGTAGAAACGATGGGGGGAGGGGGTGGGGCGGGGGGGGGGGGGGGGAAGGGGAGGGGCGATGTGACAGGGAGAAACTAAAAAAAAAAAGAAAAAAGTTTGTTGCCTCTATTTCTCACCTACAACGGTCATTCATCACGTAAACAGATAACTTTCCAACCCTCTGGGGGCATAGGAAAACAAAAGGAAATATATGAAAATCAACGAAAGTATCAACAACAAGAAACAAAAACAAAAACAAAAAAAACCAACAAACAACCAGAAAAAAAGGAAAAAAAAATAGGACCCCCCCCCCCCAAAAAAAAAAGAAAAGTACCGAGTAATGCATCTTAATCTTTCTTTAATAATAATAATAATAATAATAACTGAGTATATTTTTTTTAATCGGCTCAAAGCGCTGCGAACTGAACCCAACACCTACGCTCACGTGAAGCACACGCATTCTCTCACACACAGGACATGAACACATTACAATTACGTCAGCGTGGTGCGAAGGGACAGCTCAGCTATATAAATTTCGGTATGTAGAATTGCGTTTATTTTCAAATTTTGTGGGCTGAACATTTCCAAAGCAGAGGGGGAGGAAGCCGGAGTACCCGGAGAGAACCCCCGACGATCGGCCCGAATGAACGGTGTCACCCTACGAGAAGGAAAAATTCTTTGCCCAGAGTGGGACTCAAACCTGACCTCTCGCATTGGTGACGAAGTCTCTTAACCACTAGACTATATACCGACCGCCCCATCTTTCCTACCCCCTCTGCCCTCCTTCCTCCTCCCCCCTCCCCCGTCCCTCACGCCCTGAGGGTGGATAGAAGGGTGCGTGTTTTACGATGAGCAATGCTGAAGAAGGTTGAGAGTAACATAAACGATGGCTGGTGCCTCTGTGTCTCATCTACTATAGTAAAGAATCATATAAAAAGATAATCACGTTGACAATATCTGCGTCGTGCATCTGAATTGGGGGAACACATTCGTTTTTATTGGTTTTCTCTCCCGTTTCAGAAGTCGGAGAATTAGGGATATGGGGGGGGGGGGGGGGGGGGGGGGGGAGGGGAAGGAGGGGTATTGGGGTTTTGGGGGGGGGGGGGGAGAAAAGTGAAGTGAGTGAGTGAGTTAAACGGGCAGGTTAGGGGAGGGGGGAGGGACAGCTATCCTATGGGAACAGGCGGAAAGTCCAGCTGAACACGATTCAATCCAGCCAGACTGTGGAGCGTCTGATTTTACGTATCCTTGACAGTCAAAAGAAATAGTCCCATGGTGCAATGGAACTGACTTGGGTTGGGTGAGGGAGAAACTTGTATTAGGTTTGGTGCCTTTATGTCTGATGATCTCAATTTCTCAGTAAAGAACACGAGAACGACTGAGCAACTTTGTACTCCCTGTGATTTTCAGGATGTGTAACAGCTCCAGTCATTGCCTCACTGTTGACTGGGGCAGCCCTATGTTACGTCAGTTGGAGCGTCATCTTCTACGTATGCGGTAAAGCTCACTACATCAGTCCTGGCTATGCATTTAGATCTTTGTGTGACAGGGTGTTTGTGTCTGTGTGATGAGTTTGATGTGATCTGTGTGGCGATCCCACAGACGTAAAGAGATAGACACACCGCCGCACACTGCCACCGCTGCTTGCGAGTGTCGCTATCGCGGCCATCTTACTAATACCAGAACTCAGAGGCTCTGTGTATAGGACGCCTCGTTCGAAATACAAAGTTCTTTAGAAAGACGTCATCAGAAATGTGACGTAAGATAAAGCGGACCAATGCTATGCGCGCTATGTAAACAGCTGATAGCGTCTGGCCAATGCTATGCGCGCTATGTAAACAGCTGGCACTTCCAGGTACTAGCAACATGGCGCGCGGCGGCGACACTTTTCCGGCACCGCGGTGCGTCTATCTCTAAACGTCTGTGGGCGATCCAAGTGTGCATATACCTGTTTGTACACGCACGCGTCTGTTTGTGTAATACTGTCCCTTCCCCAAACGACGTTTTCGTAAGGCGCTTTAACAAAGATCGTTAATAATAATAATAATAATAATAATATTCATAAATTTCGGAATAGCAGAGTTGCCGATATATCACATTCTCACGCAGGACACGAGCTATCGAGGTGTATCGTCTAGCCTTGTAACTTGTGAAGCCCCCCCTCTCCTCCCATCCCCCCTCCCATTTCCATCATGTGAATCAGACAGTACACCTATCTAACTATGTCCTGGTATTTGGCACTGGCAAGAAGTTGAGACTCCAAGTCGCGCAATAAGTTTTTTTTTTTTTTTTTTTTTTTTTGGAACGACAGGAACTTGTGGAGTGACGTGGTGCGTGATATGGCTGATGAACTTCTACGACACGCCGGATCTCCATCCCAGCCTGTCTGAAGCTGAGCATGAACACCACAGAAAACACGGCTGTTCTGTCAGAAACAGCTCCAAGCAACTGGTAGGTCCATAACGACAACATTATTTGAAACGACAACAACGACTACCAACGAACTATCCAACCAACCAACCAACCAACCAACACACACACACACACGCACGCACGCACGCACACACACACACACACACACACACACACACACACACACACACACACACACACACACACACACACACGCACACAGAGTCAATCAAACAAGCAAACACTCAAATTGTGCTCAGTCTGTTGTCCTAACAAACAAAATACCTGTCTTGAAAGAATTCGCCGTTTTCAATTTTCATTTAGCATCCCCCCCACATACACCTCCCTCCCCCCCCCCCCCCCCCGCAAACACTCAGAATGTACTCAGTCTTTTGTCCTTAACAAGCAAACTACCTGGCCTGAAAGAATTCGCTGTTTTCAATTTTTATTTAGCATTCCCCCCCCCCCCCCGCAAACACTCAAAATGTTCTCAGTCTTTTGTCCTTAACGAGCAAGATATCTGGCTTGAAAGAATTCGCCGTTTCAATTTTTATTTAGCATTTCTCCCCGCAAACACTCAAAATGTGCTCAGTCTTTTGTCCTTAACAAGCAAAATACCTGGCTTGAAAGAATTCGCCGTTTTCAATTTTCATTTTGCATTTTCCCCCCGTTTTCATTTCAGCTACGCAGCATTCCATGGCGTAAAATCTTGACCTGTCCGTCGGTTTGGGCCGTGTTCGTTGGATCTTTTAGTCGAAATCTCGTCTTTTCCCTCATGGTGTTCGAGCAGCCTCAGTACTTCCGAGACGCCTTCAAGCTGAAAACGGCAGACGTGAGTATACAGTCACTGATTGGCAGTTAATCCTCCTGGGCCCGCATGTAAAAGTCGGGGTTAGGGAGTTTAGCCCCGGGTAAGAGTCTAACCTCGAACTAAACTAGCTCTAGGGTTAAATTTTTTGTTGTTTTTTTTAAGCGGGTCCATCCTAGCAAGGTGCCTATGCCGTCATAAAAGGATTTTTGTCTTTCTTTCTTCGCTTCCTTTTTTTAAATTTAATTTTGTTTTTAGGTTTCTTTTGTCCTAGTCTGGGTTAGGCCCGCAGCCGTGGGTTAAATTAACCTCGAGTTTTAGATACGGGCCCTGGTGCGCTCAACCCGTGCTCAAAAACATCCGCGACGACTCGCCGCATCTCAGTAATAATGCCCTTAATGCCCCTAAGGCTTTTGAGGCGAAGTCGCTGGCTGGTCTATTTGTAGAAACACCCATGGCCGCATTCCAACCGAAAAAGCACCGCTCTCTCACAGAAAGCCGTATTTCCCTAATATTACAAGCCGCAAAGTTAAGAAAACGGTCTTCATGTCCAAAAGGAACACAGACGCTTTCGGTAAACTGTCTTTGAGCTTCGTAAGTGGCATATCCCCCCCTCCCTCCTTCCATTCAACGCGCATACTGTTATTTAAAAAAACATTCTTCACTGCCCCAACTTCAGTGGTGATTTCTCCAAGGTCATGGGTGAAATCCACGGAGGGTTCAGAAGCTCGGGAATTAAAAAAAAAATATTATGACGCTTGGTTTAGACTGCTTGGCAGGGCTGCTTCCGCGCTTCCTGTCAAATATCCCGGTGTCAACCAGCCCCGGGAACTACGGCACCGCGTGTAATCACCCATTCGTGATAGGTGTCACAACAGGGAAAGCACCCTCAAAGTAACATCCGTGTAGTGGGTGACAACAGCCTCCCCACTGGGCCCATAACACGCCCTCTCTTGTAGGAGCCGACCTAAGCACGGGAAATCCAGCTTACGTCGACAGGGATTCGAACCCGGATCTCCTGGCCCATGGTCTGAAGTGCTACGAAGCACTACAATACGGGGGCCAGATTATACTGTTATTTTAACTAGGAGACCGAAGGAGGATCGACTCAGCTGCGTATGTCAAACAGGGTACACGTGCGCATTAATTGCCTTGAGCAAGCCGGTAGCTAAAACTGTAATCAGATTGAAGCCGTTTATCGTTTCGATGTCCGTGTCGTCAAACAGACTGTATAATGTCCCCTAATGGGTTTCACTAATATATTTAGCGTCAGCCATTGTGCGCAAGCTTTGATTATGGTGATAACTTTTTTTTATGGAGCCGTCTTTGTCTACCTCTTGCAGACAAAGCGTCGGGACAAATTGGTCGAACAAATTATGATGTAAGCGTTCTCCGACTTAAAAAAAAAAAAAACTACTTTATTATCCCTTTTTTTGTGAAATTCGGGCTTCCCCCGGGGGAAGCGCGTCGCCGCGCCACCCAATACCTATCCTATATATATATACAGTCGAACACGCTTAAGTCGAATTTGCAGGGGAAATGGATTTTTGTTCGACGTATCCGAAGTTTGACTTATCCGTGACGACGGATAAGGTCGAATTTCGACTCTAGCTTCGAGTTAAGCGAGTTGCACCTTTTCACCCCTTGATTCGATTTGGAAACTGAAATTTACTTTCCCTGGTCAACATGAATTTACTGCTGCTGCGTTGGTATAGCTCGCCCCCTTGTGTCATTTGCACCTGCTGTATGGTCCTGTGGCTAGCAAGAGTAGTGTTTTTACTGATTTTAAACCCTTAATAAATAAGTACATAGTAGATCAATGGCAAGCCCAGTGGGATACTCTTAATAACAACAAACTCCACAGTATAGTTCCCAAACTTCGGGAAATCATTCCCCGGTGTAGGACTAACCGTCGGGAAGAGGTGGTCCTGGCCCGTCTCCATATTGGGCACGCATATTATACCCACTCGCACTTGCTGAAAGGTAAAGACAGCCCTTTCTGTTTTGGCTGCGGTGAGCCAGATACCATTAAACATATTTTGATTTCTTGTGCAGACCTCACGGAAGTATTTCACTGCCGAATCAATGGAGCTCTTGTTCCGAAATGTCCCTCCAGACAAGATTTTTGGCTTCCTTCGGGAAGTCCATTTGTTTCATAAAATCTGATTAAATAACTAACTAACTAACCTTCATAAAATCTGAACATTGTGTTTGTACTTATTCATGTACAAGACCCATGCTTGACGTTTTGAACTTGTGGTAACCCAAGACTGGTAGAATCTCATTTAACCTATAAATTTTTAGCCAATATTTACTAGTTGTTTTAATCCAGCTTTTTACCTTTTAACGAAGGGGCCTTCAAACTTGTGGCTGCCGCGAATTAGTCTTTGTCGTTTACGCGGCGTTAAGCCCTAAAATACTCACTCACTCACTCACTTGCACCTGCTGTAAATGCACTGCGACCGTCTGAACAACATAGCGATTGCACCATCAGTTACCACAAGGTAACCCCAACCCTAAATCTAACCCTAAATCGATATAAGCAGGCGAACTCTACTAAACGAGTGTGGATGCGTTTGAATAGTTTGCCCAGTACGGCCCAGGGGTGCGAACTATACTGAGCCTTACTGCTAGGATTTGTTATATTCAATACGCTCGTGTAAGCTGCCATGTCATCGAATCTCCGTAGCTATTTTGTTCACTTTGAGTTCACTTTCAGTTCAGAGTATTGGCTTGGTCTTACTATAGTCACACATGCAATGCAGAGGAATTAGAAAGCCAAGTTCTTCTGATGGCTGTTTCGTTTTGACATGAAAGCTGTCTGGCACCAAACGGTGATACGTTTCCAGCTTATGTTTTCTTCTTCTTTTCTAGTTTCACTGACTCTTATTCTGCTTGTAAGATCAGCAGCGTCATCTGTGTGTGTGTGTGTGTGTGTGTGTGTGTGTGTGTGTGTGTGTGTGTGTGTGTGTGTGTGCGCGTGCGCGCGCGCGTTCGCAGTCATATGATCGCATGTGCTCAATAAATTCTAGTGCAACGTCATAATTATAAACACACGCAGTCAAATAGCAGCAAGATCCAACTCTAACGGCACCAACCGGCAAACTCTCTCTTTCTCTCTCTCTCTCTCTCACACACACACACACACACACACACACACACACACACACACACACACACACACACACATTTCACACACCAGGAATAACTCACTGCTTACCCTCCGAAACCGACGGCAAATCACCTTCTTAACACTGGCGACAGAAAACCTCACAGATCAGGGGCACAGGGTCAGATCTCACGCCTAGCTCTGTTCTTGGACGTGTTTCTCGCCAATTACGTGTTCTACCACCCAAGATAACCAGCCCTAAGGCCCGCAGGACACATAACACTGTCAACCTGTACTTGCACGGAAAATGTTAAATCTCTGTGCAAGCCGTGTTTTGGCGCTGATGCATCAGAAGGACAAAAAGAAATTCCCGTGCCAGCGACTGGTACGACTTATCCGAGGCTAAAATTGAAGATTCCGTTTGACATAACCGAGTTTTGACTTATCCGTTTTTGAGTACTCGTTCGACTTATCCGTGGAAAATTTAGTCATACAAAGAGCAAGTTTTGCCGGGAAAAACTTTTTGCTTCGACGTATCCGAAGTTCGACTTAAGCGTGTTTGACTTAAGCGTATGGGTCTGTATATATTTTTTTACAATTTTTGCTGGGGGAGGAAAGCCGGATAACCCGGAGAGAAACCCCCGATGAGCAGCCCGGTAGCCAGGAAAAACCGGTATCACATATCACAAGCTCGACCTGGGATCGAACCCACGCTTCATCGCCGTGACATTGGTGACGGCCGTTCAGTAGCGCAGCGGCTAAATCCGACGCGCTACCTATTAGAACACCGCTCACCGAGTTTCGGATTTCAGAATTTCATTTATTTTTTAAATTGTGTGAGCTGAACAATTTCAAAGCAGAGGGGAAAGCAGCCGGAGTAAATCCCCCCGAATGAACAGTGCCACGTACGAGAAGGAAAAATTCTCCCCCCCCCCCCAAGTGGGACTCGAACCTGACCTCTCGCATTAGTGACAATGTTTCTTAACCACTAGACCACCAACTGGCCCGTGTGTGTGTATGCAGATTGGGATCGTGTCGACCTTGCCCTACGTGGGACTGAGTGTCACGTGCACAATGGGAGGGGTCGTATCTGACAGACTGCTGCGTTGTGGACTGGGCAAGACATGCACACGGAAACTGGCCTACACTCTGGGTATGTTTGTCTTGTCTTTCAGCCCCAAGTTCTCCAGTGTGTTGTTGTTTGAGCGAGCTTTATTTCCTCTGGCTGAGTTCGGATGTAGGTTTTCTCAGCTGTTGCATGGTGAACTGTAGTGAGACACACTTAGACTTCGTCCACCTCCGGCGAGAGAGACGATGATGATGATGATGATGATGATGAAACGTATATTAGGATAATTCTTGTAGGCATCTCTGCTTATCAGAGAGAGAGAGAGAGAGAGAGAGAGAGAGAGAGAGAGACTGATTTTCAAAGCCTATCTTTCAAGCTGTCCTGCAACGTAAAAGACTTTCTGCTAGTGTGCTAGAACAAGGAAAAACACAGTGTATATGCATAAAGCAGAGGCACGTGTGCGTGCATCCTGACAATTATAATTACTGTTTTGGAAACTAGATGGTGGTGATCGATACAAAACGCTTAAATACTTCCACTGATTTTAAACTGTAAATGAAAAGGACACGAGAGTGTGCCTGTGAGGGGTATGCCATTGATGCAAGGATTCGTTCTTTGGTTTGCTCGGAAAGGCCATGGAGTGGAGGCGTTGTCGTTGATGGGACTGTACTTCACGTCAGACTGGAGAACGGCCATCTTCCTCTTCTGTATCGGGATTGCCTGCGGTGGATTTGCTTACTCAGGTGTGTGCGTGTGCGTGTGTGTGTGTGTGTGTGTGTGTGTGTGTGTGTGTGTGTGTGTGTGTGTGTGTGTGTGTGCGTGTGTGTGTGTGTGTGTAACAGAGAGAGAGAAAGAGAGAGAGAGAGAGAAAGGGAGGGCAGAAATTGCATGCTTCTCTAAGATGATTAAGATAATGTTTATCAAGATATTTTTCTAAAGACGACATTGCGCTTCTTTTTAAATCAACAGAAATGCTTGCAATACACAGATGAGACGCGTTTGCATGGTGAAACCCAGACCCGATGATTAACCGTAGTATATAAATCATTGTCATATATTATCATAAATTGTAAGCCAATCAATTAACCAACCAGCCAACCTGATAACGCCCAAACAAAAATGCATTGATCAATTAGAAATGGCAGCAACACACCTGAAACTGGGACGTATCTGCCTTAAAGGGGCAAAAGCTATCATTGTTATGCACACAGATCGCACTAGGCTGTTATCACACCACTTCTGAGACACCCGGGCAGTGACAGCGTCTGTAATGCTGGCACTGAGCCAACAGAAGCGTACTCGATGACGCGGCGACCACACTGAGCGTTCCAGTAGTGTTACAACAGTCGTAGAATTTGAATTTCCGACCGTTCTTGCAAAGTGTAAACAACATTGTATCGGATTAAGACTGCACTGCAGAGCACAAAGCTGCCACGAAAAATGCATGCATGCTGCTGGTCTGTGTATGCACGGGGGGAAGGGGGGGAGGGGGGGCAACTCATGCAGGCAATAATCTCGAAACAGGCTGAAAATGTACTGTGCTGGTGAATGCGACAGTTTTCACCGCTTCTGTGCACACTGTAAAATAACACTAGGACCTCAAAGTTGTTCGCAACTGTCTACTTTCCTTGTCACCGAATATTTTTGCTTTTTCCTTCTTAGGTATCACTTAGCTCGGCTCGGTCTCGGTTAGCCCGACTTGGCCGTCGTCCCAGGGGCATAGAGTTATCGACGGACCCGGAACAGGGTTGAGATGGAATTAGCCCGTTTAAAGTCTCGTGCTATATATATTTACATAGAGGAAAGTCTCGGTTTACTATTAGCGCAGGACACTTATTGTCGAGGAATTACGCCGACAGGGTACCTTCCCCTGGCTTCGGACGCGGCTCCGCAGTATGCCGGTGTGATCGCTGGCCTGGCCATGATGGGAACTATCGGTGCTGTCTTCAGTACTCTGCTGGCTTCCTTCCTCACCGGTGTCACCAGGGTCTGTATACAGGCTTTTTTTTTTTTAATCTCTTTTTCAAAACACACACACACACACACACACACACACACACACACACACACACACACACACACACACACACACACTCAATAAATAGAAGGAAGAAAACAGAAAGAAAAGAGAGAGAGAGAGAGAGAGAGAGAGGAAACTGTATACAGGCTTTAGTAGTGAATCTGACAGCGCAATTCATTTAATTTTCTTTACTTTTTTTTTACCATTCTATCTTTTTTATTTTTGTCTTCATGTTTTTTGTTTCTTTCTTTCTCTCTTTCCTAAATTTCTTTCTTTTTGTATGTATTTCTTTCAGTTTTTTTTGTTTTTCTTCCCTTTTACTTGATCTCTTTCTTTCTTTTTCTCCCCCCCCCCTTCCCCTTTTTCTTGTTGTCCCGTCTTTGATATCACTAAAAAAAAAAGAAAAAAAGTTAAACCCTCAAACACCCATCCACCCCTCATTGCTGTGGACCCTTTCTTTTGACTAGGTCATTCTATATCGCCCTCAAGATCTAAGTAATGTCATGTCATTCTTTGTGTGTGTCTGGATAATATGTTTACTGGGTACTGAACAGGTCATGCCCACAACACACCATTCATGGTTGATGTGGACGTCATTGTTCGTACACGACAATTGTCATTTTGGAAAAAAAAAAGCCTAAGCGCCTTGACAGGCGCTTAATTACGGTTTAGGCCTATTTTACAGGTGGCAACAGCTATTGACACGGATCTCCACCATGCTTTGTTTATAAGTCTACGAGTTTAATTTCTTGCTCGGCGGGCACAAAAAAAAAAAAACCTGATGTGCGAGAAAAAAAAATCCTAGTTAGAGACCGAACCTTCCTTATGCAAGGCCTTATGGCAGCATGCCTCGAACACCTTTTTTTTCTTTTTTTTTTAACGATTTGATGTCTTAAAAAAAAGGAGAGAAATAAGAGACAAAAGACAGACAAAAGACCGCCCTCCCCCCCCCCCCCCAAAAAAAAAAAAAAGGAAAAGAAATAAATAAAGATAATTGTAAAAAGGCGGGGGTGGAGGAGGGTTAAAAAAAAAAAAAAAAAACGGCGGGCACGTAGAGTCACGTTAACCGCCTCTACCGTTGAAAAAAATCAAGTTTCATTTATTCTCGTCGTAACAGACTCTTCAAGACTGGCAACAATTGTTTCTGATCACCGGTCTGGTGCACGTTGCTGACATCATCATCTTTGACGTCATCGCCAACGCCGAGCTTCAGCCGTGGGCGGGAGGTATCCCGGTAGGTGTTCGCCATACAGCAATTGAAATGCGTGAACCGTTTCGCTATGGACGTGGTAATTACGGTGTAACATACATCAACGGTGCGCCAGCCAAAAATGAAAATGCTATTAGTTTTCTGGATATCCTTCGCTCTGTCTAAAGCAAAAGAGCTATCGTCGGATGTCTTCTATGACAGTGACCGTTTCAGTTCAGTTCTAGTAATGAAAGGCATATAATTATGCTGTTTTCAATGCCATGTAGTCATCGCTTCTACAGCCGAACGATACAGCGGAAATGTCAAAGCGCATGGTGTAACTGGCCAACATGTGCACTAGCTTCCTTTAACTGCCTCATATTTTGTTAACTTTTGAGTAGCAAACCCTTCTCAAGAAGCGCCTGTGTGCTATTTTCACACACAGGAGAATCGGGCGGAGGGTTCCGTGGTGGCGCAGGCGTCCGATTCGGTTGAAGGCTACGAAGAGACATCACTGCTGGCGGAAGAAGAACCCAGTGCAACTCCTTCATCCAGATACGGTGCAATGGAATGCCGTCAGGGCAAACCAGGAGTATTGAGGATCGAGGAACGTTGAGTTTCTCTGTCTAGGATCCTGATGGCTAAAGCCCACTGCCATACTTTAAAAAAAAGCTTAACAATGTTGAAACTGGAATATCAAGGCTCGCGCGACTGGCTAAACCGCATATCAGGTTACCTGAATTGAGTTCTCACTTGCGATGAGGTGTTGTTTTAAACATTTCAAGCCCTAGAAAACTAAAATGTGAATAGGTGTTTACTTTGTACGAATATGTGCATGCGCTTTCATGTGGACTGTCACGCCCAGCACATCCCTGTACTGTATATTCTTGTCTATACAAGACTTCCTTGTAATAAAAGAATAAGATCACGCTGCGTTGGAGTTTGTGTCATTCATTTTGTCGTTGCGGCGGAGCTTGTGTCATCAGATTCCATCATCATCTTCATCATCAACACGACAACCATCATCATCATCGTTTATTGTGACAAAACAAAACAAAACAAAACAAAACAAAACAAAACAAAACAAAACATACACAGAACCGCAGCATTCATGCATTTTTCGTGGCAACTTTGTGGCCTGCCACGAAAAATACGTTCTCGTAGCGGCAAGGGAGACTGCTCATGCAGGCAATAATCTCTGAAACAGGCTGAAAATGTACTGTGCTGGTGAATGCGACAGAACTCACCGCTTCTGTGGACACTGTGAACTACCACGTTGACCACAAATTCCGCACAAAGTTGTTCAGAACTGTCCACTTTCCTTTTCACCGAGTATTTTTCCTTTTGCCTTCTTAGGTATCACTTGTCTCGGCGCAGGTCTCGGCTAGCCGATTTCGGGTGAATGCAGAGGGTTAGCGTAGTGAAACCCGACATTACAGAGTTGGTATGGCGGTGGTCATAGGATATGGGTATGGGGGTGAGGGGTTGGGTGGGTGTGTGGTAGGTGTTACGGGGGCAGTGAGGGTAAGGGGGATGGGTGTGGGGAAGAGGGGGGGGGGGGGGGGGGGGGGGGGGGGGGGGGGGGGGGGTTAGTCAGTTCGATGATGATGAGCACACAGAAGTGTCGTGGCAAACAGAAATACTGTCGCACGCACCAGGGTGAATAACAGGGCGGAGGTTTGCACATAAAGTAGCACTTAGCGGCAGCGGGCTTCCACTGCTTCGTCCTCCAGCCCTGCTGCGCCGTGAGCATTTCAGCAGAGATGGATATGTGCGTCGAGGAGAAGTCACACCACACCACACCACACCACACCACACCACACCACACCACACCACACCACACCACACCACACAGACAACCATTCAGTCCAACACAAGGACTTTCCTTATGTTCAGTAATATTTGGCTACACAGCACAGATACAGATTTAAAAAAATGCTATAAACATAACGCTGCGGAGGACACCCTAGAAATGCCTTAAAGTGCCTTGGGGCGGTCGGTGGTCTAGTGGTTAGGAGAACTGTCACCAACGCGAGAGGTCAAGAGTTCGAGCCCCGCGAGGGGCAAAGAATTTTTCTTCTCGTATGTGAACACCGTTCATTCGGGCCGATCGTCGGGGGTTCTCTCCGGGTACTCCGGCTTCCTCCCCCCGTGCTTTGGAAATGTTCAGCCCACATATTTTGAAAAATAAAGCCAATTCTAAATTCCGAAATTTAGATAGCTGAGCTGACCCTTTGCACCACGTGATTGTGATGTGTTTATGTCCAGTGTGTGAGAGAATGCGTGTGCTTCACGTGAGCGTCCGTGTTGGGTTCAGTTTGCGGCGCTTTGAGCCGATTCACGAAATTGGGTAAAGCGCCTATACAATACTGATTATTATTATTATTAAAATTCACAACAAGGACAAAATCACAAAAATCCAGCAGCCAAAGGCAGTAGGGCAAACCTGTGTAGGGCAAATTTCAACAAATTCCGACATGCCACTTTTTTGCAATGCTAGCAGCGACGACCTACTCCACCCCCGCCCCCCCCCCCACCCCCCTCCTTGTACTCCTTGTATTTATCATCATATAAAAAAGGAAACGGCAATGACTGCGAAGTGGTTACAAGTTAAGCAAATGAAAGCGACATAAAAAAAAAAATTACTTAACTTTCACAAAGGACGGCACGGGTCAACGTTTCGGCTTTCGCCTTCCTCAGGACACAAACAAAATTTAACGGGACATAACTTGAACAAACAAAAAGTAATGTCCCATTTGTTCGTGTCCTGAGGAAGGCGAAAGCCGAAACGTTGACCCGTGCCGTCCATTGTGAAAGTTAAGTGGTTTCTGTCCCCGTCAACATAAAGTATTTCGAGCGTTCAGACGCACTCACGAGCGAAACTGTTCCAAAGCATAAGTTAAAGTAGGCTTACCGAAGATGAAATTAGCCTGTTTAACGCAAAACATGATTCTGTTTTTCCTTCGAACGCTGATTGCGCTCATAAGAGACGCGAACTTGAACACAATTTGTGGCAAACACCACCGCAGAGTTATATACAGGTCCGAAATGTCAGTGTCACATCCTGTTCATGACGACCTGTTGTAGATGTTGCTCCGCACTCTATTCAGCCGTATCTTCATTATCCCAAGCGCTCTTTGGTTCTCTGGCAGTGCTAGTCCTACTAGGACTTTCCTCTCGCGCTTCAGGTTGCGGCCGATTGGCCCTCAACACATCTCCATCACCGGCACCTTCACTCGAACTCCCGTTGCTTCCATCCGGCTGGTTAGTCCCTCTGGTTGCTCCAGCCGGTGAGACCACTGATGACAGTCCCGGGGTGACCGGTCCATCTCCCTCTGCGTTATGGTTGGCGTGTTCTCTGGCACTGTTAGGACCCCTAGACTGGTCTCCGCTTCCATCTTCCGCTGAATGGAGGAGAAAATACAGATATGTACAAGAAACAAACACGCCGACGAAACAGGTAAAACAAACTATACAGGCACGCTGTTGTCCCAAAATGTGTTCTTGTTCTGTCCCAATTTGTTTCACTCTGATCGCCGCGCTTTATCCTAACACCTTCCCATCTAAACCCGACTCCCCGCCCCCCCTCCCCCCCCCCCCCAAAAAAAAAAAATCAACCCCAGAAACAACAAAAAAATCCCCCCCCCCCAAAAAAAAGACACCAAAACCCCCCAAAACACAAACAAACAACAAAAACAGACACCCCCCCCCCAAAAAAAAAAAAAAAAAAACCACAAACAACAAACCCAAAACAAACCAAAAAAACACCAACAACACCCCCCCCCCCAAAAAAAAACACACAAAAACAACAACAACAACAACAAAAACAACAACAAAAAACAAAAACAAACAACAACAACAAAAAAACAAAAAAAACAAACAACAACAACAACCAACAAACAAAAACAACAACAGCAACAAACAACAACAACCCCCCAAAGCAAACAACGAAACCCCCCCCCAAAAAAAAAAAAAAAAAAAAAATATCCCCAAAGAAAAAAAAAAACAAACAAAACAAAACAATACAAACCAAATTTAAAAAAAAAAACCACAACAAAAAACAATCCAAAATACAAAAACAACAAATAACAACAACAGCAGCCACAAACAAACGAAAGAAAAGGCAAAATGGACACTGAACTCCGAAAATCACCATGTTCTGACTACATAATTGCACTTACCAGGACGCAGTCTGGAACCGACAATATCCAGTACTGATGTCATGGCTTTCAGCTGGACTTTGTTGTATTCTATCTTCTTCTCCAGTCTTCGAAACAGACAATAAGGAGTGTCTATTAAGTTCAAAATAAGAAAAAGAAAAAAAAAAAAAAAAAAACTCACAAAACTCCAACTAAAAACAAACAAACAGAAAAAAAAGGAAAGAAGAAGAAGAAGCAGAGAAAATGAAGAAGAAATTACGTGGATATCAATGTGGTATATCTTGATATGGAACTATCAATAGTAGTGAAATGAGATCCAAGGATTTCATTGAATAAACTTACAAAAATGGCATGGACGCACGCAGCTTCTAATCCTCTTTCAATTTTATTCTTGAATTCCTGTTACATATTCAGAATTCTGTTCTTTACGCAATTTCCCAGTCAGGACAAGTTTTGTTTTGTCGCTGAAGCTATGACTATATTAAGGAAACGCTTGACCATCATGTTTTACTGAATAACCCTAAAACACGTGAAACACACACACACGCACGCACGCACGCACGCACATACACGCGCGCGCGCGCACACACACACAACACACACACACACCACACACACACACACACACACACACACGGTTACAAATTACCATTATTAAACTACACCTGAACGATGACTGATTTTGTTTCCTTGCTGCTTTATTTGTGTATGGTGCTAAGACAGACGTAGGAAGTTAGGGACTCCGAGTAACTGAGTGTATGCTTAGCTAGTGAAGTCTCACACCTGGTCAAGAGGTCGGCCATGTCCTGAGCTTTCTGTCTGTCGCTACTGCTCGGTGATCTGTCCACACAAGCAGAAACCAAAACCAACAAATTCAAACAGCTGCGTGCATGCAAAATGTACATGAACTCTTTAAAAACCCATGCGAAAATCGCGTTTTTACTTGAAATCTTCATATCACTAGAAGCCATTTCAAGCCACTTTCGCAATTATGCAATCTGCGGCGCTCTCGGACGTAGCGCAAAGGCCGACACCCTGCGTAATAGTGGCTTGAAGTGGCTCCGACTGGTTTGCAGTGGCCTGTTCTTTATAACCAGTCTTAACATACAGCAAGTCAAGGGGTGGTCGGATTTGGGCTCTTAACCCTTTCACTGCCACACACGTTTCTGGTCATTCACTGATAGTATTCCTTCGCATGACATGCTGTACAAAGGAAACAAAACGTGTATATATGTGAAGAGTTTTGGTTGGTTTGTTTTTTATACACCAGAACAACTGCATTTTGAACAAGTTTGACATCTGGGCCACAGGCGCGAGCCATGATATTCAGCCACCATGGCAGTGAATGTGTTAAGGGATAAATTATCAGTCTCGAAGTACTTAATGCACCGAATCTTGAACACTAAAGCAATACGCCATGACGAGAAAGCTTTCTTTGACGACTTTTTTTTTTTTTTTTTTTTTTTTAAGACGACAGGGAAAACAGAGAAAAGTGAAAAAAATTATGTCATAATATTATGAATTATACAAAGAAAATAATCATGGAAGTCATTCTGAGCTGTAAAGAACAAGTTCACGGCTTTACTGTTTGGCAAGGGAGCCTGGGTGGCCGAATGGCAGAGCGCTGGACTTCTGATGCTCGGGTCGTGAGTTCGTATCCCGGCTGGGGCCAAATATTTGTGCTGGCTTTTTCATCGTTGCCCCGTCTTTGATATCACCCGTATGTGGTGGGAAAAGGACATTAAACCCCCAAACACCCACTCATCCTACTGTTTGGCATTTTGAAGCACTGGAATGTACCCGGCTGGTTGGGAGTTTAACGTCCTTATCCACCACGTATGGGGGATATCAAAGACGGAGCAACGGGAAAGGAGCCAGCACACATATATGGATCCGGCTGGGATTCGAACTCACGACGCGGGGAGCCGGGATAGCCGAATGGTAGAGCGTTGAACTCTCAATGCTCGGGTCGTGAGTTCGCATCCCGGCTGGGTCCGAATATTTTGGCTGGCCTTTTTCTTGTTGCCCCGTTATTGATATCACCCTTACGCGGTGGAAAAGGACGTTAAACTCCCAAACACCCACCCACTCACTTTAACTCACGACCCGAGCAAAGTCCAACGCTCTACCATTCGGCTCTCCCCCTGCATCCCACGTTTGATAATTATGCATTCCGATCACCTAAATGCAAATTTCAAGTGCAGCACCGCTCAGATATTGATAAAACTGCGTTGTCGATGCGCCTTGGACTGTTGCGGTTTATTTTGTCATTTAGTCTATGAACTAAACAAATAAAACACTGACTTTAACTGGACTGCTTTTCGGCCACCTACCCAGGTTGCGTGCCAGCGTTGTCCTGCGGTTTGGCCTTGGAGGCCAGATGTATGGCGGCCCTTGTTGCTTCCCACACCTTGCTGCTATCCACAGGTGCTTCAAATAGACAACAATAATAATAATATGGGTACTTAGGAGACGCCCTCCCTTTGGCGGGAGCTCGAGGGCGCCTTACAGTGAACACACACTCACTCACCAAGAAACGCACACAACATGCCTCCACACATACATCTAACTACAAACACATAATGTGCAGCATCATACACCGGCTGCCCCTGGTTTCTACACACACACACACACACACACACACACACACACACACACACACACACACACACACACACACGCACACACGACCAGCAAGATGATGATGTGGCAAAAGTTACTGGTTGAGGGCTGTGAATGGTAATACACGCATATTAACTCTCCTATTACCAAGCTCCTTTTTGGGGGGGGGGGGGCGCTGGCATCCTTCACCCTTACACAAGCCCCACAACTGAAAGCTTAAAAGAAGAATTAAACAAACGCGAGCACTGGACAGTGACAAATGGAATTATTATGTCCCTTCCGTATTAGTCAGTTCTTGAACACTTGTTTGTGCTAGTTGTGACATTCCAGTAGGTAAAGTGTTAACGTCTTTCTGAGAAATGGCACAAGAAGTGCTAATCTTTGCCGTTGGGTTTTTTTGTTGTTGCTGTAGTTGGGATATTACAATTGTAGGAAAAGTGTTAATATTGTTTTTGAGAGATTCACCTGGCAGGGGAAAGGCTAATCTCGTTTTTGAGAAATCAACATGGCGGGGAGAAGTGTTAATGTCGTTTTTGAGAGTCTCTGCATACTATAATTATACAAATTGGACTGGGCACCAACTATTCCTTGCGAAAGACCGACACGTTTTATGCGTGTAAATCGTATGTCACATGCGTCAGTAAAAGATCAATATTACAGCACCACACAATATTACCTGATGCTTGAAAACACGACGACTGGACACCTGCAATACGAGAAAACCATCCATTCAAGACACTTTATCTTACACCAAATTTAGAACAGCATTACTTTGGAAGGGGGGGGGGGGGACGAGGCATATAGATGTATATGATGATGATAATAATAATAATAATAATAAATTTCATTTATATAGCGCACTTCTCATACACAGTGACTCATTGCGCTAACACACGTCACTCATACACATTCATACCATACAGACCAACATGACAGTCAATACATAGAGACACATCAGTTGAAGGCCATTTGAAATAAGTGGGTTTTCAGTGCAGATCTAAAGGCTGATAAAGATGGTTGTTGTCTCAACCCCATAGGCAGGGAGTTCCAGACTGTAGGAGTGGCGAACCGGAAACATGATATATATTCAAATGGAAAGAGTTACAATATTGCGTACGCGTCTGATATGGTTACTGTCCAGAACAGGTACGCACGTTATCGCCAAAACCTATCGAACAGTATGAAAAATTAGCAAGTAGTGACTGCAGCAGCGAAAAGTACTACTCAAAGGGAGCGAATAGGTAAGTGGTCCGGGCAAGGGAGAGAACTGTGCCTGTGATCAAATGGAGCGGGTGTGGAGGAACAAGTCCGTGATTTTTGTGTGATAATCTTAAATAGTTAATTTAGGTGATACCTACCTTAATACCAAGACTGTTTTTAATTCATAGAAATCTCTAATTTAATTGTATTGTTTATTATGTATTATCTTATGTGTATTTTTAATTTGATGTGTATCATTGTCTTTGTTTGTCCACCACACCCAAAATTCCCTCTGAGATAATAAAGATGTATTGATTGATTGTATGGGAAGAGTGATCACTAAATCTAGCAGTCCCCCCATGAAGATGTGAGGGACATGCTGGGCGATACGGCCTCCTTTGTAAGGGGGCCTTCACCAGTCTTGCCTCCTCTCAGTTTCCTTTAGTCTCTCTCCCCCCCCCCCCCCCTTTCTATTTTTTTTTCTTCTTCTGTGCTGGGAACTGCTAGATCTAGTGACAACTCTTCCTATTTCCTACCTTCGTTAGAATTGCCGAGAGATGTAAAACGGAAATCGTCCAAATCAATAACCTCCAGCAAATCTTCCTCTCCCCTGAAAAGAGAACATGATTAAAAAAAAAATCCTCGATCAAACAACGACTACAAACAGACAAACCCAAAATGGATGTGATGTTCCATGCCGTATTTTATTTATTTATATCGAAGAGATATTTCGTATACTGAGAAGCCGCGTTTCTGGACACAGATAGACACCCCCCCCCCCACCTACCCCCCCCCCCCCCCCCCCCACACACACACACACAGGTGGCCAAACATAATGCCTACAAACCTGAAAGCCCGGCTGGGTTCCACTCTGGCGGCCATCATTACGACTTCACCCCAATCATCATCAGATCGAGCCTGCACTCGCAAAAGGTATCCGTCTTCTCGGGGCTGCGCTCCTTTTGCTCTAGCTGTAATCAAATCAACAGCGAACATTACAGGCCTTTCCTGCACCTTGCGGTAAATCGTCATGCAACGAGAGTGACTTCCCGCATCACAATCTTTGAATGAAAGCGGTGGTGGCTATTACGGAGGGAACTCGTACAGGTCTTTTTTTTTAGACGGACGTCACCTGAGGCCACGGGATTCCGGAAACGCCCGATAGCGCGTTCAAACCCTAACCAAACCCTAACCCTACCTTAACCCTAACACTAACCGTCTAAAAACAGACCTGTACGAGTTCCCTCCATAATAGCCTCCCCCAATGAAATCATGCATTGTATTGACCCACAGTTGCATAAACTGACGAAGTGACGATAACACCACAAGCTAACATAGACAGAGATAGGAAACGGGCTTTTTAAGATACTTACATCGTTGCCTACACCAGGAACATGGTCATCGTTTTG
>JACVVK020000042.1:1975000-2140000 GCA_018292915.2 Batillaria attramentaria | reverse complement strand
GTTTTTACTCCAATTTTTTTTGTTTTTGTTGTTGTTTTGTTTTGGCCCTGTATGCCATAATCAGGCAAGATTAACGGTTCCTTAAGGGCTCTTACTGCAGCAAACACGAGTATAATCAAATTGCAAACACTCCCACTAAGCCAAATCTAAATCCATGCAGATATAAATGAATTATTATTATTATTATTATTATTATTATTTTGATGTGAGGCCATTCGTGCACATTCCCAAACTTACTTGGTATCAGAATCAGAATTGATTATCAGGGGCGCCGGAACCGGGGGGGCAGGGGGGGGGCAGCTGCCCCCCCTGTACCCAAGCAGGGGGGGGGGGGGGGGCAAGAGTGTCTTTTTGCCCCCCCTGGAAAATCAGGTGACTATGGCAAGAGGGGGGGGGGGGGGCAAAGCCATGGTCTTCCCCCCCCCCCCTCCTTTCCCCTACCTCTCCCCTACCCCTCTTCCTGCTCTCTCCGCCATCCCACCCAACAGAGAACTGTTTTTGCAGACCCGCGAAGGCTGTCCGCTCCTGTGATTGGCTCCCCCCCCCCCCCCGATTTTCACTTTTTTTCGGGCAATGTCCTTTTCAGTGGCTCCCTGGTTCGTAAAGGTTTTTTTGTTTGCGCAGCATCTGATCGTCCCCCCCCCCCCCCCCGCTGTTCACTTTCTTCGGGCAACGTTCCCCCCTCCGAGATTCTGCCCCCCTCCCCCCAACATCTTCCGGCGCCCCTGATTATTGATAGGCCTTAGGCCCATTCAAAGTTGAGAGTGACATCCAGACATTCTTATACACAATACTTGTACAGGAAATAACCAAACTGCAAAATGAAGTACATCAACTCAGCTGAGCAACTGTTGTCTTTTTCTCAAGGCTAGAAAAATATATAATGCCAGGTTCTTAACTGTATAATAGTTACTTGAGGCCAAAAACAAAGTGAGTCTGCTTAGACGGTTCCAAAATTTCTAGGAATAAACCGGGTACGACTGTCGGACGGTAGGACTCGAGTTGACTGCTAGGCCAGACCCTCTCCGTTTTCTCCAATGAATCTTTTTGCTTACATTAGATTTGCCTATCTCACCCATGGTTTGGTAACAACACAGAGTCGGACGTTGTTCCAACTTAAGTGCCCTGGGGTACTAGCTGCTTCACTTGTTTTCTCAGAAGAACTGCACCCCGAGAGCCTAAAACTGTCCTGTCACTGGTTACACGAAGTTTGGTCATTACCTGTCCTTCCCAGACAGAGTTCAGGTAAGCAGCTGATGCAGGCTCTGCGATGAAGGACATGACGCCGAACCACACAGCAGCCTCCATCGGGGTGATGGGGAAGGGCGAGGCAGGGCGAGTGAGGATACGCATGGCTTCCTTGGGGTCCTGGCGGTAACACTCGCGCAAGGTACCAATGGCCAGGGATTCGAACTCGCTGCGCAGAATAATCATAAAAAAAACAAAAACCCAGGCCGTTGTATGTAGTGTTGCCGTATCCGTTTTTTTTATTTTTTTTTCTGCCACAACTCTTTGCCGGCTCCAGTGGTGTTCCTCCCAGGTAATGGGTGGAATGGACGGAGGGCTCGGAAGTTGGGGCAATTTTTATTCTGCATCATGATGGAGATGAGGATGATGGTGAGATGATGCTATGGAGGTCCGTGTGGTCTGGGACTGCGGGACAGGGCCGCATTCCACGCTTCCTGTCAAAAATATCCCGGCATTAACCAGGCCCTACGGTGCCGGCGGTGTAATCATCCACACCATAAGACGTGTCATACCAAGGGAAGCACCCCCCAAAGTCGCACCCGTGAAGTGGGTGAAGCTCGGCTGTGTGGCAACAGCCTCCCCATTGGGCCCATGGCACACCCGCTCTGGGTAGGAGCCGACCTAGGTAGGAAAAATCCCGCTTGCCTCGGCTGGGACACGGAGGTCTCGCGGTCCACAGTCCGAAGTGCTAACCACTACACTACGGGGGCCGGTATCCGTTTCAAGTGTTGTACAACTTCCACGCAGACGATGCTTGGAACCAGATGGGGAGCAGCGTATGCATGCCGAGCTAGTGGAACGATAAACTGGAAAGTCTGGAGTTGTGAGTTTGTTGTCGAGTTGTGAGTTTCCCGCTGTACGTGGGGTCAAAGATTTGTGTTGATTTTGCCTCTTTGTACATACGCACTTGATTTTCTATTGTTTTGTCTGAGCAGACACTGCAGCTTACCCGTAAGGGACGAATTAAGTCAAGTCTGGTCTGGTCTACCCCTGATGTGATCTGATCTGGTCTATCTTATCTTACGTGGTGTCAAAGGACTTTGGATTCCATCCAACCAACCAGCCAAAGATTGATTAGCTGTTTCTACTTTCGTGAAAGATTACGTGTCTGTTTCTTTCCAGAGGACACACACACACACACACACACACACACACACACACACACACACACACACACACACACACACACACACACACACACACACACGCACGCACGCACGCACGCACGCACACCATTCCTCAAGTGCACACGAGTAGACGCACGTACCTAGCTTGCTGTTGGAAGGAGTTCGTTTTCTCGCCATCAGGAGAAAGATCAGCCATGTGTGTGGACAAGTGCTGTCCGATCAGGCCATTGGTTACCTGGTCCTGTAACACGGAATGGATAAAAAAAAAACACCCCCTATTCATGCAGAAAAAAGAGTGGCACCGTGCTATGGCGATATGCTCACCCCCCCCCCCTTCCCCCTCCTTGGGGTGGGGGTGGGCAGCCCTTACGGTAATGGGACTATAGAATAATTATATACCATACCATACCATCCCATACCATCCCGGGGAGCCGGGATAGCCAAATGGTAGGGCGTTGGACTTTCAATACTCGGGTCGTGAGTTCGAATACCGACTGGGGTCAAATATTTGTGCTGGCCTTTTCTCGTTGCCCAATCTTTTATATCACCCACACGTGGTGGAAAAAGACGGTCAGCTCCAAAACATCCCCCACCCCTACCCTACCCTACGGTACCCTACCCTACCCTACCCTACCCTACCATACCATACCATACCATACCATACCATACCATACCATACCATACCATACCATGTATATACTAAAGCAACGTTTCTTTCAGCGTCTTCGGTGGCGAGCCTTTTATCCTTTTGAAGTTCACTGTGTTACACGACTCATTTGTTGCTTTACAGCTGGAAGCATGTGCACAAGGTTGGATGATACTGTCACCGTTCCATTCAAACAATCGGAGGACGTGGCAGGATTCATAATTATTTTGCTTGTCCGACAACTTTTGATAATAATGCAGTCATTGCTAAACTGTACAGCCTGATTTTAACTGGGCACAGCGCGCGAAACACATAATTATGTGCACATCACAGTCGTTGCGCTCGGTGTGTCTACTGACTGCAAAACTGAACACAGCTGTGCTCGGTGACAAACCGATTGAAGATGCACTGTCCGCCATGTTTGCGAGACGAGTGACGTAGTACAGCCAATCAGAATCTGTTGTGGAAACCACAGTCACAGTTGTGGCTATTTGAAATCCAGGTTGCTGTGATGACGCCACAGCAGCGGAAACCCCCAAAATCACAACCGTGTCACAACTGTGGACAGCACTGTGGCGCTCCGCAGTGCCCAGTTAAGAGCCGGCTTAATGCTCCACATATTGCTCGGCAGTGATAAGCACCTGGTTGTGTTGGTGTCGGGCAATAGTTGATACTGAAAGTACTGACCGTTCCTCGTTTCCAGAAGTGAAGAGCAAGGGACAGCTTGTTGTTCAGGACTGCCCACAGGAACAGGTGCTGGACTACAGACAGTTCTGAGACATCTGGAAGAGACATCCGCAGTCAGTTAAACTGTCACAAGCAGTCGTCAATATCCGAGGATGTTTTTCCTTTTTCTGGTGATAGACATTGTGTTGCTAATCTCTGTGTGAGATTTGCATGGATGACCCAAACCAAACCAAACCAAAACGAAACAAAATGAAATTCTCAAAACAAAAGCACAGCAACAAGAAAAAATCTGCAAACAAACCAGTACAACCAACCAAGCAGACATACACAAAACCGAACCACCAATCAACCAAGCAACCAACTCCAGTAATTTACCCCATAAAAAAAATGTGCGTACGAACCCCTTTGATCTGCAACAATCTCCTTGACATACTGTTCCCTGTGCTTGAAAGCGTAGAAGTCGGTCAGCTGTGGCAGAAGAAACCATAAAACTTAGGAGAACGATGCAGGTGAAAAGACGTAAATAGATCACCCATAGTGGGCGTAGAGACAGACATTTGGTAGGAGTTTTAATTTGCTTTTTTTGTTTTGCTTGTTTGCTTTGCTTTGTCTTGGCTCTGCTTTGCTGTGCTGTGCTGTGCTGTGCTGTGCTGTGCTGTGCTGTGCTGTGCTGTGCTCGGCTTTGCTTTGATTTGGATTGGTTTGGGTTGGGTTGGGTTAGCTTGGCTTAGTTTGACTGGTTTGATTTTGTTGCTGGTGCTGCTGCTACCAAAGTTCTCGCCAGCTCCACCTCTAGTGGCATTCCTCCCTGTTCCTTGGTGAAATTCATACGGGAGGGGCCACGGAATGGACAAAACATCACACGTTATGCATGCAGGGGAAAAAGGGATGGTGCTGTGCTACAGCGACTGGGACTGTGGCGATGTTCACCTTTTTATATGCAATATTGGAAGGATGAAGCTGAACATAAATGCACAGTGCTGACGTGGATGCCCCTCAGGACCGTTTGCCAGGCTGTAGGGTAGAATGCAATGAATAAGTAATCTTGCAGTATACACTGATGTAGTTGAATAAGACATTAAACTCACGTCCTTTGAGTCTGTCCACAAATTGTTGCTGACAGCCTCTGCTTCGGTGACGAAGCCCTGGTTCACGACGACCTCCAGGATGTCAGCACGTTCTAACCGGATGGCCACGCGGATCAGGCAAGCCTGGAACTGCTGCTGGGCTGAAACCAGCACGGGAAGATGCTTAGAACTACCTCTGTTATTGGTATTTGGTTTTGCACACGCAAACGGGCCTCATTCAGGACACCGTATTTGTGAACGAACGAAGGATTTTCTAAACCTAAGCTACGTTAAAGGCCTCGTGTTTTTCACAGGATTCAGTACAAGATCGTCACCATTTGCTGATATATAGATGATTCTGTCCCACCCTACTTTCCTGAACTGATCCAACTCTACACACCGTCACGCTCCATCCGGTCTGCAGCTGACACTCCCACCCTCAGAATTATTCTTATTCTTTTACATATTCCTGTTATTCATACAACATCGCTATGGAAAACTTTTCATCGTATGCGCTTGATCCGCGCATCAGTCACTTGGGACACAATAAAGCATTTGAAGCCATTGTGCCATGATTGTGGTATACGTATGTTGTTTTACATACACAGAAGCGTTCCGCGCACTGAGCAGACGACGCTACTTGGTGGCTGTTTTTAGCCATTTGTAGTACAAATCACGGTGACTTAAACTGTGCTAGCGGCTAGCTGCATCTAAATTCACAACACACACACACACACACACACATACACACACACACACACACACACACACACACACACACACACACACACACACTGTACTGTGTGACACAGTTGTCACTCATACGCCGGCAGGTACGTTCATCGGCACTTTTTTCCAGTTCACATACTGTTGGGGGGAAATCTGTAGGTATGTATAGAACTCTTTTCTTCAAAAATCAAGAGGTTTGCATGCAGTGTAAACAAACAGCAGTAAACACAGGCAGGCGCAGACATCAGGTTTTGGTGTTGTTTTTGTCGTTTTGTTGGCGGTGGTGTTTTTTTTTTTTTAAACTTTACAAATAACGTTGACTTGAACTGTGCTAGCGGCACGTTGCACTGATACACACACACACACACACACACACACACACACACACACACACACACACACACACACACACACACACACACACACACACACAGACGACGCTACTTGGTGGCTGTTTTTAGCGATTTGTAGTACAGGTATGGAAGCGTTAGGCCAAAGGAAGTCATATATTTCTCTACTACGTGCAGCCGCAAAGTCACGAAACTGGACGCAGCGGCCAAAAGAAACATCTATTCATCTGGCAAACAGACTTCGTGCTTTGTCAGCGGTAGTTTTTCCCCTCAAACCTCATAACTAACATTGAGACTTTAAACCCAGCTTATAATAATTTGTTGGTCCCAACGAAATCGGCCGTTTCTTTCTGCTTCTTCTTCTTTTTTGGTATTTTATACAAGATATATTTACATGCACTATGGTATGGTACGGTATGGTGTGGTAGAGTTCTCCTCGGCGCACATATCCATCTCTACTGAAATGCTCACGGCGCCGCAGGGCTGGAGGACGAAGCAGTGAAAGCCTACTGCTGCTAAGCGCTACTTTATGTGCAAAACTTCACCCTGGTATTCACTCTGGTACATGCGACAGTATTTCTGTTTACCATGACATCGGCCACAGCCTACTCTTCTTCGAAAGATGAACGTGGGATTTTGAGCGTGCACACTTGACGTATGTGCGTGCGTGTGTACACCGTGAACGAGTCTGCACATGGGTTTGACTCGATATGTTAAGGAAAAAAACCCACCATATTCCTGCCCACCGGGGACTCGAACCAGGCAGCTCAGGATCCGAAGTCGGATGCCTTAACAACTAGACCAAATCCCCTGCACAGACGAATGGCACACATAGGCACTACCAGTTATACTATATTCATACGGTCGTACGTAATCGGCCGTTTCTTACAATATTGTACATGTACTTGTAAACAGACGTCTTCTTTTGTTGTGCTCTGAACATCACATACCCATTTTGACCGGGTGTTCGGAGGACTCAGTTGGCAGTTGGTAGATATTCTTCTTCACAAACACCACACCGTCCTCATAAGGCAAACCTGCAAACACATGACGGCGATGGTGACAATGCTGAAAAAAAGGTCAATGTGAACCCAACTTTAAAAAAAAATCTTCATCGTCCTTTTTTCCCTACTGACTCAGAGATAAAATATTTATACCGTGAAATGTATACACATGTACTACCAAAGAACATCAAATTTGAAGAAAAAAAGGGTAAATTATTATGACAAAGAAAGAAAGAAACCAAAGTTAAACTTTCGATCAAACCCTTTGCAAACCTTTTTTTAAAGCCCCCTTCAAGAAAAGATACAAAGGCTTAATTATACGAGGCAGGAAGTTCAACCGAACTTATTCTTGAGAGATAGGGTACGTATTAAATAGTATAAGATGCAAGGTCAAAGACATAGAATACTAAACAAGTTGACAAAGGACACGATTTATATGAACAAGAAGAACACGTTTATTGTAAACCCCGTACCCAACGATCGAAAGATAGATGGCGGTGTACAGTTCACGGAAGTTGTAACTAACCTTTAACGAATGCCTCCACTGCCGCTTCAATGAGCAAAGTCGGAGGTGGGCTCTTGGGAGGAGTGACGTCACAGATGGTGAGAAGATGGCGGCGAGACAGGCAGTTCAAGACAACTCGTCCGATCTGAGACTGGTAGCGACGGTAGTCTGCTTCGTCCAGCTTCACCCTACACTGCTCTTTCACAAGGCTCTGTAACCAACTGGGATCTGCCACGGTGCGGGATCTGTGTTATAAAAATCATAATAATAATGATGATAATAATGATGATGATGACGACAAGGCTTTGTAACCAGCTGGGATCTGCCACGGTGCGGGATCTGTGTTGTAATAATAATAATAATAATAATAATAATGATGATGATGATAATGATGATGATGATGATGATGATAGGGGTGGGTGGGTGTTTCGGAGTTTAACGTCCTTTTCCACCACGACGGGGCAACGAGGGAAAGGCCAGCACAAATATTTGGCCCCAGCCGGGATTCGAACTCACGACCCGAGCATTAATAATAATAATAATAATTATCAGAAAAAGAAGAAGAAGAACAAGAAGAATTCGGGATTCGCGGCTTCGGATCCTAAGCTGCCTGGTTCGATCCCTGGTGGGCTGGAATTTGGTAGGAGTTTTTCATTCCAAAATCGAGTCAAAATCATGTGCAGACTCGTTTACGGTGCCTGTCACGCCCTCGTGTACATTCGCATGCACAGATATTAAGTATGCACGCTAAAAATCCCACGTTCATCTTTCGAAAGAGAGTAGGCTGTGGCCGGTGGCGTGGTAAACAGAAATACTGTCGCACGCACCAGAGTGAATAGCAGGGTGGAGTTTTGCACATAAAGTGGCACTTAGCAGGCTTTCACTGCTTTGTCCTTCTTCCCTGCGGCGCCATGAGCATTTCTGTAGAGACGGATAGAGGAGAAGAGGTAGAGAGGGCAGAGGCGAAGTCTACAATAATAATAATAATCATAATAATAATAATGTCACTATCGTATAGTCTTGGCGACCAGATGATACGTCATGTACTCATTCCGCGGCCCTTGTCATTTGGAATGGGATTATTAAAGTTCACACTTGATATCTATATTTATGCATGCGTGTGCAGATGAATGCAAGACATGCAGCGGAAACGAGTCTGCGCGTGTATTTGACTCGATTTTGTCAGGAAAAACCCACAACCATATTCCTGCCCACCAGGGGATTCGAGCCCACCACGTCAGAGTCCGCAGGTTGGATGCCCTATCCACTAAGCCGAATCACTCTTGGTACCTCAGAAGTTCACTAGTACTTGCCGTCTGATCGTCTTTCCCTGTTCGTTCACAACGCTCTCCTCCACCTGCTTCTCTGTTCTGTCCATCAGGTCAACCAAGACGTCGGCAGCGCCTCCGGAGTTCTGTAGATTGTTCAAAAAGTTGACTGCATCACTATTATGTAATAAGTCGTGCCTCGATCTCAGTTTCAGTCGAGCGTCGAGCAGAATTTCTTCATCTCTCGTTCTGACCGGCGAAAAACATTTTAGAGGACTGATTAAGGCTGAAAAGACAATATCTGTAATACTCTTGTGCAAGATTAATTCGGCGGGGGGGGGGGGGGGGGGGGGGGGGGGGGGGGGGGGGGGGGGGGGGGGGGGGGGGGGGGGGGGGGGGGGGGGGGGTAGGGGAGAGGTCAGTCGGAGAAAGGAGAGAAGGGTGACAGAGGAAGGAGAAGGGGGTGGAGGAGGGGGGAGGGAGGAATGGGTGGCGGAGCATGCCCTCAAAAACTGGAAATTCAAACTCGTTAGTATCCGTTGACATTTAACGAACAACGCCGACAACAACAACAAACCATTCAGTCATTCAGACAATTATACTGTAGTAAACAGCAAGCAAGGTAGGTCACCCTGATAACGATGACCGGAACTCCTGAGAGTAGTGCCCCGTGAGCTGCCGCCAGGTCTGGAAAAGCTCCTCCCACCAGCACTATTAGCGATCCTTGGCTTTGGTGGTCTGACCGACATAGACAAGAAAAATCAGTCAAAGAGAGAAAAACCATAGCACTATCCCTTTCACACTCTAAATGATGACGAGAAGAGTTGCCAAGTTTGTCCCTAGCCTTTATCAGCAACTAACAAACTCTTCAAAGTGACCAGAAACCTAACTGACCATAGGAGTGCAAGTGTTTGTGAGTCAACCTACAAGCATGAATTGACTCTTTAAAACCCATGCAAAAGTCGCTTTTTTTTAACCTGAAATCTTGATATCACCAAAGACCTTGGAATCAGAAAGACGCGTCACTCCTGCCCTCGTAAGAGAGACATATAGCGGGACAACGCGAAGAGTTGTCTGCCCGCATTAGCGCGCATCCTAGATCTGGCCCCCATAGTATTAGCATGGCGGAAAGTGGAAAGCGATCACAAAAGCCGGGCTTGCAATTGTGTTCTGCGCCGAATTGTTCAAATAACAGACAAATATAAACGGGGAAATACTTCTTTTGGTATTCCTGTTGAAAAACAACCATTTTTTCCCCCGCTTTCTTGTTTAAAAAAGAAAAAGACCTCAAGGGGTACGTGTGCATGCAGTGTAAACAAACAGTAAACACACGCGGCTGACGCAGATACAGCGTAATTTTTGTTGTTTTTTTCCGGACTTCACAAATCACGGTGACTTAAACTGTGCTAGCGTCTACCTGCATCTAAATTCACAACACACCGACACACACACACACACACACACACACACACACACACACACACACACACACACACACACACACAGAGTTGTCACTCATACGGCGGCAGGTACGTTCATCGGCACTTTTTCCAGTTCACATACTGTTGGGGGGAAATCTGTAGGTATGTACAGAACTCTATTCTTCAAAATAAAGAGGTTTGCATGCAGTGTAAACAAACAGCAGTAAACACACGTGGCAGGCGCAGACATCAGGTTTTGGTGTTGTTTTTGTCGTTTTGTTGGCGGTGGTGTTTTTTTTTTTTTTTAACTTTACAAATAACGTTGACTTGAACTGTGCTAGCGGCACGTTGCACTGATACACACACACAAACACACACACACACACACACACACACACACACACACACACACACACACACACACACACAGAGAGAGAGAGAGAGAGAGAGAGAGAGAGAGAGAGAGAGAGAGAGAACAAAATCATCCGGCTGAACTTCATTCTAACCATTGTAAAACCATATCACAACATAGATTCTGCTGGTTCGTCGGTCGCAGATATGATTAATGCTGAGTTAGCAGGAAGTATTCAGCGGATGCGTCCATCTTTAGATCTCTCGCACATTCGATCTTTCTGTGTTCCGTACTAGTTTTACTTGAACACATCGAACGAAATGCACTACGTAGCCTACGTACAGCAGTGAAAGCCAAACTAGATCTTTCGTTCGTCCTCCGGAACTTTGAAAGTACTTATGTTTTCCATAGGCCTTAAACACATGCGAAATACATGGGGGAGACCACCTGTCAGTCGCTGACATCTTCGTTTTTGTTTATTTTGTTAAAATGTTTTACGGCGGCTATTGTAGGGTTGGGTCAAACAAACAGAGACTTTTTACAAGCATGCGGATTCTATACTAAATTTACGCCAGTCACACGTCGTGGATGCGGCGATTTTGGTTTTCACGTGTGATGCTGTGTGTTATGTTTGGGAGAAAACAATCTTGGCTCCAACTTCGATACCGATCTTGGCTCCAACTTCGATATCGTAGGCATACCTACCTCTATTTTTCAAGGGGGAAATCTAAAGAAAGGTTTTCCCGTTCCTGGTGTTCGCTTCTGACAGCAATTCGGCGCTGCACACCATTGCACGCCCGAATTTTTGCGTGGTTTCTGGCTTTCTGCCATACTGCCATTACTGCGTAGATCTGCGGGATGCGCGCTAATGCGCGCAGACAACTCTTACGCGTTGTCCCTCAAAGGGTGGTAAGTGAACTATCTTTATGTTTCCAAGATCTTTGATATCACTACAAGCCACTTCAAGCCACTATTATGCGATCTGCAGCGCTCTCGGGCCTAGCGGAAAGGCCCATGCCTTGTGTCAGTGTGGCTTGAAGTGGCTCCTACTGGGGTGCAGTGGTTGTTTCTGTTCAACAAGTGGGCAGGGATTGATCGGGCTCTGGACTTTTAAGAGGTAAATATTTCCTGCGGGCAACATTACGAGTTTACAGAGCTCTTAAATAGACTTTGGGAAGACCACTGACCCAACAATGGCAGGGTCTTAGCGAAGCACTCTTAACACAGTGGGGCGCTTCAATGTTCAGTCTTCAATCATTCGTTGTCAATCTTGACCTTGGGGGGGGGGGGAGGGGGGTTAGAACAAGAGGGAGTATAGCTCCCTCGAGAATACTCAGTGCAAAGCAGGGAGCTGTTGCCAGAGGCCAGGAGGGCATTCCAGATTTGTCTGACTCTGGGGAAGAAGCTGAATTTGAAGCAGTTCGTTTTAGTGGTCTAGGTTGGCGGAATTTCAGGGGATCGGTCGAACGTGTTCTGTTGGAGCCTCGGGTGAGAAACTATGCGGGGGTACCTCATCCTGAATTAAGCAGTTTTAAAGAAGGAGAAAGAAGGAAATCCTCACCATGTGTGTGCTGTCTAAGTACGTCCTCCATGCGAGTACGCAGCGGGATGGGGAAGACGTAATTATACGTCTGCACTGGAGAGTCCACTCCGTAGTCTGCCAGCAAGAAGAAACCCTTGTCGGAATCCTGAATGTCTGGTGGAAGGACGCCTGTCGTGTCGTTGACATCAAGGGTTTGGCCGGATGCAGTCTGTAAATAAATAAATAAATAAATAAATACTAAAAAAATCAAACAACTAAACCTAACTGACTAAGAAGACTTGAAACTCTACAACAAAATGCAATGTATAACTATGACTGACATGAAATCTATTCCACGGTATCAGTTAATATACATATATGTATATAATTATCACATTAAACCTTTTGGATGAAACTATACTTGGTCACTCGAAGACGTTTACTGAATGACTGAAGTCAAGTACTCACAACAACAACAACAACAACAACAACATGTCATTGAACTGAGTACCGTGTGAAGGGAAACAACAACAACAACAACAACAACAACAACAACATGTCATTGAACTGAGTACCGCGAGTAGAAGAAACTCCTTAGTCTTCTGGTTGATGCTGCTCCACTGTTGAAAGGCGACAGGTATGATTTCCGATGTGGGAAGAAGAGAACTGGCGACTGGTTTGCACAGGCGTAACCCCACTTCGTACAGTGACGGGTCGCTCGTGCATAGTGTCAGCAGTATGTCTGGAGGCAAAGTACAGACACAGACGGGTTGGCCTGTCAATTCAATTGCAAAAGGACGTTTGTTGTTGAGTGAGGACAAAAACGATGAAAGACAGGCAGAGGAACAAACCTAATATTTACGAACACATCCTAAACTGAATTAAAAACAACAACAACAAACCTAAAAATTATCAAAGCTGACTGATTTAAAAAATCTAAAAACATGGCCACCGCCCCCCCCCCCCCAACAAATTTAAATAAATAAATAAATAAATAAATAAATAAATAAAATAGAACAATAAGAAAGTAAACTAAAACAACTATATACTAAAACGGCAGCAACAACAACAACAACAGCAACCAAAACAACCAAAACAACAACAACAATGTTCTGGTTACTGGATGCAGAAAGTGCTCAGGAAGAAAAAGGAAACAGACATTTAAAGAGCAGATGATGATGATGATGGTGATGGTACAAAGAGATGGTGATAGTGATGACGACGACGACGACGACGATGATGATACAAATAGATGATGATGATGATGACGACGACGACGACGATGCTGGTAACAAAACTTACTTCCTGGGTTGGCAAGGGCAACCAGCAATTTGCCCATAAAGCTGCCCACAGCGTCCAAGATTTCCGTGGTTTGCCCTCGGGAATTCCCGTAGAGAGCCAGCATGTAGTTGGCCTTCGGCACGCGCCAGAAATCAACCAGATCTCGCAAGCAGTCGGGGTCCGTGTCAGCGGCTATTCTCACTATCTGGAGGGTGGGATGTAAAACCAGTTTAGTAATTGTGGTTTGCAAAGCAGTGCGAGAAAGGGGTTGTTTTATTATCATCATAATTCTGTAAGGAATGTTTTCGCTGTATCGCTCCCACGCGCGCGCGTGTGTGTGTGTGTGTGTGTGTGTGCGTGCGTGCGTGCGTGTGTGTGTGTGTGTGTGTGTGTGTGTGTGTGTGTGTGTGTGTGTGTGTGTGTGTGTGTGTGTGTGTTTAGGACTTATGTACTGGGATGTGAGGGTTTTTTTGTTTTTTGTTTTTTAGGTGTGTGAGTACACAAGACTTTCATTTGTGTGTGTGTGTGTGTGTGTGTGTGTGTGTGTGTGTGTGTGTGTGTGTGTGTGTGTGTGTGTGTGTGTGTGTGTGTGAAGTTTTAAGTTTTTCATAGGTATGTGGGGAGCCGGGGTGGTCGAATGGTAGAGCGTTGGACTTCTAATGCTCGGGTCGTGAGTTCGTATCCCGGCTGGGGCCAAATGTTTGTGCTGGGTTTTTCATCGTTGCCCCGTCTTTGATATCACCCGTATGTGGTGGAAAAGGACGTTAAACCCCCGACCACCCATCCACCCTCATAGGTATGTGAGTACACAACACTTTGATATGTGTGTGTGTGTGTGTGTGTGTGTGTGTGTGTGTGTGTGTGTGTGTGTGTGTGTGTGTGTGTGTGTGTGTGTGTGTGTGTGCGCACGCGTGCGATAGTTTTAAGTTTTATTTATGAGTGTGCGAGTGTTTGTGAGTGGTTTTACATCTTAAGAGCGTGAGCGCTTTGGACTTACACGGAGGGTGGGTGGGTGAGTGTTTGGGGGTTTAACGTCTTTTTCCACCACACAGGGTGATATCAAAGACGGGGCAACGATGAAAAAGCCAGCACAAATATGTGGCTCCAGCCGGGATCGAACTCACGACCCGAGCATTAGAAGTCCAACGCTCTACCATTCGACCACCCCGGCTCCCCGGATGTGTGTGTCTGTCTGTGGGTGTACGTGCACTTGTGTGCAAGATTTACTCGTGTGCGTGACTGAGGTTTCTGTTAGTGCAAGTTTTAGTTGTTATTATTATGTCTTATTGTTAGTTTTATGGCGGCCTGTAATTTCCCTTCCGGGATTAATAAAGTAATTTGAATTTGATGAATTTAAATCATCTTTGTCCAAAATTCGTTCTGAGCTGTGTTGGTAATGTTTAACAATTTGTGTTATTACTCCACAAGCACGACTCGTGGGAACATGCATTACATACACTGCGTGCACACACTACAGTGAACGGGACAGACGAGTTGATTGCCCATTGTCTTTGACGTGCCATGAGCGTAACTTTACAGACGATCTAATCACTGCAATATTTGCAACCGTCGGAATGTTTAACTCAAGTCCTACCGACTGAGTCTGGGGTTGTGCACAACAGGCCTCACGCACGCACGCACACACACACACACACACACACACACACACACACACACACACACACACACACACACACACACACACACACACACAGAATCATAAAAAAAATTGGCTTAGTGGAAGTGTTGCACTTTGATTATACTCGTGTTTGCTGAAGTAAGAGCCGTCAATTAACCGTTAATCTTGCCTGGTTTTCGCATACTGCGCAAAAAGCGAAAAAGATTAAACTGAAAACGTGAGATACTCGAGCGCGGTACGAAATGTGCTAACATCGTACAGCCTGCTCTTTACTGGGCACAGCGCGCGAAACACACATGTGCACATCACAGTCGTTGCGCTCGGTGTGTCTACTAACTACAAAACTGAACACAGCTGTGCTCGGTGACAAACCGATTGAAGATGCACTGTACGCCATGTTTGCACGCCGAGTGACGTAGTACAGCCAATCAGAATTGATCTGTTGTGGAAACCACAGTCACAGTTGTGGCTATTTGAAATCCATGTTGCTGTGATGACGCCACAGCGGCGGAAACCCCTCAAATCACAACTGTGTCACAACTGTGGACAGCACTGTGGCGCTCCGCAGTGCCCAGTGAAGGGCTGCCTTACCGCTTATTGACCCGCGGCACGCGATTGCCGGCTGAATTCTGGGGGCTCGCCAGGATTGACAGTATCTTGGAACAGGTTCGTTTTACCTGTTTTGGTGGAAACGCCATTGGGCGAAGCTGCATCATGTCACTGTTGACCATCTCAACACAAACATCCGTGGGGAACTTCTCGCTGAACACGCGGTAGTCCGAGGACCTGGGCAGCACGGCACAAATGAGGCGAACGTAAACTAAGCGAGCACATACAAACAAACAAGCAATTCAGCAAATCAGAAAATAGGGAAACAACCAAGCAAACGTTGGCCTAACGCTTCCATACCTGTCCTACATGCCGATCGACAAGGTCGCTTAAAATAGCCACCAATCACCGCTAGCATTGCCAAAAATCTTAACTGATTGGAATTTGTTTCAATTTAACCCACACATGCGTCTCTGGTTGCTGGATTTTTGTGATTTTTCTTTGGTGGATTTTAAAACATCTCTAGGGTGTCACGCACAGCGTCATGTTTGATAGGAATATATAGCGTTCTGAATGTTTAAAATTCAATATATCTTTCGCGAAGAATCCAAGTCTTTGAAACCAGTGATACATAACCTGAACAGAAAAAGTAACGATTCTAGTATGTTTGGACGTCCAAATGGGGATCAATTGACAACACCAACAACTACACTATCAAATTATTTGTCAGCATATTAGCAGTTCAACTTAGAGGCGCCGTGAACATAACCATAGTGAACTAACCTGACATAGTCTCCGGTAGTTGTGTGGTCCTTCCGTTTCCTGCCGCATCTGCATATTCCATTTTCATCCTCAGATTCGGGCCTGTAGACAAAGCGATGAAAACGGTAAGAAAGACTTTGCACCGGTCCCCGTAATGTACTGGTTAGCACTTCGCACCATGGACCGGGAGACTGACTGACCCGGGTTTGAATCCCAGCCGAGGCTGCTACTCCTACTACTGAGACCCATGGCTCTGCATAGGCCATCGACGGATTCCATCAGGGGTCATGCTCCTGTCAGTGCCAGGCAAGGTTCTCAACAGAGTTCTACTGGAGAGGATGAGGGAGGCAGTTGACCCCATGCTCCGAGACCAGCAGGCGGGCTTTCGCAGGAACAGGTCCTGTGCTGACCAGATCGCCAGCCTACGCATAATTATTAATTGTTGACCAGTCACTGGAGTGGAACTTCCCCCTCTACATCAACTTCATAGACTATGAGAAGGCTTTCGACAGTGTAGACAGAGAGGTGCTGTGGAAGCTGCTAAGGCACTATGGAGTTCCCGGGAAGATCATCTCCCTGATCCAGTGCACCTACCAAGACATGAGCTGCCAGCCGAGGCGAGTGGGATTTTTTCCTACCAAGGTCAGCTCCTACCCAGAGCGGCCATGCATGCTATGATGTGGGCGATTACACGGCCGGCACCACACGTGCCGTAGTTCCCGGGCATGGTTAACGCCGGGATATTTATGACAGAAAGCACGGAATAAATACGATTGACAGTATTGTTTTCATATATCCAAACGCACTCTACTCTCAGAGCGTTGGACTTTCAATGCTCGGGTCGTGAGTTCGAATCCCGACTGAGGCCAAATATTTTTGTGCTGACCTTTTTCTCGTTGCCCCGTCTTTGATATCATCCCCATGTGGTGGGAAAGAACTTTAAGCCCTCAAAAACCCACCCACCCGCACTCTACTCTCGACTCCAAGCTATTGCGATTCGTGACAACCTGTATTTTTTTTTCATACATATTATACATACTTACTCTACTCTCGACTCCAAGAGTTCATGACACATTTGATAGTGTGTCTTGTTTTCGTCCACAGGCACATACGACACACATTCTCTCTTCTGAATATTGGTCCTGATCCATCGTCTCTGAAAACAGAAACAAACAACCCGCATTGCGCTTGAAAGAAAATGGGGCATATTATCTAGGGGTGTCCATGAAATCTACACATCTAAAATCAAACAGTGTACACGCACGTACAAGCAAACAGGAAGGGTACTTGGGGGCGAGGGAGAAATAATGATAATTGTAGTAGTAGTAGTAGTAGTAGTAGTAGTAGTAGTAGTAACAATAAGAATAATGATAATAATGAGTAGGCACTTTACCCAGTTTCTTGAATTGACTCAAAGCCCCGATAACTGAACCCAACACACACGCTCACGTGAATCACACGCATTCTCTCACACAGTGGACGTGAACATATTACAATCACGTGGTGCGAAGGGTCAGCTCAGCTGTATAAGTTTCGGAATTTATAATTGCATTTATTTTCAAATTTTGTGAGCGGAAAATTCCCAAACCAGTGGGAGAGGAAGCCGGAGTACCCGGAGAGAACCTCTGACGATCGGCCCGAATGAACGGTGCCACGTACGAGAAGGCCGGAAAAAGTCTTTATCCCGAGTGGGACTCGAACCTGGCCTCTCCCCACTGGCGACGAGGTCTCTTAACCACTAGACCACCGACCGCCCCACATGACTAAAAACACAGATTTGGACAGCTAACTTGACCACTCTTGTACCATATGTATAAAAGAACAACACTAATTGTCGTAAAAAATCGAACCTGCACTGAGACTGATCATGCTTGTTTTCAGTAGCTGTAGTATGTGATAAGTGAACACATGAGAAGAATGCCTTCAAATAAATAAAATCGTAATTAGCTTATTACACGGTCTCTAATAATAAGGCCTGTGCTATCACAAACCAACCTTCTTGTCGTCCAGGCGTCTCTCTTTGACGAGAAACGCCAAGGTGGAATGCATACTCATGGCTGTCAGCACCTTAGTCTCTTGGTATCATCAGTTGCAGTAGCAGTTGCTGATGTTGGTAGCGGAGGCAGTCAGTTGCCGTAAATCTGAAACAAATTTTCTTGAATCGTCAGCAAGCAATAGTTGAGTTTTGACACGGGTTGAGCTTCAGCACGTCACTGCTCCTTTCCGTCTCAGTGTCACTGAGTCTGTCTGTCTTCATAACTAACAATTTGTTTGTTGTTTATTTTGTTTTGTAACACTGAAGGGCAGATTAGTAGTATGTATGTATGACAGACTGATGCGCACAGTTAGTAGGACAGTCTCTCTCTCTCTCTCTCTCTCGTGTGTGTGTGTGTGTGTGTGTGTGTGTGTGTGTGTGTGTGTGTGTGTGTGTGTGTGTGTGTGTGTGTGTGTGTACCTGCGGGTCAGCAGAACTGAGTTTGATAGTCTGCTTACCCCCGCTTTCATCTGTACACAGGTCAGAGTCACTCGACCAGATAGGCCACTATTACATGCCCGGCCGCACACAATACCTATACAGAATGAAACTTAATACGGAATTCATGTCCGTTCGGGCAGCAGAGTTTGGCTCGTAAACCTGGCCTGGCCTGGCTTGTGATGTTTGAAAGGAACTGAAGGGCCGGGGTCAGTGGCAGTACGCGTGGTTTCGCCAACGGTAACTGCGCACCGGACACTAAACATTCATACCCGGGAGGGTGGGTGGGTGTTTGGGGGTTCAACGTCCTTTTTCACCACGTACGGATGATATCAACGATGAACAAGGAGGAACGGCCCCGTCCTACAGAGTTGTTTCTCCAAACTTCATTTTATTTTGTCTGTTTTGTTGTTATTGTTGCCGGTTCTCCCCTCTCCAAGTTCTACCAATGACACTAGATCCTCTACGACCTCGACCGATTAGCCACGTGACTAGGGTGGGGCCGGGTGGGGGGAGAAGGGAGAGAGAGAGAGAGGCAGAGACAGAGGGTGGGTGCGTGGGTGTTTAGGAGTTTAACGTCCTTTTCCCCCACATAAGGGTGATATCAAAGACGGGGCAACGAGAACAAGGAGGAACGGCCCCGTCCTACAAAGTTGTTTCTCCAAAGTTCATTTTATTTTGTCTGTTTTGTTGTTATTGTTGCCGGTTCTCCCCTCTCCAAGTTCTACCAATGACACTAGATCCTCTACGACCTCGACCGATTAGCCACGTGACTGGGGTGGGGCCGGGTGGGGGGAGAAGGGAGAGAGAGAGAGAGGCAGAGACAGAGGGTGGGTGCGTGGGTGTTTAGGAGTTTAACGTCCTTTTCCCCCCACATAAGGGTGATATCAAAGACGGGGCAACGAGAAAAAGGCCAGCACAAATATTTGGCCCCAGCGGCCGGGATTCGAACTCTCGGCCCAAGCATTGAAAGTCCAACGCTCTACCATTCGGCCACCCTGGCTCCCCAGAGAGAGAGAGACAGAGAGAGAGAGAGATGTCAGTTCCGTGAACTAAACATTTGACGTCAGCCTCAGGCAGGTCGTCATACAGAGAGAGAGAGAGATGACGTCAATTCCGTGAAGTAAACTTTTGACGTCAGCCTCTAGCACTGAGATGGTCTGAGGATGCTTGTTCATGTCTTGTGATTTCCCTGTTGGCTTTGTGACTTCTCCGACTGAATTATTTTTCACATGAAATCTGGAAGATCTAGAGGGCTGATGAAATGTCGGAAGCAGTGACGATACTTGCAGATTTTGTCTGTGAACCAAACATTTGACGTCAGCCTCACGCTGCTCGTCTGACAGATGATACTTCTACATATCTTGTGATTTCTTTGTTGCTTTTGTGACTTCCGTGACTGAATTAATTTTTACATAAAATCTGGAAGATCTAGAGAGCTGATGAAACGTGGACTTAAATGCCTTGGATTGTACTTACGAAATTGCAAAATTGGAACTTTTTTGACCGGCGCTTCTCGCAGAAACGTGAAAAATGTGTTTATCTAAAAGCTCTGCTATTCTTAATACTAAAGCTATAATAGTGCAGTAGTTCATGTCATATGTGCAGTTGGCACAAGTGACAAAAATACCGGAATGATGAGTAATTTGAAGGAGTCTTTTCATAGATATTTGGCCTTATATGCAAACCACCCCTACCTGTCAGAGCTACAGAGCTGTGCTACGAAAACAGGCAGTATAATTGGATGATCTTCCCAATTTCAGAAAATGAAGCCATTTGAACATTTTTTGCGAAAAAATTCGTAACATGACCGATTTTTTTAAAATCGGCGATAACTCTTCTGAAAATGCAGTAGGCTAAAAATCGTGAAAGGTAGGTCTGGAGAAGGTGAATTCCCATTTTATCTCAAAGTAAAAAGGCCTCCAACGAGGTGGTTTAGGAGATAGCCATCATTACATCCGTCCACACACACACACACACACACACACACACACACACACACACACACACACAGACACACACACGTCTCACAACTCCCGCCAAAAAGAACGCAGCAGCATAGTGTGCACGTAAGGTGTCTATGACGCAGATTTCGTTACGTCACTGTGTGCGTGAAAGTAAGGATTGTGTGGAGAAACGTCACAGTCTTGTTTTGTATCACTGAAACTTGCTGCTGCGCGTAGCAAAATCTGCCCCGTCTCATAAAGTTGTTTCTCTATAGAGAAACAACTTAAAAAGCCAGCACAAACATTTGGCCCCAGCCGGGATACGAACTCACGACCCGAGCATTAGAAGTCCAACGCTCTACCATTCGGCCATCCCGGCTCCCTTATACCCGGGAGAGTGAGACTGAACTGGACAAGCGCCGGTGTGTGTGTGTGTGTGTGTGTGTGTGTGTGTGTGTGTGTGTGTGTGTTTGCCACGGCGTGTGTGTGTGTGTGTGTGTGTGTGTGTGTGTGTGTGTGTGTGTGTGTGTGTGTGTGAACGCCGGATAAGCGTGACAATAACATTTCGGTTGAGCCACTAATGAATGTGCACCATGCTGTACAGAACAAAGCAAAAGACACCCGAAGTTACGCAACAGTGGACCCATGTCATTTTATCGGTATATGGCCAGACGAATCAGGCTTCGACATAGCCGAGGTCAGTGTTGCGGATATGAATACAATTGCACTACTTAATAAGGCTAGGACGTAGTGAACAGTACTCAGTAGTCCTTCCGGCATTAGTATTGTTAATTGCATTTCATTAAAATCATTAGCTCGTTGCCATGGCAGTCCGGTTTGTACAAACAAATTGACAATACAGGAAACATGAAAACGTCTTAGTCGACAGAACTGTTGTGACGGTTCTGGCGGATAGAACTAAAAAAAAAAAAAGAAGAAAAAACCCTGAATTCAGGAAAATGCCGCGTGAGTTGGTTATAACTGAAACCCCACGTTGTACGCAGTTACGAGTCAGATATCAGACATCAGGCCTAGACCTTACACAACACTTGGCCGGGCCGGAGTGCGTTGGCGGGGGACAAACTTACCCGGCCGATGACAGTCCGGGCGGTTCCGCTTCAGTGCTTAGGGCTCGAAGGTACTTAGGGCAGCACTGTACTGATATGGCGGAGCAGCCAGGTAAACGCTTCAACTGACACCTCTGTCGAATCTCAGTGCAGCCGGCATACCAAACGCACCAACCCGGAACAGGGTAATCTTGAACAATAGTATACGAAATTCTGGGAGCTATTTGCACCCTAACCCTAACCCTAAGTGCGTGCAAATAGCTCCCAGAATTTCGTATACTATTCTTTGAGATTACCCCGGAACAGTAATTGACTACGTGCACCGAATTCATCTAAACCACTAACCTAATAATCTGAGGCAGAGTCCAGCACAGGGAACGCAGAAGAAGAAAAAGACTCAGTGCATGGTCAAGGTCGACGGACTTGCATCACTGAGTGTGAAGTTGGCGCCAAATTTCATTGCTGGGACTCGTCCTCTCTGCCTGCTATGGCGGGGACTGCATGACTGACACTCCCTGTAAGGTCACCGCAACTTGAAGCATCTTTGTGTGGGAGTGTGTTTACAACTGACACGATTTGCGTGTTGCCGGATACGAAGCTCTCAACTGTGTCCGGCCAACCCAGCGCTATGGTGAACAGAAGTGGTGGAATAGCTGCGTGGGGCAGTGCGAGTGTGAAGAACTGACGAGCTTTTTAGTAACCGGCCGGGTACGAAAAATGAGTCAACCGGCCCTGCCGCCTCCCCGCGGCCCTCCGTCCCCCCCCCCACCCCATACGCTCCAAACAAAAGGACGGAAACTGACGCTGAAAAAAAAAAATAAAAAGAAAAAAAGAAGAAACTGAAGAAAAAAAGCAATACGTACCATCCACACGACCTAACGGATTATTATGTTGGTCTGTGTGTGTCAATGAATGTGTCAGTCCGCGTTCACAGCCGCCGGGTGTGTGTGGATCAGGCATGCCGTGTGTGTGTGTGTGTGTGTGTGTGTGTGTGTGTGTGTGTGTGAAGCCTGTATGATGTGTACACATACGTATACATACATAAGCTGACGGCAATGTGAATGGGACCATACCAAACTCAGTCGGAGGCCTACCTCGACTCTTAACTCTGAGTGAGTCCGTCAACAAGTGGCACCGGCTCGGGTCGCGCCGCCGGCCGGCCGCCTTGACCTGACCACTGACTGGCTCGACTGACTGATCTGCACACTTTCCCTGGGCCGGAATAGTCCCTGATGTTCAGTCACGGTCACAACAGACCCGGCGACGGTCATACGCTCGTGCCAAGCATCCCCCGGAATCTGTTGCCAATCGCTGAGTCAGTGTTATCGATCAAGACCTGACTGGCGTTAAATGAGTCAACATACCACTGACCAAACGCCGCAAAATGATGTTCCCTTCTCTCAACTCGAACTGGAAACATGTACAGCCACAGCAGCACGTCAGTCTTTGACCGTCAAAGCAGCGGTGCGCAACAGGTATCAGTGGACGCCGGCTACAGTACTGAGGATCAGTGCGTACCCGGATGTAGTATCAGAATGGCAAGATGGCGTCATTCAGCACAATACAACTACACCTTTTGGAGCCAGAGGGCGGCGTATATGCAGAAGGGGCCAGTGTGTAATTGCCCTGTTCAGCCCGGCCTTCCACGCGCACAATAAAGACGGCCCGAGTCAGTTGTCACACAGTGAAGTCAGTTGGCGGCTACTGTCATTGCTTTAACGGGTTTACACTGAACCGACCTTGACTTCAGTTAAACCGCACTAGCAGGGGTGGGTGGATGGGTGTGGGGTAGGTGTTTGGGGGTTTATCGTCGTTTCAGTTCACCACGTCACTAAGGGTGATATCAAAGACGGGGCAACGAGTAGGCCTACTAATATTTGGCTCCAGACGGGATTCGAACTCACGACCCGAGCATTGAAAGTCCAGCACTCTACCACTGATTCGGCTATCCCGGTTTTCCCACACTAGCGGAATTTAACGAACAGAGAGAGAGAGAGAGAGAGAGAGAGAGAGAGAGAGAGATAATTTCTGCTCCTCTAGTTTTGGCCGGTCCTTCAAATTCAAGAATTTGTTTTTCAGTGCAAAAGGTGTTCGGAAGTTGCCACACAAAGATTGCGCAGCCCCACAACTGAATCAGTGCTAGCCTGACAAGCGTACCGGCAACAAATATCAAGTGTGCCCTTGCACGCAAAAAATCCCACGTCCAATCTTCTTCCGAAGGGTGAAGAGTAGGCTGTGGCCGGTGGCGCGGAAAACAGAAATACTGTCGAACGAGTCAGAGTGAACAGCATAGTGAAAGTAGCGCTTAGAGGCAGCGGCAGTCTTTCACTGCTTCGTCCTCCAGCCCTGGGGCGCCGTGAGCATTTCAGAAGAGATGAACGTGTGCGCCGAGGAGAAGACTACCATACCATACCATACCATACCATACCATGTACCTGTAGGCTTAGGTGGCGGACGGTATCATGTTAATTATGCTACAGAGACTTAACAAACCCCTAGCTAGTCAGTTTCCAATCTATACAAACAAAACTCGAACGAGACTGACCGGCTTGAATCGCTGTACTTACTAACTTTTAGCAGGCAGCGAGCGAGTCATTCAAGTCGCCCACTGAGCCGTACTAGAGTTCTGAATGACAGCAGTGTCAGTGTCAGGCGGACTGACTTAGATCAGTAGTACTTCAGTCAGTGGCTGCCGGCCGGGCTACGTCACGTCACGTTACGGTCTGATGCCCATCTTTACCTACGCCGGGGTCACACTAACCTAATGTTAGCTAAGTACAAATGTTAAGACTGTTGGTTCGTACAACGCATGAGTACCCCACGTTTTGGACTCTTTTTCGGTTTAGGCCATGTATGCGTCGGAAACACTGATAGGCAATTTTTACGGTTCCTGAACGGCTCTTACTGAAGCAAACACGACTGACTCAGTCAGTGAGTATAATCAAAGTGCAACACTCCCACTAAGTCAAATTAAAAATCCATGCAGACAATTAATTATGATTTTTGTTTTTGTTTTAGTGTGGTCACTGATACACGACCCAATACTTGCTTGGTAGGAATTGAGTTCAGTTAATTGTTGCTCTAACTGCTAACGAAGGAAAGAACGACTGACGCTTCGGGTAACTGAAGATTCCGACTGTTTGAGTGTGTATAGAAAGTGTATTTATTTATTTATTTATTTGTGTATTTGTAGCTTGTCTGTTACAGTGAGGAAAAGACAGAGTGTCGAGTTTCAGCTAATACCGCCCCACATCCCCAGTTGTCAAAGTACTAAACTCAACAGCCGGTACCCCTGCACTTACCCCCTCCTTTCTCTCTCTCTCTCTCTCTCGCGCGCGCGCGCTTCATGCTTTTATATGTTCAGTGTAAAAATAAGTGTGGTGGCAAAATAATTTTCCTTGTGGGATCAGTAAGGTTTGATTGTTTGATTGATTGATTGATTGATTGATTGATTGATTGACGTAACACGTCCATTATAGTCAAGGCAAAAATCAGTAACGGTGTTCCAGCAAAGGAAAAGATGTGTTCCAGCCAGTGTCAGTGCATCTACAAACTTTAGCCGAACGGCAATAATCATTGTCAAACAGATGTTCGTCTCCGTTACTGAGGTAAAAATAAATATAAGAAGAGGGTCTGCAATAAAGTGTCCGAGCCACTTATGAATGATGGCTTTGATGCGTTCCCTGTGCTTGCAAAATACGTGATGGAGCTGAAGGTATCATCTTGTAAAACGAAGAAGAAGAAGAAGAAAAGATCAGTAAATGAAAAATTAATAGATAGTGGGAGAATGCAGACCGATCGTGGTGCTGAAGAATACGGCAGCGTGAGTGTTTGAGGTCAAGGTATGATGTGTTTACGGCGAAGAAAGAAAGAAATAAAAGAACACGGAATGTTGAGAAGGAAAGAAAAAGAAAAAAAAGGTAGTCTAAGCGTGGTGTGGTAATTAAGGTCCGGGTGCCGGCGAACCGGCAGCCCATCTCTGGGTAAGACAATAACCCACAGTCCACAACGGACCACCCAACAGTATAAAGCAACAGCTTTCTATATATACGACTACATTCGTCATCTTTGTTATCCATAGGTGAGGGAGAACGCATAATAATTGTCATTATATTCTTTGAAAAATATAAAAGTTTTGAAAAAAGAAATCAATAAAAAAAATGAAAATAAAAATTGTAATATTGTGCTGTATTTAAAACTAGCATAAATTTGTACAAACAAGCGTAAAATGTATTTCTAATGATTCTGCTCGTGTTTTTCGTGCGTAAACAAGCGAATGTATATTTTTATAGATCGGCAATTCCCGATTGTGTCCTTCCCTGCCGAACAGGGGGCACATTACAAGGTCCAATGTACGCGCTTGAATTTCAAGTTGTATGTGCAACAAGCAGCCATTTAATCTATTATTTTGTTGAGTTCTGTTAAGAAGTCCATATCATCAAAGGCACAGATATAACAACGCAACCGCCACTGAACGTCAGTGACACGGCCAAGTTGTTAATGGCGGAGCGCCAACCTGGCGTTGCTAAATATAGCCGGCATAGATTAAACTTCCCTCGCGTCACCCTGACCTGTTCACTACTGACAGCACTAATTGCATGCTGTTATTTTTGTTCAGGAAATCTATAAACGCAAAGTTATATAATGCAAAGTTTTCCTAAAGGTTTTCATAAAATAGATAGCTAGCAGAGCCCCCAAAAGAGCGTAATACTAATAGTGAAACCTGCTTAAACCTGCAGCTGGACTCAGTGACGGCCGGAGCCGGCTCAGTGCCGGAGGTACTGAAACTGAAGTTGTATACTTGACTTACTCAAGTTCATTAGTTGACAGTCTGTCGGATTAGTGTTGCATTTTGAATCAAGGAAGTGTCGAAATAAAAATGACAGACAAAGAACAGCTAACTTTCTGACAAATTAATATCGAACAGAAGAAAACGCCATACAAGAGTGCAGTTGTTCGCAGGGGAGGCTATGCGGCACATTTTCAGCTTCTCAGTTGACTCCGTTGGCTGGATCATCTCCCTTCCGCTGCCACGCACAACGAGATTACTCGGTGACAGTTCCAGCGTTCCGACAGAACATAACAACAATCATTCAAAATTCTACATGAAGAAATTTTAGGGTGCTAGTGCTTAAGAGTATTGCCCCCCCCCCCCTTTTTTTTTTTTTTTTTTAGATGTACAGTGTTCTGACTTTGACTTGATGATACCGGCTACTGACTGATTCACTGATGTACGTCATTCGAGTAATTCAACTGACTTGGAATTCCTGTACTGATGCATCTAATTAATTGATTTAGAAATTTACGAGGACGGGGTGGGGAAAGGGGGACGAACGATGAGGCCGCATAGACTTTTAAAACAAACAAACAAACAAACAAACAAACAAACAAACAAACAAACAAACAAACAAACAAACAAACAGAAAGTAAAAACATCTAGAAGACTCAAGCATGAATAATTTTCATTTGTATGATCATAGTTACGTCATTTTACAAACATACGTCACAGTGACGAAACCGTCCTGCACTTCAGTGCAACAACTTCATATCTGAAACAGAGTAACTTTAACCATCCAGCCCATACCATGTCAAGCCCACTTCCCTATGCACGCACGCGCAGGTTATTATAACGGAGCCTAGACTGATACTGTTTTTATTTTTTATGTACCCTGTCAATTTCGTTTTGACAAACACACACAAGACTGAGACAGGCCGGACATCAGACAGAAAATTAGAGGATGGTCTTTCCGACTGACGTCACCTTTAGCCTTCGTCAGGAGATTAGTGTGTCAATCTCGTTTTGACAAACACGCACTAGACGTAGACAGGCCGGACATCAGACAGAAGATCAGAGAATGTTTTTTCCGACTGACGTAACCTTTAGCCTTCGCCAGGAAATTAGTCTGCAAAACACTGTGTGTCAGTGTGTGTGTGTGTGTGTGTGTGTGTGTGTGTGTGTGTGTGTGTGTGTGTGTGTGTGTGTGTGTGTGTGTGTGTGTGCGTTCGTGCGTGCGTGTGTGTATGTGTGTTCCCCCAGTCTGATACACTTCCTTGTCTATCATCCATAGATAATGACAGCATCTCCGACAACCTTAACTTCAACCTTAACGTCTGATCCCTCTAACCCTTCTCAGTGCTTCCCCCTGGCCGTTTCATGGCCCAGTTTTAAACGGGCAAATTCCATATTTGCTAGACGTTTTGAAATTATGTTTTGGAACTGTTTCAGCCGCTCGTGAGTGCTCTACCTTGATGCTTAAAACAGCTTTTAATGCCGGCGATGCAATGTTGTTTACACTTCGCGAGAGCGATCGATCATCCAAAGTCTACGACTGTTGTCAGTGACCCAACGTGAAGTCAGTTCTGCTCTACGGATGCGAAACATGGAGGACAACGAAGACGATGCAGCAGAAGATCCAGACATTTCTCAACACCTGTCTGAGGCGCATCTTCAACATCCGATGGCCAGAGAAGAACCGGAACGAAGAGCTGTGGGAGCGAGCGGGGCAGGAACCAGTGGCCAAGCAGATCCTGCGGAGGAAGCGGGTCTGGACTGGACACACCCTCAGGAAGCCAGCATCCAGCACCACAAGCCAAGTCCTGACATGGAACCCGCAGGCAGCGGAAAAGGAAGAGAGGCCGGCCTCGCAACAGCTGGAGGCGGGACACTGAGGCAGAGCTATATAAGCACTCAGGGGACCAACTGGACTGGAGTGGCAAGAATAGCCCAGAACAGAGTGCGATGGCGAAGGGTTGTCGATGGCCTATGCTCCACTTGGAGCCAGGGGCCTAAGTAAGTAAGTAAGTAAGTAAGTAAGTTGGTAAGTAAGTAAGTTGTCAGTGATACTACTGGATGGAGCATTCAGCGTGGTCACGGTCTCCGCGTCATTGAGTACGCTTCTGCTGGCTCGGTTTCAGCATTATTGATCCTGTCACTGCCTAGGTGTCAACGTGGTGTGATGATAGATACCACGAAAACAGCTCAGAACGATCTGTGAGCATACAAATGGTAGTTTTAGCCCCTCTAGACAAAGGCAGTAACAGCAGCACTACCGATAAACACAACAGCGACAACAAAACAGTATCATCACCACCACCACCACTACCACTACCATCAACATCAACGTCAACATCAACATCAACATCAACATTATCAACATCATCAATACCGCCACCATCACCAACAGGAACAGAATCATCATTATCGTCGTCGTCATCATCATCATCATCATTATACAGAATAGTGAGTACAGAATACTTTATTGATCCCGAAAGAGGGAAATTGCATTTGTGAACAATTCATTCATCATGAGCAACAACAACAACAACAACAACAACAACAACCCTAGAAAAAATGCAAGTTAAAAATTTCTCGCTAATGTATTAAAGGCCCAGTTCAAATTGTTAGGCTCACAGATCGCACTGAGCTTGTCTGGTGGTGTCGGCCGGTATCGTACTACGACATCATCTGCACAGGTTAGCACAGACTGAGCAAACAAAATGCAAATCAGTATCAAGTCAGATAGTGTTGCCGCACGACAAACCGTTCAGTAGGAGAATTTTGATTTTTCGTCGGTTCACAGTCCTGTAAAAGGCACGGGCTCGCATTCAGACCTCTACTACTCATTAAGATAGACTGTTTCGAGGTTGCAGGCGCACTCAATGGTGGGAGTCTTCTAAGCATAAGCTGGCGCCTGGGAGGGCCAGGAAACTTAGTCCATTGAATCCGCAGACAATCACTGTCGGCGTGGGAAAACCCACGAGCCAATCACATGTTACTGACTGTTTTGTTTTTGTCAGTAGTGGCCCCATGGAATAAACAGCTTGTTTCGCTGCATACAAATAACTCATTACAAACAGCAGTAGTGGAAATAGAAACAACAAACCCTAGTATGAGAAATTAAGTTAAGGAAATTCTCTCTAAGGTATCAGTGACTGGTCGGTCCCTCTCTAGACGCATGTACGTTTTTCGCGGCACCTTTTAAGCCAGAACTCAGAGTTATTCGTAATTATGTCGTCGTGGGGGAAAAACCCCGTCAATTATATGAGACATGGATTTAAAAAAATATATATATATATCGCAGCTTTAACACTGAACTCAGTGGCTCATGAGATGAACAACTTGTTTAGCTGCGTACGTCATTTTCCGTGATTCTGTTTAACTCTCTCTCTGTGCCACGGTCCCCATTTGAGGCTCATGCGTTCACAACGCTTGGCTGCAGCCGGAAGTTCGATTTACGGGATCGCCAACTTACTATTTTTATTCTCAGTCCTGACACCATAAAGTGCGGAACTAAATAAGCGCTAGCAAAATGTGTTTCTACAAGTCAAAGGGAAGCAACCACCTGTCAGTATGCTATCGGGGGAGGAAAAAAAAAAAAACACCTCTCAGCATGGAGAGAGTTAAACAACAGGGGGTGGGTGGGTGGGTGGGTGTTTGGGAGTTTAACTGAGGTCTTTTTCCACCACGTAAGGGTGATGTCAAAGACGGGGCAATGAGAAAAAGGCGAGCACTAATATTTGTCCCTAGCCGGGATTCGAACTCACGACCCGAGCATTGAGAGGTTAAATAACAGCAGCAGTGACAGCAACAACACACCCAATGTAATGATGTAGGTTAAGAATCAGTCTAACGTCGGTCAGATGTCGGTCGTGAGTTAGTCAGCCACTGTCTGTAGACGCATACACGTATTTCCGACAGCTTCAAGTCGCTGCCAATTTAAAAAAAAAAGAAAAAATCTATGTCTCCATAGAATCGACGTGGTTGTCCCCACGACGACATAATTACCAATAACTCCGGGTTCTGGCTTAAAAGGTGCCGCGAAAAACGTACATGCGTCTAGACAGGGACCGACCCGCGGTCACCGACACCTTAGAGAGAAATTCTTAACTTAATTTCTCATACTAGGGTTGTTGTTTCTGTTGCCGCTGTTGCTGTTTATAATTATTGAGTCTCTTGTATGCAGCTAAACAAGCTGTTTATCCCATGGGGCTACTACTGACAAAAGAAAAGGAAAGAGAAAGGGGGGGGGGGGGGGCAGTAACATGTAACTGACTTGTGGATTTTTCGCCGACAGTGATTGTCTGCTGATTAAACTGATGGACTATGTTTCCTAGGCCTCCCGACTGTGACGTTGTTGTTTCTGTTGCCACTGCTGCTGTTTATATTGAGCCATTTGCACGCAGCTCAGCAAGCTGTTTATCCCATGGGCTACTACTAACAAAACAACGGCCAGTAACATGTAATATTATTGACGTGTGGGTTTTCCCACGCAGACAGTGACTGACTGCTGATTAATAGACTATGTTTACTGGGCCTCTCATTCGTCGACTTATGTTTGGAACACTGGCACTTTTGAGCGCGCCTAATCTCCTGCCATTTCTCAGAGGCGACAAGCACGCGTTAATTACATGGAGACGCGGTACTTCTGTTATTGACAGCTTTTGTACTGATTTGAAAAGCATCCCCTGGGATTAAAAAAAAAAAAAAAAGCTTCTCTACAGCTGCCTCCAGGAAGATGAAGGATGCTTGTAGATATGGGAGTAAGTGTGTACCAAAACCTGATGCTACCTCTGCAGTTTCACTTTATTGACAATGCTGCTGCTGCTGAGGATGCTGCTGCTGATGATGCTGATGATGATGATGATGATGGATGGATGGTGATGATGACGATGCTGTGTGCCTCTAGAAGAAATAACTTTCCATTTGATGTACAACATTCTATGGACAATGACGATTTGTTGTTGTTGTTTTTCTTCTTGTTTTCTAGTGGTGGTGGTGATGATTTTAGTGATCATGATGATGTTGACGACGCCGAAGACGACGATGACGATGATGTTGATGATGATGATGACGACGACGACCATAATGGCAATGGGAATGATGGTGTTCGTCAGTCTTCCCTTCCGTGTTGCTTCGGTCTGAATGGCAGTAGGTTTGAAGCGTACTGGTACAATACCACAAGTTCGGCCCCGGTTCATGTGTCGTTTGGTGTACTGGGATAATTATATCGCAAATGTGCTGGTTTGTAGAGATTTTTGTCACGATGAAGCAAACGTAGTTTTCGGAGTTTGTATTAGTATTATTTTGTGGGGCAAGTTGCCGGCCAGGGCGTGGCAACAGGAGGCAAGCTACGTCATGCAGACTTTGGCTCTGTTCGACGAGGTCGTGCAGGGCGAAGGACACAAATACACAGGGCCTCAAAATGCCTATATATTCCCTATTAGCCTCAGGCATCATAGTCACCCCCTAAAAATGCTTCGACCTAGAAACAATTTCTACCACGAAACAGACAATTCAACGGCACGCACCTGACAGGGGTTTAACAAAACTGAGTGTCTCCTTTCCGCTCAGGCCTCACTGGAGTAATGCACGTCTACTTTCTGTTTAGGCCAGAGAGGCAGTTCACATAAATCCGCTTGCCTCAGTTGACTTGTGTCCCACCTTTGAGCAAAAAGTCCCAGCTTCACTGGCAGCTTGCCTCTTTTTGTGACCGCCTGCCATGCACCTTGACCTACATTACACAATAATCACGAAAATCACGCTTTTGTTCATGACAACAAAAATCACTACAGACTAGCACACTTGCCAAACAGGGTACCTCAAATAAACACATAGGCGTACATATCCCAGCCGAAATGACAGCATTGATTAAGCAATCTCTCAGCAGGGTGTTAGCAACCAATAGGCGCGGTTTTAGCACATATGTCGTCAGTGCTACGTCTCCGGCTGTTAACACAAGGCTGATAGCTGAAGGTAGTTCTGCTGCGTTGCAGGATCATATTTGGCACACGAATACTTCCATACACGCAGACAAGCATATAGCCCTTCTGCACTGAGCAGGAGATGAACAGCCTTGTCGCGTTAGTTCAACCCGTTTACAGATAGTCATACTCATGTCAGGTGTACAGCCGTAATCAGCAAGATTAGCACATTTCGTTAGCCGTGACGTCTTGTCTGAGCTGCATAAGCTCCTTGATCAACTGGAGTAATGATCACGTCTGCAGTCTGGGCCTCAGGGCTGAGGTACAATTCACTGTGCTCAGTTTTGTCATGTTCCACCCTCCCCAACCACTCCCCCCCCCTACCCCCGCCCCACCCCCTTCCCTTCCAAACTTCTTTAATTTTTCACCACACAGCATCCCTGAGAACTCACTAAAGCCGCAGGCTAGCTGCTTTTGGATGACTGATACAACTCACAAAGTGTGATCAAGTTTTCGAGCATACCCTATTGCGCCAGAGAGAGAGAGAGAGAGAGAGAGAGAGAGAGAGAGAGAGAAACGGCACAAGTTGAAACTCTGATTTGAGCTGCCGAAGGGGTTATTGCCTTAAAAAGGTACCTCACAAATCTGGTTGCTTTGACGTTCTGATTAAAATTAAATCCATTTGTTTCTATTATTCCTTTGTTTTTGTTGTAAATAACATCATAACAAGTCGCTGACAGTGACAGCGAAGCGGCTCGGCTCAACAGATAGGTTGAGAGGTGGTCGACATTGGAAGGAACTCACCCAGGATGAGCCGCTCGGAGAATGAAATGTAACAGATTTTTTTTTTATTGGTGGTTTTTGTTGTTTTCGTTTTTGTTTGTTTAGTTCGACGCGCCGGAAACGCGTCAGTTGGGTGAAAAACTAGCGATCACGGAAAGCAATCCCCGCAAATTGATAATACTGTTTCGCCCCAATGTCAGATGCAGATTAAAGTACAGGTTTTTGTTTGAGAAAATCCGAGCAAAATTCGTATTCAGGACGTTACTCGGATTCAAATTAAACTGAGAAAACGAAAAAGCATTTTTAAATGGAAGTTTTACATTTCGATGTTTTGCTCGAAAGGAGGGAAAAGGATGGAAAGTGTGTGTGTGTGTGTGTGTGTGTGTGTGTGTGTGTGTGTGTGTGTGTGTGTGTGTGTGTGTGGCTGGAGAGAGAGAGAGAGAGAGAGAGAGAGAGAGAGAGAGAGAGAGAGAGAGAGATGCACACACATTAATTTTCTATACGCACATTTCACCGTTTCACGACTTTATTACAATGCAACACCGTCAGTTTCACATCACCTGAGTACAAAACGACAGATTCAATGAAACACACATTGTTATTTCAAGATTGAGCGCATCACAGAAAATACTTTAGAGCGAGCATACACATTTTCAAGTGGAGAAATGTATTCCAACAATGCTCTAACATGAAATCTGTTAAAATGTACAGAAGTTAGAATTGTATTCCAACAATGCATTATGATCTAACGTGAACACCGTCATAATGCACAGTATATTAATTTTCAGAAATTAATTTCAACAATGCAATTTGGTTTAGTGTGAAAACTAAATAGGTGCAGAAGTTAGAATTGTATTTCAACAATGCATTATGATCTAACGTGAACACCGTCATAATGCACAGCATATTTCAGAAATTAATTTCAACAATGCAATTTGGTTTTGTGTGAAAAGTAAAAAGGTACAGTACGTTAGAAATGTATTTCAGCAATGCAATTATGATCTGACTTGAAAACCGCCAGAATGCACCGTTTATTTCAACAATGTATTATGATTTAGTATGAAAACTTTAAAATGCATGGTAGGCTCAGGTAATGTATATATTCAACAACGCATTATGTTCTAACGAGTACACTGTCAGAATGAACAGAATTTTTAGGAAATAAATTTCAACAATATTTTAAAAGGGTTAAAATGTAAAATAGATTAGAAATGTATTTCCACAGTGTTCTAACGTGAAAAGTGTCAGAATGCACAGTATTTAAAAAAAAAATGAATCTCAACAATGCATAATATATTTTAACGTGAATACTGTAACGTGCACTACGTTAGGAATGTTAGAAAATTGTAATGTGCACGATGAATGTGCAACAGGGTCAGACAGTGATATACGATATGCTTTTTTTGTATTTTTTTTTTTCACTGGTAGAATTCATTGCACACGCAAAGGTTGTGTAGACGATGTGTACACTCACACATGTATAATATGTACACGTACCAAACATTTTTACAAACAGAATTTGACACAAGGAGAACCCTAGACATACATAATCATATTGTGCGCACACACACACACACACACACATTTATATTATGTACGTGTACCAAATATTTTCATCAACAGCGGAATTTGAAACATGGAGAACAATGACCATACATACCATACCAAGTGTACACACACACATTTATATTTATATGTACACGTGCCAAACAGTTTCATCAACAGAAGTTGATACAAAGAGAACCAGACTGAGTCTCTGTCAGGCTGTTACATGAAGCACAACTTGAGCAAATGGGAGAGGTTGGAAAGGGATGGCGGTGCGGGGTGGGGGGGAGAAGAGATCTCCATAATTACTTTCTATTCTGAGAATTTTCAGGCACGAGCCGAGGACTCTCAATAGCCCTTGATTTTGCAAGCACTGTAAAGAAACAAAAAATGACGTTCCTGAAGCAATCACTTCCTCCCAACAGAATCTAAACTAAACCGATGAAGCAATATCGGGAAAAAAATCCAAAAAACGAAAAAGGTAATCTGTGTCAACTTGCTTGATGCCCGATGGACTCTGTTTCATCACCAAAAACTCCCCCCCCCTCCCCTTTCCCCCCAAGCTCCCTCGTCAATGTTGGCCAGTGAAGGACCAGACGTACAAGACATTATTCCTGCCTCGTAGTCAGTTAGTACCTCCTCTAATGCCTGTCTGTCTCAGTCGGGCAACTGGAGCAGTTTTTGACTTCTAAAGTATAAGCTTACTACTGCTGAAAACAAGTTTAAACGACATACCAACACGTTCGTCAATAGTGAAATCGGAAAACAAAAGCTACTCTTTGCTACTGCAATATATTTCTGAAGTCACCACGATAAACTGTGATGTTCAAGGGAAAAGACTCGGACCCTTCACAGGATCCCCTATGGCTCAAACACTAACAGTCATTGGGTGGACCCTTCTGTTTACAGAGCTCTGTATATTCAGCTCTGCTGGTGTGTTTGAATACAGACACGTGCGTTGCAACAGGCGACAAAACTGCAACAGCAAGGGAATAGAAATATTAGCTGCCCTATGAGGCATGACTGACTCAACAGCATTTTCTGCATTTCCTCTGTGTGTGTGTGTGTGTGTGTGTGTGTGTGTGTGTGTGTGTGTGTGTGTGTGTGTGTGTGTGTGTGTGTGCGTGTGTGTGTGTGTGATAAAAATTCACCACCGGGTGTCATTTCCACAAGTGATTTCAATGATAAAAGCCAAAGTCTAGACAGCCACAAACAGCCTAACATTACGCCTCCTGCAAAAAAAAAGAAAAAAAAAAGTGAAAATTAGATCGCATACCCAGCGGACCGTTCACAGCACGAGCCAGACTCGATGGCCAATGTTAGACTTTCATTTGAGACCACGTGTCTGAAATTCTGTCCGCGGGGGTAAATGGTCCGATCTGCAAACCCGCCAGCTTCACAGGAACCAGCAGACTTAACAGACGAACGGTAATGGCCAATGCTTTCCAGACACACGCGTGGTCACAGAGAATATGCACGAGTAACGAGTACCCAAACGAAAATCCAATGAAAGACATGGATCTGCTTTTTCTTTCATTCCTTTTTTGCCTGCCCCACCCCCCACTATATCATTGGGCCGTTGCCCAGCGGTAAGCTAGCCTCTCTGTAGCCCGTAATACTACCTCGTGGAAGATGAGTTTGTGATTAACTGAAAGTAAGTGGATATTGCGCTTTCAGGGTTTCCGCTCTGCATTTAGTGGGATATGGAATGGATGAAGCTGGTATGGATGTCATGTAATGGACACAGCCAACCGAGGACAGACATTCAAACTGTTAATAATGACCCCCCCCCCCCCCCCCCCCCCCGACCCACCCTCAACCGAAATACAATCCAGTTTTTATTTTTTTTATGCATAGATATATTTTTACAGCAACATGCAGTCTGTTGAAATGACTTCCTCAACCTAAATGCAGTCTCTCTCTCTCTCTCTCTCTCTCTCTCGTTCTTCCGCTCATATCTAGATGATAGAAAGAAGAGTGTCTGTATCAACGGTAAATACTCCGCCGATGGGCATGTTCGTTATGGGGTACCGCAGGGGTCAAAAATGAGTTCGGATGAAGAGGGTACTACCACAAAACCACTCAGCCTTGAATGACTGTGTTGCTCAAGGAAATCGTACCACAGTCTAGTGTGAACTTTGGAACATGACTGTACTACTGAGGTATCAAGAATCATTTTTCAAACGACACAAAATGTATACAACAGAACAGCAGTTGGATGAAACAAACGCCAACAACGAAATACCAAACGTATTACCAAACGAAATACCAAACGTACAGGTGAACAACGGCGAAATGTCCTAGTTAAAAGCAAAATAAAAGGGAAACAAGAAAATTGTAACACGCATTGATCATCACGAATAGATCGTGCGGAACCCAGTGTCACTAATTCAGCCTCAATTACCATAAATCTAAAGATTATTCTGAATTTGTTTCGTTTACTTTTTACATCAGTCCGACACCATCCGATGTATTTTTCATCGGCCGAAACTGCAGGGATGTTTGTTTCAAACTTTCTACGGTTTTCTCAGGTTAAGGAAAAGGCTCTCATAAAATAGGATGTCACTCGTTGGGGGGGGGGGGGATTTGTGGTAATTAAAACAAAGAAAGAAAGAAAGAAATGAGCCGAACTTTTTTTTTTTTTGGCAACAGCATCCAGTTCAGATTTTCAATTTCTGGCCAACAGTCAGGGCATTGACATGAGCAGTAATCTTACACTATTAAAACAATGTAATACAATCAGTATACGCATATACAATTAATGAGATCGAGACGAAAAATCAGTTCCAGTAACACCGGCGAAACAAAACGGATGTGTATCATGACAGGCGCCACACGTGTAATATTCCTCAAATTTAAAAAAAAAAAAAAAAAAAAAACCGAAAGAGAGGTTACCGACTCCAACATAGTGTTCAACATTTTCTCGAACAACAGATTTTCGAGGAACGTTTGCCTCAACGCCATCTGATTAAAGTGACCACGGAGGTTAGTTAAAACAGCGCGGGCACGCTCACACAGACACAGACACACACACAGACACACACAGACACACACACACACACACACACACACGTCCAGTTATGCACACTCCTTCATCTCAGTTCCTCAGTGTATCTCAGCATTACGATGATATCACTCGAAGGCATTTCAGCCCACATTTCAGCGTGCAAGTGTCTACAGTTGTACAAAAACTGAAAACGTTCTCCACGTGTACCGTGAGCTTTCCCAAGCAATGTGCGTGCAGGAGTTGATATGTGTACACAGTCAGGATATTCAACAGTAACAAAGGCAAGTTTATCTTGGGATAACAACTCAACTGGACATACTTCCAAGTTCAGACATGCGTCACTACGAAACATTTGTCAAGGATACACGATAAAACCACAACAACCACAATAAAATAATCAAATCATATTCATAATCATAAATGCATTAGTAGGGCGCATTTCTTTACAAATAACTCTCAACGCGCCGATCACTCACTAACACTCATGCACATTGTACAAAGATGGACAAACATACACTATTTAAACTGAGTAGTTACACAGAAAATGACCATCCATGGTAAGGTGTGAACAAGGACAACATCAGCATCATCGTCGTCATTAACAGTTTCTGTAACATAGCTCTTACAATGAGAAACAGCGCTGAAATATCAGCACATTTATGCTGTCACAGATAACAGAAATCCACACAAACAAACAGAATAAATGTACAATACAAAATGCAATGTGCATTCCTTTTTTTCTGACTGAACTTTGAGACGCCCGTGCCATATTCACACCTACTGACGTAATTTTCACTATATGTAAATGTCATCAGTTGTAACGTCAACGTATTACCACAGCTGTATAAACAAAATGAACACACAAGAAGCATCATCACAAACAGTTTCACTCTACATGATGGTGAGTAGTGAACTTTTCATCTGAGACCCACAAATTCTGAACTGCCCCTCCCTCACTCAATGTCAACAGAAGGCTGAACTCATCCCTACTGACCCAGGTCACAGCAAGAAAAATATGACCATGCGGTCTTGCCCAGAATTCAAGAGCCCAATCACGAACGGGGAAAGAAGCATTTAATTTTGATTGTCCCTAGACGAAGAGAGAGCGGGGGATCGCAGATACATCATGAGACTCCCTGTCCGCGGGGTGGATATTGCTTTTCCAGCCGCGCGGCGCGTTTCGCGTTGCGCATGCCAAACAAAACTGCATACAGACCAGTTGAGACGAGCTTAGTTATTGAAGCGGACCTGGCGGCCCCGTTTTTCAAGATCTGTTTTATTTGCTTGTCTCCTTCTCCGATTGCTTCTGGAGAATACAAATGGAACTTCGTTATGAGAACTGGGCAAAGATCAGTCGGAGCTGCAGAACTTCAAAATTGGCAGACCCGACAGGGCGATAACTCAGAAGCGGGATTCTGCGTTTTGTGGGTGTGTGTGAAGAATCCACAACCTATTCCCGCTGACCCAAAGGCGACGGAGAAGGGCAAGGGAGTTACTTTGCAACAAAAACTTGAGACTATTACTTTCGCGAGAGTCGTACCTCATGTCAGCTTTGAGGGCAGAGGGACTGCGGTGCCACCAAAGCCAGAAAAAAAAGCCCTGTCTAAGGCCCTAGCATAATGTTGCGTTGTATCGAACTGCGTTGTGTTGCATTGCCATAAGTTCTTTTGCGTTGCATCGTATGCTATGTTGTGTTTTGTTGCGTTGCGTGTGGTGTTTAGTTGGCGGCGCTGTGAGCCTCGCATTTGGAAAAATGGCCTATATGATTACACATTATTATTATTTTTATTATTGGGATGTATATACTGTTGCATTGTGTTACACTGCATTTTATATTGCTCTGCGTTCTGTTGCATTTCTTCGTGTATTGTGTTGCGTTTTGCGTGGAACAACAACTTGCGTCACGACATGACGCGACACACACACACACAAAAGCATTCACTCTGCTACATGTTTAGTTGGCGGCGCTGTGAGCCGAGCAGTTGGAGAAACGGCCTATATGATTACACATTATTATTATTATTATTGGGGTGTTTATACTGTTGCATTGTGTTATACTGCATTTTATATTGCTCTACGTTCTGTTGCATTTCTTCGTGTATTGTGTTGCGTTTTGTGTTTAGTTGGCGGCGCTGTGAGCCGAGCAGTTGGAAAAACGGCATATATGATTACAATTATTATTATTATTATTATTATTGGGGTGTATATAATGTTGCATTGTGTTGCACTGAATTTCATACACTGCTCTACGTTCTGTTGCATTTCTTTGTGTATTGTGTTGCGTTTAGTCGCGCTGCGTATAATGTGCGGAGCAGAGTCTGCTCATATTCCTCACAGACATGCTGACTACGGTAAGAGACTCGTCATTGAAAGGAGTTTTGAATTTAACCCATTCGTACCGCGCACGAGTATCCCACGTTTTTGACACTTTTCGGTGTTTGTCCTGTATGCGAAAATCCGGCTCTTACTGCAGCAAACATGAGTATAATCAAAGTGCAACACTCCCACTAAGCCAAATTTAAATCCATGCATTATAATTTTTTTGTGTGTGTGTGTGAGGCCACTCGTGTACAACCCCAAACTCACTCGGTAGGACTTGAGTTAAACATTCCGACGGTTGCAAATATTGCAGTGATTAGATCGTCTGTAAAGTTACGCTCATGGCACGTCAAAGACAATGGGCAATCAACTCGTCTGTCCCGTTCACTGTAGTGTGTGCACGCAGTGTATGTAATGCAGGTTCCCACGAGTCGTGCTTGTGGAGTAATAACACAAATTGACCATGGGGTCAAGTGCAGTGTTTTATTCGAAGGACCACGTTTGGCGAGTGTGCTAGTTTGTAATGATTTCTTGTTACCGCGAAAAAGCGTGATCTTCATGATATTTGTATTTGTAGGGCAAGGTGCATGCCAGGGGTTTGCAACAGGAAGCAAACTGCCAGTAAAGCTGGGACTTTTTGCGCACATGGGAAGCAGAGGCGAAGCGAATGGTTTTGAGTGAAGTGGGCTTAAACAGAAAGCAGACTCGCATTACTCCAGTGAGGCTGTAGCGGAAAGGAGACATTCGAGATTTTTTTTAAAAAGCTCCTGTCAGGTGTTTGCCCCTAAATGCATGGTAATTTTTGTTTTCAGATTGAAGCATTTCTAGGGGTGACTATGATTTTGAGGCCTCGTGAAACCTGTCGACCGAGTTTGTATGTAGTTAGAGATATATGTCTCGGATCTGTCCCACCAAAACAGCACTGGAAAAGTCTGCCAAATAATCCTAGCAAGTTTCCGGCGGCATCAGCGGATGGAGCAAACACCAAACCACAGTCTGCAGCCATTAAACCCAGGAGACTTCTGTTTGGAGCTCGGTGGACAAATGGAAGGCCTACATACTCGAGACAAACATCAATTTCCGCTCGGAATCCAGCCACACAGCCGTAGGATGAGTCTGAATGCGACCGTCTGCGGAACGGGGATAAAGTCTGTGGATTTCTCCTGCTGGCATATATGAATACTGAGCTGAGAGAAACCATATATGGAAGGTAATGTTAGCTGTGACGTAATCCTCTTATTGCTCGAGGGAGGGCATAATTATATCTCAGTATGGGCCAGTCCGCATTCACACGAATTGTTAACACTCATATTCACAATATCCTTCACAATACTTCTGTAAACAAAACAACAAAACACAAACAACAAGCCCCCCCCCCCCCCCCCAAACACACACACACACATATGGCTATCTTCGGTGAAACATTATATCAGTTATCGTAAAGAAAGTGGACGACATCAAAATTCATCCAAAGAATCGAGGCGACTGAAATTTGCACAAATTTGCGTGCACATTGTAATCGTTGGAGATTCTTTGATAAATCTTGATTTCGCCAACTTTCCGTATGATGACGTTTGTACTGCAGTTGAAATTCAAAAGCTTTTTCCAAACTGAAACTAATTCCGCTTTAGATCTGGTTGGCAAGGGCGGGTTGTTTCTCAAACTGACGTTACTTCCCCTGAAATGTTACAAACGCCAAGGTAAACCACACGTCCACGGTGCCAGCGAAAAGTACTGGTGGGGGGCGGGGGATGAATAATATGGATGAATCAGTTAATGTGTTGAAATGACAGTAGTGGGGGAGCCAAGGCGAATAAAACAGGTCGATTGTTCACATCATAGTAGAAACATGCCGTTTGGAATATAAGTACATAACACATCTCTGAACAATATTAGCGACAGTAACACCTGGACCGCCCCCTCTGGTGGGCGTGGCCGTCTGTTAATTGGGTCGACATGACCCAGAAACAAATTATTACCCTTTTTCATCTTTAGCTTGGCCTAAATGGTTATTGTGATGAAATGAACGAAAGAGAAACTTAAAGAACATGACAGGGAACCATCTTATGTTATATTTGGTTCCAAAGTATCAAAATATTATGTTGGAGGACTTAATTAAATTGGCCATCATGTTTTACACTTGTAATGTAATTAGCAGAAAGGCCATTTATTTTGTAGTCACAGGTATGAATCCGGTCTCAGAAGCATCGTAACTGTTGAATAAAGCAAGTTATATTTGTATTGTTCAAAAGAGATTTAATCTTTTTTGGTATTAATTCCATTATGGAATAATTAAGAAAAAGTAGGTCAAATGGGCGAATTCAGGACTGAGTCATACCGACTGCTTGTAATGGTTAATTTCCATCTTACATTGCAAAATGCAAAACTTTTACTGAACAGTACATTTTTAATGCCCTAATGCTGAGCTTAATATGTTCTATTTATTAATTAGAAACTTAACTGGGTCACGAGGTCTCACTTTTCAGGTATGATGTCTCATTAGTGATGCGTACGACAAGTCCACGAAAATTTCTAAACTGTCCATTCTGTTGTCTCGGTACGAGTCCTTGTAAATATGTTCTACTTGGTGTCACTGTGCAATATTATTCTGTTTTGTTGTAACTGTCTCCATACTCTCGGGGAGCCGGGGTGGTCGAATGGTAGAGCGTTGGACTTCTAATGCTCGGGTCGTGAGATCGATCCCGGCTGGGGCCAAATATTGTGCTGGCTTTATCATCGTTGCCCCGTCTTTGATATCACCTTATGTGGTGGAAAAGGACGTTAAACCCCTAAACACCCACCCCCCCACCCCGTCTCCATACTCTCAAAGGTAACACGTAAAGAAAAACACACACAAGAAAAAACGGGAAAAAACGACATCAAGATGAGCCATTTAGTCTTCCTGCGAAAAGTCTCCTCTGCAGGCACACAAGGCAGTACATTGCAGGTTTGCATTTCTGCAGTTGCATCTTCCCCGGCAACCGTGTTTACACCCACATCTAATTAGTTCCTCGCACGATTCGGCGGCTTGTTTGAGTGTCGTCCAGATCGGCGTTCAGGATTTATCAGCCTCCCTCTCCCATCGCCAGTTTGACGGACTAGGCAGTTGTGGGTCTTTTTCAGGACTCTGCCCCCACACATAACCAGACTGGAATTCTGCTCTCAGAGCATGCTGTTTCAGTGCTGCTTCCGTTGGAGGAATGTTCTCCAAAGATTTGCTGTTTCTGGAAAAAAAAATCGCCTGACGAGCTGCGTCCACCTTTGTTAGTGTGCTGGAGCGGTTATACATCAAACAACAAATCTTTGGAGTGTGGCGAAGGTGTCTTCCGTTACCTGCCTGTCCGTCATGGCCAAGAAAGCTCTAGCAGCTTCAGGGAATGCGTTCCAGGTACTCCACGCTGTTTTCTTCCCTCTCCCAGCAAAAAAAAGGACACAGTGTCACATCCTGTGAAGGCATGGAACGCCAGAAGTGTCCATGCTTTATATGGTCCAAGAAAGTCAGCAATGTCATGGGCGGCAATGTACCTGAAATTTTTGCCACATCCAAAGGCAATCCACAGTTCCGTTGCTGCCATTTTGTGGAAGTGCGCAATTGCCATCACCAGCACATCCGTGTCTGTTGTCCTGATGAGGACCTTGTGCAGACCAGACCGTGCACAGTCAGCTGCATGCAGAATGACACGAGTATCTGCTTCCTCGTGTGAGCAAGGCCGCAAATCATCTTTGGCTTCTGTTGGACAGCACAGAACTTTGTCGCCGATTGTGGTAACAAGTTTTTTCCCCTCGTCATATGACTTCTCGGCAAGGCTCTTGGCAAGGAACTCAAAGAGTTGGGTTTTGTTGTCATTGTCCCGCAGAAACCCCTTCCAGTTTCCAGGCAATTGGGCCGATGGCACGACCATCCTCTTGAAACCACAACCCCGCCTCTCTCTTGCTGATGCTTTGAGACTGTCAGCCTTGTACACATCCCAAACGATGTCCACCCGTGATGTAGTCTCAAACTGTCGCTGGATGTACGGCAGGAAAATGAGATCGACATACTGCTGAAAGTTTTTCGCAAACTTTGGTGACAACATCTGGACGATTGCTGCACCATCCAGCACTTTGGCATCAACGTCTGGTGAACATATTGAAACAGGGACGAGGACAGCATCATCTAAGACATCTTCTGTGATGTCTGCGGGGTCCTCAACAATCATGAAAGCCTTGTCGTCCAAGACCTCTGGAGGAACATCGGGCAGGTCGTGTAGGACCGCAGGACTGTCAGCAACAGGAGCTTCAGAAGATTGAACAGCAGCAGGCAACGGGCAGCTCTCACTAATTCCACAGCTTGTGAATCCGTAGTGCAGACCTGTTTGATGGCAGCCCCCAGATCTTTGTTGAACAATAGCACGACGTTTTTTTCCTTCGTGGGTGGCGAACAAGTCTGGGATATTTGCAATGAGTTTTTCACGAAGACGCTGTGACTGGACTCTCTGTGGAACATAAAGACCATGTGCTTCCAGGCGGCTGGCATACAGGCGACACAGGTAGAATAGTGGTCTTGTCCGAGGGTCGTCCCTGTAGCTTTCTACATAAACAACGAGCTCAGCGAACGCAATCGCTTGTAAAGATGATGAATCGTCTTCTTCAGCAGCCTCTTGGTTGGCTTTTGGCTGTCTTCTGTAATATGCTGACAGACACTTCAAATGGTAATTAGCATCCCCCGATACCATGTCTACATTGGCAAGCTTCCGGAGCACCTCAGTGTCATTGATATGAACTGCTGTATAATAAACTTTGTAATGCACTCCTAATGTCCATGCCTCATGGGTCCCCTTTGAACCTGGTGGTTTATTACAGAAAAAAAAAAAAAAAAACACAGCCGGGATTTGGTTGTGCTGCCTGCTGGTGCTTCTTCATTTTTACTATCCTCTAGTGCAGTCGAGGACGTACCAGTTGCTCTCCTAGTTTTTAGTGGGCTTGCAGAGGGGCTGCATGCCTGCTTTCTTTTTCGCTCCAAAATGGTGGTGCTCACCTTTGCGTAGCATGATTTGTGCCATGAAGCAGATTTCAGACGAAATGTTTACTCAAACCCATTCCCGTCATCAAGACGGCATAGGCTTACATCGACAGGATTGAAGCCCATTTCTTGAAATTGTTTGAGGTTTTCAGCAACATACTTGTAACAGCCGCAGGAGGTTTTCTTGCAGGGCAGACGGGATTTTGTCTTTGGCACTTGACAAAAAGCACGCAATGACCAATTAATAGGTTCTTCAGGTGGCGGAGGCTCAATGTTGAGGTCAGGAGTCTCAATACGCTGATACTCACTCGTCATTGCCTTGCTTACTGAAACCTTGAATAGAAACAGACGCCTTAGGTTTCGCGCACTTGACCGGTATGGGTTTCCATACTTTTTGGGAAATTCCGATCGCGTGCCCCGGTGTCGTAGAATATTTCGGTTCCCGACACAAAATAACGCAAAGTGGCTAACGATGCGAAATTGAGATTGTAACGTGAAATTGATCAATAAAATCACTTGATCAACGTGAGATCAATAAAAGTACTTCAAAGTAGTATTTTTTCCTTCCCGAACAGTAAACAGTTCAGTATTTGACACTGATTTCATTGCACTGAGACAAATGTCAGTGTCGTTTCATCACTGGATTTCAACAAACAAAAGCATTTGCCACTGATACAATAAAACCATTCACGAGAAACATGTAAAAAAACAATGAAACCAAAATGCACTGACTTACCAACTGCACATCATTGATAGATCTAGCCGCAAGAACTTGCTTTGGAACACTACCAATATTCTTTGTCAGCTTCACAATCTCACAACGCTTGTCTTCATGGTTCACTTCGCTCCAGCAGAAATAAATGTTCTACAAAAATTGCAAACATTCAGACTAAAAATAGGTAAAGTAACGGTCCGTTCCACACTCATTGCACCCACGCGAACTGTGGGACCAGTGTAGTATAACTAAATCCGCCCACTCAAAACAACACAGTATCAAGCGTTGTTGAAAAGTATAACTGAAACTAAAAAAATCATTCAATCGACAGACTTGAAGACAGGGGGTTGTAGGTTTTTATTCCACAATAAACCACATGGAAAATAACTTTGTATAACAGAAAAACCATCGCGATGCTATCACAAATAGGGTATTTCCTGTGGCGGGCATGCAATCTGCCCTTTCACCGGTTCGGCCAGAGACACCAGATCTCAAACAAGGTCGCCACTGCGCGCGCTTTCCTATGGAAGAACGATTGTGCCAAAGTTAGGTGAATTGGCACTTTTAATCGATCACTGATCGGCTCAGAATGGCCTGAGAAAGTGTTACTGTCGCTTTTATTAATCCTTGAAGCTAGCTTTATTAGTGGACTAAGTGACATATTTCTACTCTTTAGCGAACAATCATAAGTCTTGGATCCTCCACTACAGCACTTACAATACAAGCAGGAAAACGCTACACCTGACGTAGAAATCGGAAAAGAGGTGCTTGAAAGGAAACCCGAGTCGAGTCATTTGATGATGGTATCAATGACGTCAAACATGCTCACACAGATGACGAAAGAAATGACGTCAAGTATGCTGACAAGTCATTTCAGTAGTCAGTGCCAAGAGATACGGAGAGCGGTAGGATTTAAGTCGGAGAAAAGCTTGACTAAGCTGAGACTAAATAGTAAGAGATCCATAACCAAAGACTAGTCGAGTTTACGACTAATTTAGGGACGGACTAAAACTTCATGCACGCTGACGATAGTCCCGGCGTAATCCGTTTGAGATTTGAGCTAAGTCTCATACTAGTATGCATTTTGTTTCATGCGTCTGGGGCTCAAACAGCAAGCCTTCTTGCAGTTTCGGTGATACTGGCCAGACGATAACTGTCAGTGATATCGTACGCTGTTTGCGCCATTTGGTACATGGACCTAACCGTCGTGGATTGATTAAGCACCTTCGCCCTTTTAGCTTATGATGGTAGAGGTTTTAAGCACGATTTCACTATCGGCTGTCCTGAATTTCTGTGAATGTGCAATACACTGCGGTAAGCACTTTTGCAGGGCACCCGTCTTTTGGAACCACCTTCACTACAGACAAAAATTGCGTACGCTCAAAGCTGACCTATCCACCGACCTCTTCTGGAGAGGACCTCACCGTAATGCTGATCTGGTCAGACAATATCAACACGTCAATTGGAATGGTAGCGGCAGTATTTTCAGATCACACACAAGTATGTACACATTTGTTCAGTAATATATTATACGTTATATATACAAGGTTTACATTACAGTCCATTTTATTTCTCTCCTCTAGTATTTCAGCGGAGATTGTCTGCTTTAGTTCGTAAATGTATTTTCAGCGTCTGCCTTTAAAGCAGGCATTTCAGTCCTTTCCAGCGAAAGTATCAAACGCTGGTCTACGGTGTTATTCTTGAATCCACCAACCAGTACAGGAGACACCCAAGTATCGAGCAAAACATTGCGTGTACATTGTATCTCGATTTGCACCGCGACAGTCCGATATTCTCTCTCTCTCTCTCTGTGTGTGTGTGTGTGTGTGTGTGTGTGTGTGTGTGTGTGCTGGATTCTGTCAGCACAACACTCAGCACGTGGTGCGTGGCCAGACACGCATAAATGCTGTTTCCGTATATAGGGACCCATCACCCCTTCGCTCCCTACTCATTCCCCCCACCCATCACCACCATCACGCATACACTAGCACAGACTTTCTCGAATACACGAACACAAACCTTCTGAAATAATTGCTTGCGTTCCCCCCTAAATAGCACAAAGCAGCACATTACTCGTATCAGCAAAATGCGTCGAGCTCCACCAGTTCTATGTAAAGTTCTGATCGCTACAGTACGTCAGTTAAAAACTCAGACGACCCGTTTCTCACGAAGTTGTTAGTGTTGGCGTGATCAGAGAGAACGTGTACACAGCTCAGCATACAGTACTGTCCACAAGATAGGACGGGTTCCAGCAGTTCTTCTTTAAGTCCTGGTCGTTTCAGCAGGCCAATCAATACTCGGACGACCCGATCCTCACGAAGTTGTTGATGTTGGCGCGGTCAGGGGGAGGGTCCCGCCCTAGAGAGTTCAACGACATCCTTGAGCACTCTGTGGATATGTCAGAGCCTGCTGCGCATGCGCCCAATGGCGCCGGATACATCGGAAGCCGGCATCCGTAGCCTGAGGGCGAGCAAGATGGCGGGTGGCCGGATTGCGCTTCGCTGCACCTCGGTGTGAAGGACCTTGACGCACGCTCATTGCGACACGAGCTGGACGACTCTGAGCTCCGGTGATTGGTCGATCGGTGCGTGTACAGCAGCGCCGCCCGGTGGGCAGAGTTCTCGCCCCTGCGGCGGGACCACTTTTGCTGCAGGCAGAAGCAACAGCGGATGAACTCCCGTTTGAATTTGATCGTGAACGTGCCTGCAAAAAGCAACAGTAAAGCAGTCAGTCACGAGAGAGAGAGAGAGAGAGAGGTGTTAAAATTCAGTGAAAGGTTGTGCCGACAGTACGGCACTCAAAAAAGGACTAGAGCTTGTGTACGCACTTGATGAGGACCACTTTACAGATGATTCATAAACTGTTTCTTGTGAACGAAAGTGTCGTTTCACGCCAGTTTTTAAACGACAGTTCTTTGATGCAATAACACATGTATAAACACAATACCCCAAATGAAATCACGATGTGGAGGGAACGATTTCACGTGAAATTAACTTTCGACTTACGCAGTTATCTCAGGGTATTTCGCTGGCAATCCGCATAGTAAAAATCTGACAATCTGTGGCATTTTCAGCCAGACCGTTTGAGAACGAAACACCACCAGTCAAAAGAGCTACTCGTCGTGCAATAGCAACACTTCTACACCATCAATACTCAATGACTTGCACAGTCCCTGTTAGGTCGCAGATGCAGACAGCTAGGTCGTTCCGTAAGAGACGATGATAATAGAGAAAGACAATGTTGAGTAGAAGGAGCACACAACAGCAGACATGAAGAAAAGGCCTCTCGTTTTCTCTCCCCGGAGTTTTCCAATTTCCAAAGGCCGCTCCAAGAAATAAGCACAGGAACTGGTTAAACTGTCACAACCACAACATGAGGTGCGTTTTCCCCCAAGATTCCGAGGGGAGTCACATCTTGAGATCACTTAAGGGGCACAAAACTCATCACACAACCTATTCATCAGAGTAGACCACTCACAAGAAAAGAACACTCAGGGTAGGCAACTCTTTTCCGTCAAAGGTGAGCTTTTAGCCTTTTTCTCACACATCGACCAAAAAAAGTTCAAAGGTTCAGAGTTCAGATCAGTTTGACCAGGTTCGAGTGACCGTGGTTGCTGCGGCACTCGCTATTTCTGCTACTCAGCTTCTCTTTCAGCCATTGCTCCCACTTGCGACGCTCGCGGCGGAAGGCAGCGGTAAACATGCCTGCAACCAAAACAGGGGCTGGCGTCAGCACCAGGGTACAACGCAGCTTAAAGATGAACTGTCCCTACACTACAAAAAAAACCCGTGCTGACTGCATGTGGTGAAAGACAGTTGGTAACGGCATTACACCTTTAATAAACCGACATTGGGGCACTACCAAGGACGACGCTGGGGAGACGTGGAGCGCGTAAGGGATTTCGTGAACTTGATGGTAATCTTGAACCGAACTGAACTGGACTTAAAGTTCAAACTGATAGTCTAATCACTGGGAGGAAAATGGATGAGTTTTAAAACAGTTCTGTAACGTACACAGTTTTGAGTTTATGGACTAACCTCTTCATAAATTGCTTTGCACAGTAGATGCAGTGTGGAAAACGAAAGTTTACTTTGTCACTTTCTGAAAACAAACTAGTTAAAGTATGCTTTCGCCAAACACGTGTTTTCCTCTATTTTCCTCGCATGTATACCCAGCGTAAAAGAGATGGTCGCTGACTGAGAGGGCTTGCAAAAAATAAGCTATTAAAACTAAGGCCGCACCTACGTACACTTCGCCGTTCTATTGCGCATCTCTGTCTCTTTATCTCTCACAGCCAGCACAAGTTTGTTTGCAGACACAGTTCACAATTAAGAAGCCGTACCCCAGGCAAAATTCAGACCGATGGTAAGGTTGCAGGCATAATTATTTCTGACATTATTATAATCATTTTTTTTTTAGTATGAGCATTCGCCGAGATTCGCAAAGAGAAAGAAGCCCATCTGCACAGACTGTCCAATTGCTGAAAGATGCCAACAAAGTAACTTGCGGTCAAACTGATCGTGAACTGAGGTACGGCGTTGTTTCTTCTTGCATTGTACCCTGGTGTGAGTCCCTGCACACCTTGTTAGCAGGAGATGAGGGTAAAATATCACAGGCGGTTGATTCCAGTGCTCTGACGTTAATTACGTTAATGACGTCATCATGCCCAAGGTACGTAACTCTCCCCGATCCCGGTTCTACGTAAATTTGGTCATCATGCCGAAGGTACATAACTTCTCGATCCCAGCTGAATACAGTTCTACGTATATTAAGTTAATGGTGTCATCATGCCGAGGGCCCACAACCTTTCTCGACCCCGGTTGAATCCAGTTCAACGTAAATTAATAAATGTCGTCCTCATGCCCAAGGTCCATAACTCTTCATGACCCCGATTGAATCCAGTTCTTTGCAAATTAAGTCAGTGGCGTCGACGTCATCATAAGCAAGGTGCATCTCTTTACCCGACCCCCGATGGGTCACTGGATTTAACCGCCTGTGGGTGAAATGCAATACAACACACAACATGTATATAAATGTGAGGAGGAGGTAATTTGCCAGCCACATGCCGATTAACATGGACAGTAAGTGTAATTGTTGGTTAAACACACACACACACACACACACACACACACACACACACACACACACACACACACACACACACACACACACACAGAGAGAGAGAGAGAGAGAGAGAGAGAGAGAGATACAAATAAACGAACAACAACTCGTAAAACAAACACCCACCTAAAATAAAGAAACAAATAAACGAAATAAACAGATAAACAACCAAAACGAAGAAAGCAACAAACAATCAAACGACAACAAAACCAACCGAAGACAATCTTAAACAAAACCAAACAAAAACAGAATCTGAAAAAATCACGAAGTTAAACGATGTTGGGCGTTAAGTGTGTGTGTGTGTGTGTGTGTGGGGGGGGGGGGGGTTGGGCTTTATATTTCTGTTAGTCATGAACGTGATCCGAGAAAAGATGCACCGTCAGGGGGGTTGTTCACCTTCTGTTTACACCAGTTCACTCGAAGTAACGCCCATCCCATAGGATCGAAAATGTAGTGGAAGGAAGGAACTACCGGAGAGGGTGGCTGGAAGTGGGTGGGTGGGGTGTGTGTGGGGGTGTGTGGGGGTGGGGGCAAGGTGGGGGGCGGGGGTGGGGGGAGGGTGGGGTGGGGGTGGGGTGGAGAAGTGCGTAGGCGAGAAACCGGGCTCTCCACCAAAGGCAGGATGCTTCGTATTTGTTTCTTTAGCCGTTTGTGTCACTTCCGTCCGTATAATCTGTTTAAAATGCAAGCGGGTATTTTGAACCTAATGCTGTTCTTTTTTGTGGTTTATTTCTGCGCAGTTCTTGAGGGGGAAGGGGAGAAACAGCAAGTCCATCCTCGAGAGATTTGAAAAAAAAACACAGTAGAAGTGAGCTAGAGAAGAGGAACGATAACAAGACAATTCCCCACGAGCGGTGAATGACCGAGACCGACCGAAAAGCCAACTTTGTTGTACCCATGGCACAGAAACATGACGTCAATGCCAGTTTTTGCCTTTAAAAGGCTTTCACACCCCCTACCCCCTTCACCATCCGACACACCTTTCTGCTGCTCCCTCCCTTGTACGGCGGAGCCGGGGTGGCCGAATGGTAGAGCGTTGACCTTCTAATGCTCGGGTCGTGAGCTCCAACGTCGAGACGACCTATTCCAGCCATTGCAATCTATGACACAACTGAAGAATACAGTCGTAGAAGCCCGATAAATAGGAACTAATAGCCACTAACGATTCTGTTACGGCGGTCGTAAGTGTGAAAAGCCATAGTCCGTTAGAATTATACATTAATTCTTTGTCAGGGACTGGGGATGAACTATCCAACTTCAGAGTCGGATATTAAGGGGAGTGAACTGGTAAGAGTTTTAACCGTGGTCGCAACACTAGCTGACCCCTTGTGATATTCGCGTCGCGTGTACCCTTCTGCTGGCTCGGTGCCATCTTGTGAGCTGCTGTCACTGTTGTGGGGGGGGGGGGGGGGGGTTTAATCAAGCAGTACGATATCAGAAACTGCCATTAGGGTAAAGAACGGTCTGTGAGCACAGACTTGATGGAAGAGTGGTCTTTCAGTTAATTGCTATGCTGTTTCTCCTGTCAGTGACTGATTGTAAGGTCAAGTCAAGACATGGTGCTTGCATGTTTAGTTTCCGGATTTTGTTCACCGAGAGGGGGAATTGCAAGAACAGAGGGCTCTGGGAAAAAAAAAGAAGAAGCTCAATATGCAAATTTGGGCCCGGCTGTTGGAATTCGATTGGACCCACGACCATCGGGAATCGAGTGCGAAGTTACAACTTCGTTTAGGCAAGACCAATTTTATGGTAAATTGCTGGTGTATGCATTTACGGGTGGGTGGGTCGGTGATTGAGGGTTTAACGTCCTTTTCTAGATGACGTCAAAGACTGCTCAAACAGAAAAAGGCCAGCACAAAATATGCATCAAATACAAAATGACAAAACACCACAAGCTGAAGAAAACCGCACACACACACACACACACACACACACACACACACACACACACACACACACACACACACACACACACACACACACCCCAAGGTGGCACGACTGATATGTGCGAGCCCTTACCATAAACAATAGGGTTGATACAGGAATTGGACACAGCGAATAGGAACAAGCCTCGCTGTATTTTGGGATCAAGTTTTGAAGCAGATGCCCTGTCAAACAATCAAACAAACAAACAAGCAAGTAAGTAAAAAGCTGCACCGAAAATTACAGTGGTAAAGTGTGATAACAGACCAAAAAACAACAACAACAAAAAGAGGATTTTTGTGAACTTCATGTTTTCCCCTGAGGCGTTTCGACTGAACGTCTTTAAGATGCAAACTCGATTATTCCTGCTATGATTGCGTTCGTACGAAGTGGGGGAACAAACAAGTTTGGCTCTATCAAAGACAGTTGTTATCGTAGTTTGGAGCTGGAAAGACTCAAAGAGTCAAACTCTGTTGCTGCCTGACGTACCCGCCAACCCGGGGTGAGTGATGACAGCTAATCAAAAATCCATATTGATTTAAAATGTTTAGCGTGCTGATAGGAAAAAACAACAACAACAACAACAACAACAACAACAACAAAACCAAAAAAACAAAACAGACGTATTTGAAGGTTTTCTGGTCTATATGCTTGTTTTCGTTCATGTCATGTTAAATAAATATGTTCTGAAAAGGAAGTATGTTTTCATTTTTGTACTTGGGTGACAAGGACTCTGTTGTCTCTCTTTAAATCGGCCACAGCCCACCGGACTTTAGTTAGTTAGAGAGAGAGAGAGAGAGAGAGAGAGAGAGAGAGAGAGAGAGAGAGAGAGAGAGAGAGAGAATCAGATTTGTTTATTGATAGGCCTCAGGCCCATTCAAAGTTGAGAGTGACATCCAGACATTCTTATACACATCAATACTTGTACATGAAATAACCAAAATGCCAGATTCTTAACTGTATAATAGTTGCTTGAGACCATTAGCAAAGTGAGTCGAAAGCTGCTTGGATGAATTTGTAACAGAGAGAGAGAGAGAGAGAGAGAGAGAGAGAGAGAGAGAGAGAGCATACCTGTCAAACCAGTACCAGGCGGACATGACAAAGTAGGGTGTCCAACATAAAATGAAGGCCCCAACTGTAAAAAGACAAGAAGTTTCATGAGAGCAGCCTACATAAACATTGTCGCTGTAATTGAAAAACTTTCCGTTAAAATCATTTTTGAAGTAAACTTTCGAAACAGCATGCAACAGCTACATAAACAACAACATCGGCTAAAACATGTTTCTAAAAAACTTCCCCCCCCCCAAAAAAAAAAAAAAAAAAATCGAGACAAAAGTTTCAGGTAAAAGAGTTTTAAAAAGATCTTATAAATTTCTGCTTTGTTTTTCCAGCTCAGATGAACCTTTGCTACATAATCTTCGAGACTAGAACTTTTATCGGCAAAGTTAAGAAGCTTGTAAAACCAACCAACCAACCAACCAACCAACAAACAAACAAACAAACGTTGTGCGCACAGTTTTAGCTGGAATATACACTTGAACTGAATGACCCAATTCCTGAGGTGAAAGAGATTCTGGACTCTACCATAACGTTATGGTTCCTGGAAAGGCAAGGTGGAATTTGATGCCGAGTAAACATGTTGTCTTCTCTTGTAAAAAATACTGATGCGGATGGCGAACGCCACTAACAAATTGCCCAGCATGATATAAACAGCTGACAAAAAAGTGGCACGTTTCAACGACAGGAACGATTTGGTTACACCGACGATTGTTGGAAAAGAGATCGGGTGTCGATTGTAAATACTATACACATCCAACCAAAGGTAACAAATAAAAGTTTCTGTCTACACATATGACCATATTGACACATATGCGTTTGGGGGCTGGGAAGAGGAAAGAAAAGGGGTGGGGGTGGGGAAGGGGGGGCGAGGGGAGGGGGTAGCTGGCGGGGGATGGTGGTGTAGGGAGGGAAGTAGTGGTAGGGTGTAGGTCATTTACATTCTATCGAATGCCTCACACTGGTCATGCAAATATGTCATTTAAGAGGCAAAGCCGACAGCGGAATGGAGGTCAATCCCACATGTCCCCCGCCAGTTTCAGTAAAAAAAAAAGAGAAAACAAAATGCTGAGATAGTACAGGAGCTTCATCTAGATTTTTCAGCCAGTGGGTGGTGTGCGTGGGGGGAAAAGAAAAGAGAGAGAAAAAAAATTGTCCTAGGTGTCAGATCGCTCCGAGTTCAGACTCCAAGCGGCTCAGCCTTTCTTGAAGCCCTAATCATACATGATCCGATCTCGTCAATTATGGCCGTTGTCTCTGGACTTTCTGACAACAGGCCCGTATGAAGTTCCTCTATTTCCTTTATACCTCCTATTTTTGCCCCACTATATTCCCTTTCAAAACCTCTCCCTAAGCGCCGTGAGCACTCAGTCAGGGTGGAGCCGTGCGCTATATCAAGTCGTCATCATCATCATCATCATCATCCTTCTCCCTTTCCTTTTATTTTTATTTCTGCTATAGGTCGGTTGCTTTGTGGTCACATTTTATTACTAGCTTACTCAGCTGTAAAGATTCGGTTGGGTTTATTTTAATGTTCTCCTTCCTGCGAAAGTTCCGCTTGTAGCTGTAGGATGGTGCTTTGTCCTAAGATAAGCTACAAAGCTGTTATTTATTATGCAATTTTGTCACATGTTGCCCGCTTTTAATATCATATGAGCCGGACATTTTCCCGCATTTTCTTTTGAATTGTGTGGGTTCCTATTCCTTAACGCAAAAACAAACAAACAAACAAACAAACAATTTCAAACTACTCATTCCTGTGTTTCAAGATTCTCGTAAATATGAAAGCATTAAGACCTGTGCCAAATTTAAACCTCATTCAACTTTTCCGTCGCGAGTTTACAACCGGATATGTTTGACGGCTGAAAGTTTTCGGATTAGCCCCAAAATTAGGGGAGATAACTTCATAAGTTATGAGTCGTGTTGTGGGTTGTGCTGTGTGGGAGTATGAAGCCCAAACAGCAAGATAATGAGAAATCTGGCGTCTTACACGCCACTGTACCAATATCTGTTTAGAACACCTACTAACTTATCTAAAGGAACTGTAAACTTGCGTGACTATAATTATCTGGCATCTTGCCATTATAATGCTACTCAGTCACACCCAAGGCTACTCATATACCCATGCTGCATTACACGATCCTAATTATGCACATTACATCCTGTGCTTACCAATGACGAGGGTCATTTTCAAGGTTCGTATCCGCGCTCGCTCAATGTTTCCCATGGCGGACCTGCGTAAACCACAGCCCTTGCCGCGCCCCTCCTCGTCTACGCGACACATTTCATCTGCACATACATCACCACATACGTCATTACTGACATCATCTCATGCGTCATAAGTGACGTCATCACATACATCATCACAGATCCGATGACCAAAAAACAACAACAACAACAAAACCGCCAACAAACAACCAACCTGCACCCCAGAACGTTCAATTAAAACAAAAGTAAAGTACAAACCCTTTCATGTTTCTAGCATGAAATGAGAACAAAATGCCTAAGCGTACTCCGAACCCCCTGGAGTAAATTTGAAAATCCCTGAAATACAGCAAAGATTGTCTTGCGTAAAAGGAGCAATGCACGAGATTGGCCTTAAAACTTCAGAGTGAAAATGTGTAGCCCACAGGCCTGTAGCCACGTCCTCTGGTTCTCCATGGCAACCCATCTCATTTCTTTCTGCCACGCAATGGGACAACACGGTAAGTCCATGACGTCATTTGATGGGGAGGGTGGGTGGGTGTTTGGGAGTTTAAAGTCCTTTTCCACCACTTACGGGTGATCATTTTATGGGGAAAAGGGGTGATTTCAAAGATGAGAAACATTGGCAAGGACCGCTTGGAAGAACACCCATAACTCAGCAAACAATCTTCAAAATCGTAGTAATTGTTCGGGTGGTCGGTGGTGTAGAAGTAGCGTCTCCCGTTACCGGCAGCCTGAGAGGTTGGGGGTTCGATCCCACTTACGCCAAAGACATTTTCATTCGAAGTACATGTGCCACCTTTCATTCCGGTCGACCATCTGAGGGTTCTCTCCGTGTACTCCGATTCCACCCCATGCCCCGTTTGCTTTCAGATTATTATTATTATCATCCTCATCCTCCTCCTCCTCCTCCTCATCATCATCATTAGTAGTAGTAGTAGTAGTAGTAGTAGTAGTAGTAGTAGTAGTAGTAGTAGTCTTAGTCTTATTATTATTATATCATTAAGAGTGACTCACTTTTACTTTGTCTCGTTTTCTTCGAGATCTCGCAGAGAATGAGACTGTAGGAAGCGGTGATGATGATGAGGGGAAGGCCGTAGAGGGCGATGACGTTGAACAGGTTGTAGGCAAGCTCGTGCATGTTGGAGGGAAAGAAGTTGAAGGTGACGCACTGTTTGAACCAGCGGTGCTGAGGATGACGCTCCACGTGGAATATCACACTCTGAAAAACACACACAAACGTATGTCTGTATAAAATATGTTGTTACACCAAGCCCCGCGTGATATCGAGTGAAAGATATATCACCCCTGGTCCATGACGACGAGAATAACAACAACTACTACTACAAATGGGCGTAGGAACCAGGGGGGGGGCCCTGGGGGCCCAGGCCCCCGTTCGATTTTTGGAAGGGGGGCCCGAATATCTTTGGGTCCCCCTTGCTTTTGATAAGAGGAGAGGGGGCCCACCAGTGGTGGGGCCCCTCTGCTCTGCTGTCGCAGGACACAATCCTTGGCAGTCAACACACACACACACACACACACACACACACACACACACACACACACACACACCCTCTTCACCCCGGCCGTATGGCTCACCCGACTTAGTGGGCCGCCCTTCCTCTCAGCATCTTCCTACGCGCATGTACAACATCTTAAACGCTGGGTTAGGAGGGGGAATGGGGGCGGGGGGAGGTTATTGCGAGGGAAAGGACACTCTAAATAAGACGAGTTTGCTGTAATCAACAAATTGACGTCGTCGACGAAATTTGGTGGTACGTCGTTTTGAGAACAGCGCAAGAGAAGTGTAAATGCATGTCATTCTTTTTTTTTTTTGTGACGATGTCGATTTTTTTTTCCGAAGGCGGGGGAGGGGAGAGAGAGAGAGAGAGAGAGAGAGAGAGAGAGAGAGAGAGAGAGAGAGAGAGAGAGAGAGAGAGAGGCCTTGTTAGCATAAAGTTTAGAATTCAAAGTAAATTTAACACCCTGGGGAAAAATCTAGTTCCACTTCGACACTCTTCATCATCTTAATGAGCCAGGAAGTTTTTGCTGTTTCGAAGGCCATGCATAAACCAAAGTTTGACAGGGCATTCCACAGAGTATTAGAAGACATATTGTAGCTGAAAACGCAAGTGAAAAAACAAAAACAAAACCACCAAACTGACAGGATTCTAAACTAAAAACACCTTGTAACTCACCATATGGTGAGAAGGAAGAGCTAGAACAACACACACACACACACACACACACACACACACACACACACACACACACACACACACACACACACACGGAGCAAGCACGCACGCACGCACATACACAGAGTAACCCATTAGGCGAATGAGTCGTCTACCCCAGTGGACATTTTAATGAGGCGGTGTCAATGGAGAGAGCAGACTGGCCAACTGTGTGGGCGGAAATGACGTTGAACAATTCAGCAGTCTCTTTTGTGGTAGACTTTTTTTTTTTTTTTTTTTTTGGGGGGGGGGGGGGGGGTAGCGCGGTCGAATGGCGTAGGCGGACAGTATTGGCAGTACTGACAGCATCACGGGAAATGTTAAGTTAATTCGTTATTACGGCTTTAAACCGCGGCTGTGGAAACCAGAGAACACAAGGTACACAGCACACAGCACGTATATCGGGAATACGCATTTCTATCATACAGCGCGGTACTTCTTATGTCCATTTTAAAACAAAAACAAAAACAAAAAGGTATCTCCGCAAAAATGCATTTAAATCATAGTCACTCCACTAGCATCTTTCTTGTTTGGTTTGCTTGTTTTTTGTTTTTTTTTTTTTTTTTTTTTCTGCGGGAGTGTAAAGAGAATACAGTCCGTTGCGGTTTGTACATTTTGGGTGCTCGTGGAAATATTCTTTCACGTCACATATTTCCCCGATTCCCCGTGCCTTCCAACCCCATCCCGATTCCTCGTGCCTTCCAACCCCATCCCGATTCTCCGTGCCTTCCAACTCCATCCCGATTCTCCGTGCCTTCCAACCCCATCCCGATTCCTCGTGCCTTCCAACCCCATCCCGATTCTCCGTGCCTTCCAACCCCATCCCGATTCCTCGTGCCTTCCAACTCATTCCGATTCCTCGTGCCTTCCAACCCCATCCCGATTCCTCGTGCCTTCCAACTCATTCCGATTCCTCGTGCCTTCCAACCCCATCCCCGATTCCTCGTGCCTTCCAACCCTATCCCGATTCCTCGTGCCTTCCAACCCCATCCCGATTCCCCAGCCACACCCTACCCCCCCTCCCCCTTCCCCCTCCCCCCCCCCCCTCCCCGAACACACACTTTCTTCCCAACTCCCCTATCATTTTCACGCTGAAGACGACATGACATAATAACGATACCAAAAGAAATCTTGTTCCGCAATCGCAATAACAGCATGATGATAGATCCCATCTGAGCAAATCCAGTCTGCTGAAAACGTTTCCCTGCTTGGAAGCCGCATGAAAAGTGGACGAAGCAGAAGAAAAAGAAACTAGAATTTGCAACAGTGTGGGTTTTCACGTCGTATGTGACGTCTGCGAGTAGACATCCCCCCTCCCCCAAATCGGCGAGAGGAGGTAGTTCTTAGCCGGCTCCACATTGGGCATACCTACATCACCCATTCCCATCTGTTGAAGGGGGAGGATCCCCCTTGGTGTGTCCCATGCCACGAGTCTTTTACTGTTGAGCACTTCCTAATTTCATGTACGGATCTCACTGAGATCCGTGCCAAACATTATTGTGCAGATTCACTGAAGGTGCTGTTCAGGGATGTCCCTCCCGACAGCATCTTCAGTTTCCTGAAAGAGGTCAACCTGTTCTATAAATTATAGACTTCAAACATTCAGTCTTTCACTGACCAACCAATTTTTTATTTTTTTTATTTTTAAGACCCGATAGATTTTTCATATTTATTTACATGTTGTTTTAAAGTGGGAATTTTTATGTTTTATAGGACCTGGCAGGAAGGGACTTTCATGAGCCGCGAATTAGCCTTTGTTGCTTGCGCGGCGTTAAGCCCTAAATAACTAACTAACTAACTTCCCCCCTCCCCCAAGAGAGAGAGAGAGAGAGAGAGAGAGAGAGAGAGAGGGGGGGGGGAGAGAAAATATAGAAAGGAAACCTTCAGTAGCCAGCGGTAAGATCCTTTCAACGGCAGTCAGATAACGTGATTTAGTTGGCAGACTGGTGCTTTGAGGGAAAAAGTAATACGCCCACTAGCTTCCGTAGACACGAGAACCTCGCAGTCATACGAGTATCTTCATGTCAGCATGGAAACAGAGTGTTGTTCATCCATCCATCCATCCTCTCTCTCTCTCTCTCTCTCTCTCTTGTCACAACTTTTAAACAGCTTTTCTTCAAATATCTTATGTCACACGAGGCTTAACCGTCCCAAAGTTTATTTTCGCCCCTTCCTACGTGCATTGACATAATTGGTATGCTATTCACGCTTTTTAAATGTTCTTTTTTTTTAACCGCTCTCCATCAGCCCGCATCTGAAATAAGTTTTTTTTTTTTGGTTTTTTTTTTTTTTTTTTTTTTGGGGGGGGGGACATTTTTCATATGTATATATATATACGCACATACAGGAGGGGGGGGGGGAGAGAAACCCAAAAGAAAACAAACAAACAAAACGCAAGTTTGACATCCGGCATAGTACACATACACTCAAATGTTCTTTATTAGTGTGTAGTTTGTTTTAACTATGGATTCATTAGTATTTCTGCTTTGTTCCTGTTGCTATACATGGGACTCTCTGTGTGTATGTTTGTTGGTGTGGATAGACATTGCTAGAAAAGATACTACTAGAATTAGCAAGGGCAGGTATGAAAATTGGCTGCTTTACGCTAATTACCTCTACCGTTGAAAAAAAGTTTTCTTGATTCTTCTCTCTCTCTCTCTCTCTCTCTCGGGAGCCGGGATAGCCGAATGGTAGGCGTTGCACTGCCAAGGCTCGGGTCGTGTTCGAATAGCGGCTGGGGCCAAATAATTATTTGTGCTTGCCTTTTTCTCGTTGCCCCGTTTTTGATATCACCCATACTAGGCCGTGGGCCAGAGGCCTCTAAAAGGCCTAGTTTTTGAGTTTTTTTCAAATTTGTGGGAATCACTAAATTTTAAGTGTCCCTAAATGTAAATTTCACGCTGATTTCAAATCTGAAGAGATCCCAAACGTAAGTATGCGCACTACTTCAGAAAATGAGGGACAAGTCTGTGATGACCCTTCATAAGAAGTATCAATACTGTGATGTTTTGTGGCTGCAAATGATGCACTATTCTATTCAAAACAATCTGTCTTGTCCCTTTTGCCTATGACAATATAAACTATACATGATTAGTAAACAAATTTGGCAGGTAAGACTTAAGGTCACTTGCAGGTAGGAAAAATATAAGAGAGATAATAAGAAGATAAGAACTTTATTAATCCCCTCAGGAAAATTTATCGTGTACAGCTCTTGATCACATAATACACAGTACAACTATTATGACACAAGAACAAAATCTCCATGAAGAAATCAGCCATGCACCCACACGCGCGTCCACCCATCACATATATGCACCCACACACTTAAGTGACTTATCCATAGTCATAGCATACACTCTTCTCATGCATACCGCCATGCCACACACCACAAAGTGAAATAACCTGCACACATAATACATACTACATAGTGAAGCTATGTATTATAATTACATTATTAAAAACAAATCTACAATTCAGGGGATACTACTATAGTTCATCATAGGCACTGATCTACTGGTGTACGCCTATGTAATTTACACCATGCATCCACGCACACTTCACTCATACACCCATCAAATACACTCCTGGCAGAAATACTGTTATGAATTTCATGATTAAGAAGAAAACTGTAATTCGAAATAATTCAGTCCATCACAAAAACAAAATCTCCACATAAAATCAACCATGCTTTGCACACTTATCTGCTCATCCACATATCACATGCGCACACACACTCAGCCATAGTCGTACACTCCACACCTCCACGCCATACATCACCTGGTGAAATACATTCGGATTTCCAATGCACTAGTCATCTTGCCTCATAATTTCAAACATAATATAAAAAGAACTAAAACTGTTAGAATATTTTGAGAACACAACCACAACAGGGGTTATTTCACTTTAGCAGCACACTGTACAGCAGCAACAGGTAGTGGACGGCACGCTCTGAAAACAGACTAAGACCTACAGTTATCTGATCAAAGCTAAGTTCTAATCATCAATTAAACGCTTTAGTAGCTTCAGGCAAGAAAGATCTCCTATGCCTTTAAGTTTGGCTTGCAGGAGTAATTATTCTCCCACTGAATGTACTTCTCTGGCCCTCGATGAGGCTGAACATGGGGTGTCAGACACTGGACATGACAGAGATGTTTTTTTCTCAAGTCTCTTATAATAAATTATCACTTCAAGCCTCTTCTGGGGTTTCCCCACCACTGACTCAGCTTTCTTTACAACTTTGTCCACTCTACCCCTGTCCTGTTTTGAGATCTGACTACCCCAACAGACACAGCCCACGAAGAGGACACTGCCTACAAAAAGTACAATGGACATGTATACATGTGTGTAAAACATGTTCAGAGTTTTCTCACTAGCATCAAAAGAGTGTAATTTCCTCAAGGAGTACAGTCTGGATTGAGATTTCTTTATCACATGATCAGTGTTAGCATTCCAGTTCAGTCTGCTGTCAATAATCACCCCCAAGTAAATAATATATATATAGGTCAACCCTCTGAAATACCTCCCCCTTAATATCTACAGGATCAACATACTTGGCCTTTTTCCCTGAAATCAATGACCATTTCTCTGGTCTTACCAATACTGAGATGTAAAAAAAGACACCACTCAACAACAAAGTTTATTGTAAAGATGGGCAACAAACATCATAATATATTATATTGGGAATGAGGAGATTGAGACGCAGCAGTATGCAATAAAGCTGGAAAAAAAACTCCTGACTGAGTACAGTGCCATTAGTATTTAAAACGATAAAGTTGAACAGCATAATGAAACAGTAATGCTCATAATTACTTACAATACAAGGCAGAAAACTGCATGGTCTGTTTTCACGGTCTCTTGGTGTAGCACCTGAATGCCCTGTCTCATCATCTGACTGGTCTGTGAGAATTTAAACTGGTGTTGTCACACTCTCAGATATTGTGGCTTTAATTGTTAATACCTCAGACGTCACTGTCAGAATTTACACTGGCGTTGCCTTAGCCCCCAATGCTGTGGCTTTACCAGTAATTTCTGTCACCTCAGATATCACTGTCATACTCTGATACATGTGTCACTGTCACAATCTGAAGCACCATCACACACCTGGCTCTCAGCTTCATCTGCACTGTTAGCTACATGTAAGATGTCTTGTGCAGTGGCAAGAATCTTTCTCTTTACAGTCCCACTGACATCAGCAAATTTGTCCAGCCAAACTTCATTAATAGAAGTACCACACATCCACACCAATAAATTGAACAAGCCCACAAGAACCATCTCCATAGCATGCTCCGTTGTGAGATCCTTGCTGTCAGCAGGCCATACTGCTGGTGATGTCACTGACATGACCTGCTCCCTCAGATACATGCTCCCATGGTAAAGTTGCCTCTTGTTGGCCTCATCTGAAAAATATTGTACCAGCAACAGGAATATAGTGACCTTAGGCAGGATGCTTGGCACAGCTGAAATACTCCCCGATCCCCTCCCCAAACAACTCAATTAGGACTGATCTAGGAAGTAGTGGAACTCTCAATTTTTTTTTTTAAATATACGCTATTCATCGTGCTACGTTGAAGTTGACCGTGACTACAAAGAAGTCTAGACCTGTCTATATTATGAGGTCCGGCAACGTAATTATCAAGATCACTGAAAAATGCTCATATTATCATTGTGATTACATACTATTTTCACGAACTTCTCATTCAATTTAATAAATCAAACCTAATCCGAAGCACCACGTACAAAAGTTGCAGAAACTTACCTTGAACTATGATATGCCTGTAATCGATTGTAGCATTTCTTGTGAAACCCTGCCTCGTCAAGGTTGAGGTCACTAAAGGCTTCCAAAGAATGACGAGCAACGTCTCCTTGAGTGCAGACGAACAAAGACCACCTTTCGCGACATTCCGGGACTCTTTGCATCGTTTTCTCGCTGAAAGAAAACTGTTTCACTACTGTTGGTCGCCCGTACAAGCGTCGGCAGCCATGTTTGTTTCCAAGCGTAGTCTCTTTCTGATTGGTCGAAAAATTATGTTAATCATCAAGGGAATGAATCGGCGCCTCTTCAGTAAAATCCGATTACCTCCCTTACAAGCTCTTTCTAATTATCTTTCATCCGCGATTAAAAACCAGTGCGCAACATTTCAGCTGAGATCTCCCAGTTTCTATCTAGTTATGGTGTATTATTGATGATAAAAACCAGAAAATGTCATTTGCATTGCAAAAATATTTTATGACACGAAAACCGAGGGCGGCCCACGGCCTATACGTGGTGGAAAAGGACTCTCTCTCTCTCTCTCTCTCTCTCTCTCGGGAGCCGGGATAGCCGAATGGTAGAGCGTTGTGACTTTCAATGCTCGGGTCGTGAGTTCGAATCCCAGCTGGGGCCAAATATTTGTGCTGGCCTTTTTCTTGTTGCCTCGTCTTTGATATCACCCTTACGTGGTAGAAAAGGACGTTAAACACCCAAATTCCCACCCCACCCACCCCTCTCTCTCTCTCTCTCTCTGATCCGAGATAGCCCAATGGTAGGCGTTGGACTTTCAATGCTCGGGTCGTGAGTTCGAATCCCAGCTGGGACCAAGTACTTGTGCTGGCCTTTTTCTCGTTGCCCCGTCTTTGATATCACCCCTACGTGGTGGAAAAGGACGTTAAGACTCGCAAACACCCATCCACACCCACCCTCGTCTCTCTCTCTCGCTCTCTCTCTCTCTTTCCACGCTGTGCGACACTTTCATTTTACTCCCCCCCCCCCCCCCCCCTACATCCACACGGTGATCTTACCAAAAAAAACCTAAATTTTCTAGCTCACGCGAGCGACGCACACACGGAAGAGGACTAGGAAAGCACCATTACCAGTCCGCATGATTTAATTATTACAGTTAAAAAGGTTGTGCGCAGCAGATCCCGACGCGCCATGATTGGGGACACTTAAGGTTGCAAGGCTGTTGCCGTGCCAAAGAAGGGCTCTTGCTGGGCTCCGATGCACATGCGCATCTCCGGAAAAATGCTCGTCTTTCATAAAATCAGCCTGTCCATTTTTCGAGCAGTTAAAGAGAGAGAGAGAGAAAGAGAGAGAGAGAGAGAGAGAGAGAGAGAGAGAGTTTCTGTTTAAATGTCAGCCATTAGTATTGCCTACGGGAAACAGAGGCCGTATTCCAGGGACCATACTCGAAACAGGAGGAGTATCAGAACCTAGCAAGCCGGAAGTAGGCTTGTTGTTTGAGAACACTCCGCCATTTGTGAACGCATCGAACTGTTTGAGAACAATTCGCGGCAATGTTTCTCCCTTGAGAGTTGCATCGTCTTCTACAAGGAAAATCTTGGTTCCATGGACAATTCTGAAGCCTACAATGTTTGGATAAGTGCCTCTGCTGTGTTGATTTGGCCTTGAGGCTGTGCAACGGCCGGACGCTTTTGTTGCTAGTTTTAGAAACACGCGCTGGCCGCAGGTGCACTGGTCGCGTGGTCTTCTACTGATTACTCGAAAATATGCCTAACGATATTATTAATCGAACAGGTGGCCATGGCGTAACAGTTTTGTCCTAAAGGTTAGACTGTCTTGAGAGAGAGAGAGAAAGAGAGAGAGAGAGAGAGAGAGAGAGAGAGAGAGAGAGAGATTATTGTTTTTTAAGGCCTTAGCCTGAATCAACAAGTCTCACAAGTTGTTGTCATATACATGGATAAAATAAAGGATACAAAAATGTCACAGAATACAGAATACAGAATACTTTATTAATCCCATATTTGGGAAATTGCAGTTCTGGCCCGCATACTAATAAGACACAAATGATAAACATTTTGATAAAAGAGACTACAAAAAAAAAAACAAAAAAAAACGTCATTTAAGCCTCAAAAACATTGCAAGAAAATGTTGCGAGAAAAGGAACCTATTTTCGTCAGCAAAACCAGTGACGTGAAAAAGAAAGTTTAAGCACAAAAACCTCTAAAAGCGGACTGTACACAAAACCCACCAACTTGAAAAGAGAGAGAGAGAGAGAGAGAGAGAGAGAGAGAGAGAGAGAGAGAGAGAGAGTTATTTAGGGCTTAACACCGCGCAAGCAACAAAGACTATTTCGCGGCTAAACCGAGTCCCGTCTTGCCAGGTCTTTTAAAACATAAAATGCTCAGCTTAAAACACGATGTAAATATATATTAAAAATTTGTGAGACTTAAAGGAGATCCATACAGAGAGAGATGAGAGAGAGAGAGCGTTCCTTTGTATAGAGGAATCACCAAAACAAGCTTCCTCTTGCATCTAGACAACCGAGTGATCTTAAAATGTTAAAGAAACAGTTTCTCGGTACACAGTCCAGAGGCGCAAGCAAAACAAAACTTTTTTCCTAAAAAACTAGGGGGAGGGAGATGGAGGTGGGGGTGGGGGGTTGGGGGGGGGGGGGAGCAAACGAAAGGCAAGCCCTAGAGAAAAACGCATCACAATCAAAGAGTGGCTGTCGTAGCCAGGAGGCCAATTTGCTGGAATTCACGCCAGTAAACTAAGGGACGGTGCTGCCAGGCTGTAACGCTGCGCTGGTCATTTGTTGCCAATTTGCAGTTTCCGTCAATTCTGGAAGTGTCGGACTGACCATGCACACGTAAAAGTGTCTACCACAAAATCAGTAAGCGTGAAAAAGGTGGAAATTGCCACATGTACTCTGTGATTTCTGTTCCATGAGGCAACTTGACAATATTTATTTTAAAAAAAAAAACCTGTGATTGTCTCATCCATAATAATGATGGTGATGATGAACATTTTTGGAAGAAAATTCGCGATGTTTCCTTTAGAACTAGGCCTTAATGTAGGAATTTGAGGATGATACGAATCTTGTTATCCTGTATCTTAGATATCTTAGAAACCTTAGAGAGAGAGAGAGAGAGAGAGAGAGAGAGAGAGAGAGAGAGAGAGAGAATGTTATTCTATGTCTGTTGAGGCCACTGGCTTGAAACAATTTTCCTACCCGCCGTCGCTAATGGTTAAAACCCTGTTTTGCCAATCTAATAAGGGCAAAGACTTTTTTTTAAATTTTTTTTTACTTCACTCAATAAAATCCAGTTGAATGTGCATGATACGTTATAAAAATGCATGTGCTGGTATTCATAAAAGCGACCATTTTTGGTTTAATTATTAACAGATACAAAAACAGCAACAGCAGCGGCAACATTAAGAAGAAGAAGAAGAACAACAACCAAAGAAGCTTTAAGATTTTTCTTGTGTGCCTTTTGGGTTTTTTCCCGGAGAAAAGGATTAGAAAACAGCATGTGTAAGACGGGTGCAAAAAAGGAGTGTGACATATAAACAAGCAAACAAACTACTAACACATTCTGTATGATGTGTCTCGTTCCGTGGCTTTTCCAGGTGACCAGATTCTTGGACTGATGCCAAGAACAGAATAAAAAGGCGAGAACTTCGTAGAACCTCGTGACAAATACGATCTTGATGTATGTGGCGTAAACATAAAAAAGATACGAAGCATGGGCATTTACCGCGAAAATGTATCTTTGGCGGATTTCTAGGAAATGGGAAAATCAGATTACATTTCGATGCCGACAAAGAAGATCTTGTTATCTTGTTTTTCTTTCACATGAAAAGAAATGGTACAAAAAACATACGTTAAGGTTTTCATCTGCGTGGGATTTCTAAATAAGTCCCCCCCCCCCCCCCCACCGACTTTCTTTTGCAACTTACTCGTATAAGGCGCTTAAACGTAGAGATACAATTCTAAGTTAATTATATCTGTTGTTATTTGCAATACTGATGGACGTGTGCTTATGCCACTGTGACTGTATGTAAATCTTGCCGTGTGCGTGTATGTGCAAACCCACCGACCTTTGCATGGGCCCAATGGCCTATCATATAAAATAATTCCATTCAATTCTTCTAAAAATGATTCCTACCATTTTATTCCCCTCCCCGGCAAGAATCTTAAATCTTCTCTCTGCTCAGCCTTTTTTTTTTTCTCTTTTTTTTTTTTTTTCTTGTCGTAAATAGGTATGAAGTGTTTTGGAGACACGATCCGAAAAACAAATGAAGTGAAAGTTTCGATATTACGTTGAATTTTTAAAAAAATCTGAAAAGAGAGAGAGAGAGAGAGAGAGAGAGAGGGGGGGGGGACAGAGAGAGAGAGAGAGAGAGAGAGATTCCTTTTCTTCTTCTTCTTCCTCTCTCTCTCTCTCTCTCTTCTCTCTTCGACAAGAAGCTTGGCTCCTTTCGGCGGCTGGGACATCCTTTCCCCCATAATCTTCCTGTGCGGTCAATCACAAGGGGATCTCTAGAGAGCATCGACAGTAATGTATGGCGAAGATTTGGGCAGCGCAGAGAGGTGGAGAGCACTGTTAGGGAAATCTAAGCCATCTTGCGTCAGATTTCATAATACATCTGTGCAGTGTTGTCTCAACGGCAAAACAATATCATGCGCGGCTTGCCGTGCCAGCGTCATATATCCATGCACGATGAGGTCGCCTTTGCAATTCAAATATGCCACCATAAAGAAAGCGGGACGTGATGACCAATACGGATGGTGTACTTTTGCTATCGTACATATGCTAATATTATCCCATCCAAATGGTGGCTCTGTGTGTGTGTGTGTGTGTGTGTGTGTGTGTGTGTGTGTGTGTGTGTATGTATGTGTGTGTGTGTGTGTGTGTGTCTCTCTCTCTCTCTCTGTGTGTGTGTGTGTGTGTGTGTGTGTGTGTGTGTGTGTGTGTGTGTGTGTGTGTGTGTGTGTGTGTGTGTGTGTGTGTGTGTGTGTGTGTGTCTCTCTCTCTCTCTCTCTCTGTGTGTGTGTGTGTGTGTGTGTGTGTGTGTGTGTGTGTGTGTGTGTGTCTCTCTCTCTCTCTCTCTCTCTCTCTCTGTGTCGCTCTGTCTGTCTGTCTGTCTGTCTGTCTCTCTCTCTCTCTCTCTCTCTCTCTCTCTGTGCACGGACACGAAAGTTTCACGAAGTACCAGCTTGGAAGCGAGGTCACGAAAATCGACCCAATATGCATACTTGGAAAACTCCATTAGAAAAGAATCAGTCCTCAGAACACAAATCAAACTACGTTATGCACAAGTATGAATCTCATCAAACGTTTATCCCTCAGTCTCATGAGAAAGAACATGTCCGCACAAGAAATTCACCATACTGCGACCCAAAAATATCACTCTTGCGTGCAAACACCTTAGGAGGAACGTTCCCCAAACGTAGACACGTGCTGTGCACAAGTGCACAAGAGCCGCACACGACACAAAGTGCACACGACGCAAAGTGCACACGACACAAAGAGATTTGACCCGAATTTCCCTTGCTACAACGACAGGGCAAAAAGGGTGAACGAAACAAATCCAAACTTTAAAAAGAAAAAAATGCTAATCGCCATGACATCAGAAGCCAGTTAGCTTGCCTTGTAAATGTCGGTTATTATGCAGTTGTTAACCTAACACAGTGCTGTTTTCGGAAAATAAAACACAAACACCCCCCCCCCCCAAAAAAAAAACCAAAAAAACAACAACAACAAACAAACAAAAAACCCCCAAAAAACACAAAAACCAAAAAAAAAAAAAAAAGTAACCCAAATGGCATTTTGTCTGAAATCCCAACTGACATGCTTGCCTGTCTGATATCAAAGATCTTGGAATCTGATTCCAAGGTCTTTGCTGATATGTAGCTATGGCTCAAAGCGCCATTAGACAACACTTGTAACTCCGGAAACGTCTTAAAAGTGCAACACGCCACGGACGCGTGGCTCAAGTATCTATTCAGCTCTGATTGTTCTCTCTTTTGCCCAGAAGCAGAGCCATTAGTATGGCTTTCGCGACAATGTGCTGGAGTGCTTTTGGTGTGAAAAGAGAAATGAGGCTAATAGTACGGAGCATTGAACGCCCCCCAGACACATACCATTTTTTCCTCACAGTCAGCAACGATCTAAGAAGCTGACCCCGAAGTGAATGAGTGCGTTTTTAGGACTTAAAGCCGCGCAAGCCACAAAAACTAAGTCGCGGCTGAGACCCCAAAGTAATGGCAAAAAGTACGAAGCTCCAGGCAGTGATTATATTTACCCTGGACTACTCGAAAAAATGGCACAATTCAACCAAAATGGTTCCCAATTAACGTAACAAGTGATAACTTATATCAGTAGACGCCGAGTAAAGAATACCCATTAATCTGTGTAATATGTTTGGATGAAGACACACAGGAATATTGACGCTTGTATTCAATCTTCACATAAGCCGACATAGGTTTTGGGAAGTTACGCTTGTGCGTGCGTTTATCTTAATGACTAGTGGGGTTCTGGATGCAATACAGGACATAAACTGAACGTGGGGTTAAGTGCAGTGTTTCTTTGAAGTATTCCGTTTGACGAGTGTGCTATTTTATAGTGATATTTTGTTGTCATGAAAACGCATGATTTTCGTGATTTGTGTACTGGTGGAGCAAGGTGCCAGAGGAAGCAAGCTGCCAGTGAAGCTGGGACTTTTTTGCGAACAAGAGGCAAAGTTAACGTTGAGTGGATTTGGGTGAAGTGGCTCTTGGCCTAAAGAGAGAGTAGACCTGCGGAAACCAGTGAGACCTGAGCGGAAAGGAAAAAACAAACAAACAAACAAAAAAAACACCTCCTGTCAGGTACGTGCCCTTGAATGGTCTGTGCATGGTAATTTTTGTTCAATTCAATTCAATTCAAAATACTTTATTTGTCCCTTTCGGGCAATTGATTCGTGCTAAAAGGTAGCCGGTAACCGTACGGGCAATGACTAATGATAAACATCAACACTAAAAATTTATCCAGCTTAAGATTTCTAACACACGTATCATTAACAAATCACATATATATCACCATCATCCCAATACAACCAACCAGTAGCAAAGTTGCTAGACTGAAGCACTTTTAGGAGTGAGTATGATGCCTGAGGCTTATAGGGAATATATAAGCATTTTGAGGCATCGTGCATTTATGTTCTGTGACCTGCACTGCCGCCTGCTGGTTGTGCGACCCGACGAAAACACAACATCTCCTTTTCAGCAGTTAACAGTGCAGCAGCACCAGCTACCCCTTTAACATATTGGTTTAAACAGGTTTATTGCAAATACAATTTGTTCCAGGGTGCGTGGGTGGGTGTTTGGGGGTTTAACGTCCTTTTCCACCACATACGGGTGATATCAGAGATGGGGCAACGATGAAAAAGCCAGCACAAATATTTGGCTCCAGCCGGGATACGAACTCACGACCCGAGCATTAGAAGTCCAACGCTCTACCATTCGGCCACCCCGGCTCCCCACAATTTGTTCCAAGTAAACAAACAATTACTGAGCATGAACAAGCAGGGCTTATAATAATAATGCTCAGGGGTCGAACAAGTGCATGTCAACGGTATTGCAATGGCATTAATTATAATAAATTAGAGCTGAGCAAGAGAGAGAGAGAGAGAGAGAGAGGGGGGGGGGGGATCGCGTACAACAACGTTTGGCTCAGTGCCAGCCTGTGAGATGCTGTCGCTGTGCAGGTGTCTAAGAGGAACGATATCAGACAATACTAAAATTGTTCAGAACAATTTGTCAGCACAGAATTCTACGAAGATACGAAGATGGCTCTTTGATAATTGCGCACAAAGTTTCCCTCGAAGTACATTGCTGAGGTCGATAGAACCGGGTCGGAGTGCTCCGATGGCACGGGGCTACAAATAGAAGTAAAGAAAGTGATTTATTCAAATCGTCCCTTCAGACGAGTTTGCGACGAAAGGGCGCAAAGGATCCTGTCCGACTGTTACAGAATGCGGGGGATTTTAGCGGCTAGACGCCATAATTCTATTGAAACTCACTGGAATCTGCACACATTAGATAGAGAAGCGGGCAAACGGACGAAATCTCATTGCGCATAAATTCCGTTAGCTAATCCGCAAGATTTAAGTCCCTTGTGGGGCGTGACTTCCGGCGCGACAATACGGCTTGCAAGCAATGATTGGCCGCTAGCTTGACTGATTAACTGATTGGCTGGCTGATCCACTGGCTGACTGATTGGCTGACTGATCAAACAAATGGATCGATTCATTGGTAAGCACGTTGAGTGACTGGTTAATTGAATCAAGCTGATTATCTGATTGACGGATTGACTAATTGAGTGAGTGAGTGAGTGAGTGAGTGAATGAGTGACTGAGTGGTTCACCGACTGACCGATATACTAATTCGATGACGTCGGCTGGACCATAAATCGCTGAGCTGATGACGATGTGTGTGTGTTTCCCGTTTTCACGAGAACACAATATCCCTCCACCTTCGGGATTCTAATGCCTGCTCTTCCCACGCCAAATATCCGATCAAGGGAGGTAATGACGTGTAAACTGCAATTCCACACACCTCGACAACAACATCACGATCATGAACACGCGCCGAACCAATCCTCGCAATCAGCTTGTCAGTACTGAACACGTGATCACGGCCACGCCTGATTTATCCCGAACTGCGCGCGCCGAGTTTTGTCTCTCGGCCGCCTTCGGATTGGTCGCTGCGTAGCCCTGGTGGTTCCGTGGATCCCCAACACTGGCGCCAAGACGAATATATAACTACATTTTTTTGCGGGCGTGAACAGCATGGCTGCCACCAAGCTGGTAGACTTTGATAATAATAATAATAATAATAATAATGAGTACTGTATAGGAGCTTTTCCCATTTTCATGAATCGGCTCAAAGCGCCGCAAACTGAACCCAACACGCACGCTCACGTGAATCACACGCATTCTCTCACACACTGGACATAAACACATTACAATCACGTGGTGCAAAGGGTCAGCTCAGCTATTGAATTTCGGAATTTAGAATTGCGTTTATTTTTCAAATTTGGTGGGCTGAATATTTCCAAAGCAGAGAGGGGAGGAAGCCGGAGTACCCGGAGAGAACCCCAAACGATCGGCCCGAATGAACGGTGCCATAAACGAGAAGGAAAAATTCTTTGCCCCGAATGGGACTCGAACCCCCGACCTCTCGCAGTGGTGACAAGTCTCTAAACCACTACTAGACCACCGACCGCACCAGACCACCGACCGCCCCGACTTTCTATAAATGACGGCCACAGATTTCCACCAAGCATGATATACATAATGGTTTCTTCACCCCGCTTGTGGCGCGTGTACCATCTATCGTGTGAACCTATCGCAGGCTTTTTTTTTTTTTTTTTTTGTCGCTTTCACTTTTGCATTCTTGATTAACAGACTGAAGAAAACACGGCACGGTTTCGTATGGGAATAATTACTGAGGGAAGACGTGCCGCCATACCCTCTCGACCAATTAACTCTTAAGAGCCCAAGCTCGACCACCCCTCCCCACTATATGATATTACTTGTTAAAAAGATCAAGCCACTGCACACCAGCAATAGCCACTTCAAGCCACTAGTACTCAAAGCGTTGGCCTTCCCGCTAGGCCCAAGACCGCTGCAGATTGTGTAATAGCTTGAAGTGGCACCTAGTACTCTGAAGATTTCAAGTAAAACTGCGGGTTTTTTTTTGCATGGACTTTTAAGGGTTTAATGTCCAAAGACTACCACCTGGCGTCTGCGCGCGGCTCGCCATTCAAAAGCCGAGTCACAACCGCGAAAGCTGCAGCATCCGCGCTGACAAGAACAAGTAGTTCCTTCAAAACTGTGCTCCGGAGTAGATTATTGAGCTGGTTTATCGTAGGTTTATCGTCATATTTCTCTGTGATATGATGGGAGCGAACTTCACCCAAATAGAACTTTACCTTTTTTTTTTTTTTTTTTTTTTTTTTGAAAACAAGATCGCTGCTTCAAGCATGAATCTCATAACGCGGCTTTGAAAATATTTGTTTGGGTCTCATAATTATAAAACCGGTGTAATTAGGCATTAGGTATACGACATGACGCACAAAGAACCCAAAGATTAAAATTAATGCTGTTGATGCGTATAATGTTTTGATGCATACGCTAGCAGAAAACATAGTGATTGCAGAATGGGCAATATCCTAAGGCAGCCACCAAAAAAGTGCATCGCTCGTCGTGAAACTTGCGCAATATGGCATTTTCTGGTTAGCTGCCTTTGCTGGGAAAGAACGTGCGATCTGTACATGTCCCACGCATTTACTCATGCATACAAGTTTGCTCCGTTTTCTAACACTCTAACACGCTGTTTTCCCCGCATGACAGGGCACCAGAACTGATGACAGCTCCATACGTTTTGAAGCACTTCAGATGACATGCCTTTGCATTTCGCTCGTCAGGAGCATGGCGTTAAGCACGCATGCGGATGCATTTGTACTTTCATCTTTCCCGGTTCTGCCTGTAGTTGAATTTCAAGCTTCGCCAATTTTGATTTTTACAGGTATTGATCAACAAGTGGAGGACCCCTCAAAATAAACTGTGCTACGCCCCCGATCCCCCCCCCCCCCCGCCCAAAGCAGCAATATATAAAATATTCACCCCCCCCAAAAAAAAAAAACAAAAAAAAAAAACAAACAACAACAACAAAAAAACCAACCCCCCCCCCCCTCCCCCAAGCAAATAAAAACTGGTTTCCGCTTTCATGGAAATAAACAATAAAAGCAAGACTGAAAAGAAAGAGAGAGAGAGAGAGGGGGGGGGGGAGAGGGAGAGAGAGATTCTTGAAAAACCTGATTTCCTGTTTTTATGCAGATGTTTCTCAAACACGGAGAGACAGATCAAGAGGAAGAAGAGATGACCGACATTCCTGAACCCTAGACATACAGTTCAGTGTGTGTGTGTGTGTGTGTGTGTGTGTGTGTGTGTGTGTGTGTGTGTGTGTGTGTGTGTGTGTGTGTGTGTGTGTGTGTGTGTTCTCGCGCGCGAGGTCTCCACAAACAACAATGTTACCTCAATGAGACCGACAGCTGTGAATTGTGCCCTGCTGTCTGCCAAGTCCCGATGGAGAACGACCCGACTGGACTTAGTTATAGTTTCATGACCTACTCCAAAAACAGCGGCAGATGTCAGAGGCATATGTCATTGTCCCCCGTGTTTCTGTTTCGGGGAAATCCCCACGGAGAGGAAAATTGGTTTGTCTGCTGTACCAGTAATTCTCAGCACTTGTTCCTGTCAGTTTTGACAATAGAGAAGGAGAGCTTTGTTGACACAAATAACTGCAGATCGAAAACATGCCTTGTTTGTGCTCGCTCTCTCTCTCTCTCTCTCTCTCTCTCCACACACAGACACAGACACACACACAGACACACAAACAGACACACACACACACACACACACACACACACACACACACACACACACACACACACACACAACACGACCGTGTCGACTAACAAATACGTCGGTACATTTGCATAGGACCAGAGAGAGAGAGAGAGAGAGAGAGAGAGAGAGAGAGTCCGGCTAAAAAGATTTACTTGGTTTACATCCAGGTGTTTATGCGAGAGGGAAAACAGGAAAAACAAGCAAGAATTACAGATGAACAATGTATAAAAAAAACCTGAAACAAACAGCAGCAACAACAACAACAACAACAACAACAACAACACACACACACACACACACACACACACACACACACACACACACACACACACACACACACACCTTAGAGATGCTGCAGTATTAGTTAGTCATGGTGCCCCTCTCCCGTAATGGAGGATGTCATTTCCCCGATCACTCACGAGTTACCCGAACTACTGCAGTATATGCCTAGACAAACAGGAACTCACGCGGCCACGGCTGTTTACGAAAACCAAATCCTAATACGACGAAATCCGAGCGCGTCTTCCGTGCAAAGCCTATTACTACCAACTATATTAAAGACGATTAAACCCGTCGGGTGCGCCACGAGCATCCTAAAAACAGTTTAAGCCTGTTTATTGCTTGCCAACAACCCAAAAACCCCCCAAAAACCCACCTAATTATATCTGTCTAGTATCAAGATTCCAGCCTCTGATGCGCGGAAACACCAGTAGGGAATTATGTGCCGTCTGTATGACGTCAATCACTCCATGGTCGTATAATCTGATGTCAACACACGACAGACACGTCACGTCTGGCGTGAAACCCATTACACGCCACCCGCATTAACAGGTTTGATAGGAGCGCGGAATGCATGCACAAAATGTCAGATTGCGCTCTAAGGTTATGCGTTTATATATTCATCAGCAGTTCATCAGCAGCCAGTGAAAGATCATCCGTATCTGTCCACGTCATAATATGCGGGGACTGATGGAATAGCTGACAGAAAAGCAGTGAAAACAAAAACGTTGGTTTTGCAAACAGTCTATTCTGGGACAAAGAATTGGCTCATGTTTACTCTCCTGGACTACTTGCACCTTGTGCGGATATATACGTAGCCATATATATAATTTACAAACTGCACGTATTATTCAACATCTCAACGCAATACGTAAAATCTAATCACAGGGACAAAACATTAAAGTCACCCAAAGTGAGACATTAATCCGTCAAATGGTGCAATAAACGTCATACGGTTCACACAACGGCCACGGCCGGCAAGGTAATTTTAGCTGAGCACGAACGAATTCCTTTCTTTGGGCAACAAATTGGTATGCCGAACGGAGGAAAAAATATGACAGCAATCACGGATTTGACGAGAAAGCGCGATGGGACCAAACCAGCAATTTCTCTGTACGGCGGAGACGAAGGTCTTGAAATCAATCAACAGGAGGAAATGGAAGGGAAAGTGGAGTCTGCCTGTTTCAATTTGTGTCAATTTTCCCGTGAAAGTTTCTCCTAAGTAGTATGTCACGCTGACGTTGGTACCATTCTTTTTCAGCTTCAGTATTTTTGGTTTCAGCTTTACCTTGGCCAGCGGAAGGCTCCTGCTGTAAGTAGCGTTTGGGGAGTTTGTACAAGGAGCGCTGATTGTCGTGACTTTCATCTCACAGCTCAACACGTCTTTACGTTGGTCGATATTGGGAAGTCAGCAGAGACATTTAATTAACTTTCAGGTAACAAAACAAACAAAAAGGAAAAAAAGGGTTTAATGAACTTGCAGGTAACGATACACCAAACAGAATCCAATATCAACTGTATAATTGTGCTTTCTGTAGTGAAGGAAAACATATCTGCCTAGCACCATACTGTTGGGAAAGCAAAACAAAGCTAACCGAACCGAAACGGCGCGAAGCAACGTGAACCCAAACAAAACAAACATAACAACAACAACAATAAAAAGGTTTAAGAAACTTTCAGTGAACGGTACACCGAACAGAATTCAACTGTCAACTGTGTAATTATACATTCTGCAGTGAGAGAAAACATATCTGCCTAACAAGTGGAAAGTCTATAGCACATCGACAGAAGACTAAGCCGACGTAATATGTACCAGCCCGTCCTTTCGTGGGATACACATCTTTGTACGACGCCCACCAGTTTTAAGTCTGTACAAGGACACCACATCCTGCTTCATCGCCCTGTCTCCCAGTATACGGGCTTAGTGTCTCCGGTCACTCCAAGAGCGGCGAGGAGTGAGTGAGTTACGCTGCTTGGGTATAGTTCGCTCCCTTGAACCATTTGCACCTGTTGTAAATGCACTGCGACCGTCTAAACAAAACCACTGACAAGATAACCCCAACCCTAAATCTAAACCTAACCCTAACCCTAATTCCAGCCCTACTTCAAACGGCCCTAAGCAGGCGACCTCGACTGAATGAGCGTGTCTACGTCGGCATAGTTCGCTCAATACGACCCAAGGCCAAGGGTGCGAACCAGACCAACTGAGCGTTAGTTAGTCTGTTACTTAGTTAGTTAGTTAATAATAATAATGATAATAATAATAATAATAACTGTGCATTGTCTAGGCGCTTTACCCAATTCCTTGAATTGGCTCAAAAGCGCCGCGAGCTGAACCCAACACGCACGCTCACGTGAATCACGCGTATTCTCTCACACACTGGACACGAAGACATTACAATCACGTGGTGCGAAGGGTCAGCTCAGCTATTTAAGTTTTGGAATTCAGAATTGCATTTGTTTTAAAATTTTGTGGGCTGAACATTTCCAAAGCAGAGGGGGAGGAAGCCGGAGTTAGTTAGTGACAGTCGAGATTCAAATTAACGCCGCGCAAGCAACAAAGACAATTTCGTGGCTAGGGTTACAAAGAACGGTAAGCACCATTATCAGTACATGGACAGTGTTCACGGTTTCACCCACAAACCACCGGCAAACATGCGGATCATTGGCAGAAATGTCAGCTATCAGTATCAGTGATGAATTAGGAAGTCATGGCTTGGGCGTCATAAGAGGGTCATGGGGCCTCAGCTCACCAGATTGGTGTCTGACCCTATCCACAAAGAGCCAGGCCACAGGGAGCGAGACCCTCGCCGAATCCTTTTCTCAGTCCCAGAAAAGTACGTCTGTGAGCCCGGGCCGGCCAAATGAACCAGGCCTGTCCAGCCGGTACCAGCCAGGGTGCAGTCAAAATGGAGGAGAGTGTTTCTGGTGCTACTCCGCTTCAAAACTTTCGACGATAATTGCTCTCACGCAAAGCCGTGTGTCTGGAGTAGGAGTAAACGCACTTGTTGGCATTGTATTAACGCCCGTTGGTCAAAGTCGATGTGTGTTTGATAAACGGCCGTTTTCTCGGTTTGACGCTGAAAGACCGAAGCCCGTTGGAAACACTCGGTGCTGCTCAAAGTTGGAAACAGAAACACTCGTTGCTACTGGCTGGAAAAGCACTGCTCTGCTGCTGCTACTTTTGAAGCAGTGTACCACCGGAAACACTCGCGTCCGATTTTAATAATAATAATAATAATAATAATAGCATTAATATCAGCGCTTTATCCCAAATACTTGGCTCAAAGCGCCGCGAGCTAAACCCAGCACGCACGCTCACGTGAATCACACGCATTCTCGAAGACACTGGACATGAACATATAACAATCATGTGTTGCCAAGGGCCAGCTAAGCAGTTTAAGTTTCGGAACTTCAGCTGCATTTATGTTCGAATATTATGGGCTTAACAAAATCAAAGCAGAGAGTAAGTAAGCCGGAGAGAGGCCCCGACGGCCGGTCCGAATGAACGGTGCCACGTACGAGAACGAAACATTCTTCCCCTCGAGTGGCACTCGAGCCTGACCTCACGCACTGGTGACAAAGTCTTAATAACTAGATCACCGACCGCCCCAACTATACCCCTTGAAGCAGCACATCAACCCAGTGGACCACAGGGGGTCCATAAAAGGACGGGTCGGCCAAATGAACCAGGGTGCTGTCCAGCCAGTACAGCGACTCGCGTATGCGTGGAGCAATCAGTACGACGAGGCAGCCGGGGTCCGATAATTTGGACAACTCCAAATCCTTAGAAGTAAGTAGGGTACCTACACGAGCAAGCACTCACTATAGCGAAAAACGGCAGACTGATAAATTGCCATCATTTCCCCAGGAACGGAACCGCGCCATTCCGGAGTTGGTCCAATAATCCATACAGGAGGTGATGTCCAATCCACAAAATAGCATCAGTCTGATTAGAGAAAGTCTCTGACCAACAGGCCTATATTATGACCCCCCCCCTCCTCCCCTTTCCCCGCTCCATTTCTCCCCTGACTGCACAACCACCTTGTTAAACGTACATTTCCAGTTGTTGTTGTTTTTGCTTTGTTTTTTGTAGAGCCTTTCACAGCGTGATAACCACTGTCCCGTTTAGACTTATGCCAAGTGTTTAACCTCGTTGGCAGATTCACCGAAAGGATGTCCCTGCTGAGAGTATCTTCAGTTTTCTGCAAGAATGTAATCTGTTTTACACAATACAGACTTTTCATCCAATATAAACCTTATTTATGTGATCCTCCACACCTCTAGTTTTTGTTTTGTATTTCAGGGGACGTAGGTCAGTTGGTCGAGCCAGGATATTTTTTTCCACTCGAAGAAATCGAGCCAGCTTCATGTACAGACTTGCTTACGGTGCGTGAACGACATTAATGTGTACACACGTGCGCATAGAATTCATGTGTGCACGTGCAACAAACGGGAGGGGCTGTGGAATGGAATAACAGAAATCTACGCATGCACCAAGGGAATAAACTGGGCTATTACGTTAAAGGACTTGATACAGATACGGGTTTTGTTAGCCGCGAAATAGTCTTTTTTGCTTGCACGGGGTTAAGCCTAAAAAAAACTAACTAACTATAGTAACTAACTTGAGTCTTCAGTTCTGAGCTACAAAAGCTGAAATGTTTTGTCTTAACCAAAAACATAGGGAGAGTTTTTAACATGTAGCCCACAGTTCCGTTGTCACGCCATCTGATTCTCCTACGCAACACATCTGGTTCCTTTCTGTCGTGCAACGCCATAACACGGTCAGTCCATGACGTCATTTGATGGGAAAAAGGACGATTTCAAGATGAAAGACTCTGACGTAATGATCTTTTCTTACAAAATGACGTCATGGATTTTACCGCGTTTTGCCCACATTACACGGCAGCCATGTGAGGCAACTAGAGGGTTCCCAGCTATCCATACAGAGAGAATAGGACGTTCTGGCAGCGAACCCTCCTATACTCCGTCAGACAATCTTACACGCGTGTGATTGGCTGCACTGACTCGTCAGTCAAAGTCTGTCTACTTGATAATTCGTAGATTGTGTAGATCGAGTGGCGACATGACGCAAGGTAATGACACTATCTGTTCTTGCGCGTCTTTCGACCCTTCAGGAGCTCACAAAAAGCAACAATAGTTGTAAATGTCTCAGACACTTCAATGACACTGTATGGACTGCTCAAAACTAACAGGAGCCTCTTTAAAGGGTCGCACACACTTTTCGAGAGCTAAAAGCCTTCGGGAGCTTCCTGGTCGTACGTATAAGTCCCAGAAATCTAATTTGGTTTGGTTATTGGGACGTCTGGTGAAGCAGCAGGCCAGGCTCCGGATCGGATAGAAGTAAATGGTTATTACTACTCACTGACACTGCGAGAGAGAGAGAGAGAGAGAGAGAGAGAGAGAGAGAGAGAGAGATGTATTTTATCATCACCGACTTTACCGAGAGAGCAGTCGGTGATGATAAAATGCATTATCAGAAAACAGTCTATCACCGTGCAATCCTCTCTCTCTCTCTGAGGCCAATGTATGGTCAAATCTTTTCCGTTGTAAAATAAAGTTCGTTCGTTCGTTCTTTCCTTCTTCTTCTTCTTCTTCTTCTCTCTCTCTCTCTCTACTAACCACACTCACCTCAAACCGACCCAGGGTCTGGCCTAATGCTTGACCTGACGCTCCGGTCAGCAGTAAAACCGTTTCCCTGTTACCGTGATATTGATAGAACCCTTATAAGTGATGGATCAGGGGTCATGCCAACTTTCATTGCTGACCCTCTGCAACCCTCTACCCAAACCACACCACGCCATCATCCTCAATTCATAGTTTCTTCCATCTCACACACTCTTCCATTCTTCGTCAACACCCCCACACCCTCACGATTTTCTTGTTCGTCCCACGCGTGCCATGGGCTTCATCTCATACGGTTTCATCTTTTTGGTCCCTGGTTGAGATTCCATAATTTTTCATCATCCATACATCCAGGCATTCCATCTGGAGCATCGCCCCGCACGATCCATCTTCATCATCGTAAACACTTGCCGTTCCATTAACGGTTCAATCGCACACTCTCACGACTAATGCCGTTTCTGTGTGACATCTTTGTCGATTTTCTGCCGCATACTTTAAACGTCTCCAGCATTGTGTGCAATGGATTTCCAGTGACAAGAGACGTCGGACAGTGTCTATTTTCCATCGTCCAAGGACGTCTGCTTTCGACATCCGATAACACTTGTGTGACGTAGTTCCGACAATTAGCAGTCAGTCCAGTTTCCAATCCTTCAGAAACGGGCTTGAGTGATGAAAGACACTCAGGCAGGCCATAGTGCGGCTTACACAAATACCAAAGGGCGGAGAAAAGGCGATAAAAAGCACGGCACTTCTCTCTATAAGACCACTCTTTGTTTTTCCTCTTCAGATGGTCGCACACAAGACTAATGTATTAACATATATATGATTTGCAACGAGTTCAATATACGTGTGCTAAAAGCTTTAGATTTTGAAAAGCATCAAATTGGTAAAAATGTGCTGAAATGTCTCGTGTGGAAACTTGAAATCCCTATTCATACGACTGGTTTTAAAGCCGTTGCATGTCTGACCGAACGAAGACACAGACAGACAGACAGACAGACACACACACACACACACACACACACACACACACACACAGACACACAGAGTATCGCCCGTTTGCCAGGGCACCCTATGAGCTAGCTGACCATCTACTCTGAAAGAGTCCTAGCCAGTTCCTTTAGGTCAGGGGCACGTAAACGGACAACCTAGCACCGTTCCCTACTTAGCGCACTTCCTCCTTCTTCTGGAGTTTGCCTTTTCGGCTCATTTGTCTAGGTGAGCCTGCTATCGTGGAGGGGGGAAAAAAGCGAGCGTGATTACACGGTTTCAGGAATTCTGTGAAAACGGCCTTTGGTCATAGCAAAAACGTCTGTCTGCACTCCCCAAAAATACACCAGGACGGTACTTCCGCCAGGTGATGTTAGTAAATGATGATAAAATGGTTCCTCTTCCAGCTTTCCCCAAGCATCTTCACCTCCCCATTTCCTTTTTTTCACCCCCCCCCCCCCCACTATCGCCCCCTTCCCCTCCACTCTACTCTTCCAATCGTCCTAGCTCGCATTTTCTTTAACCAAAAGAATTAATAGAAGCAACATGCAATGCACTGAGAGTGCATTAATGAGTTGACAGATCACTCGATGGGGTAAATTACTTCTTGGGAACGTTTTGATCAACCGTCAGATTGCTCATACCACCCCCAGCGCACCAGGATATTAAGCAATATACTACTGCGATGTGCTCTACATTCTTTTTATGATAAACGCGCAAATCATTTACAACATTACCACATTTCCTCGACTCATTTACTTGGAGCGTCATACAACTTTCTGTGCTGTGTTTGGCTTCTGTATGTGAATCAGACTCAAAGCCCTCTGTGGGACATACGTTGCTTTATTTCACCTTCAGTTATTGGCTTTTTTGTGGTTTTGTTTAGTGTGATTGTTGTTGTTTTTGTTTTACAGCTCTCTGTGGAAGTCTGTTCTGCAAACTCTGTTGTGGGGAGAGATGATGATGATGATGAAACGTTTTTTATTCAGGATAGAGCATTTAGGCATTGCTGCCTATCTTACATGCTGTCCTGCTATACTACATTAAAGGGTATTGAGAAAAAAAAATCAAAACAAACAAACAAACAATAAAAAAGTTAAAAAAAGAAAAAAAGAAAAAAAGTATAAACTATCTAGGGGAAATACAGGAGAGAAAAATACACACGATAAAACAAATCAAAACATACGTGCTGATGATACTGACTGTATGCCAAGTAAGAAATTTACAGTCGTCTCTAATATTGCAAAACATGTATGTAACACATTTCTATATATATCGTCAGATAAGCGTATCGTGTAGAATTTGTTTGAAGTTTATGAATTTGGAAACGTTTTGGATACTCAGTGGTAAAGAGTTCCACATGGATGCCCCTGAGAAAGACAGGCTACTTTTATATATATCAACCCTTGGACGAGGCACTGGGAGCAGACTGTTCCTTGTGTTATGTTGTTTATCATGTTCGAAATTAAATAGTTGATGAAGATATGTTGGGGCTTTGTAGTAAACAATTTTGTGCATCAGTAAGCATTTGTTAAACTCCAGATGCTGTTTAAGAGGTAGAAGTTTGAGGATTTTAAACTTTTGGTCGGTACTAGAATTACCCGAGTGCAAGAGTTTGACAGCGCGCCGGTGAACGGAGTTTACCTTTTTGAACTGATTTTCGCTGCACTCGTCCCACAAAGTGGACGCAAAATCTAGATGACTTTGCACGTGGGCATGAAAGAATAGCTTGCAGATGTCAGGGCTAACTAGGCGACTTAGTTTGGATAGCAAGAATACATTTTTTGACAATAATTTACAGAGACCATCAACATGCGTTTCCCACTTTAGTTGGTCGTCAATTATGACACCTAGTAGACGGTGGTTCGAGACCTGCTCGATAGACTCGAACCCAACTGACAACTGTAGGGGAGATAGTTTACGTTGGTGTTTTTGGCGCGTTGTAATTAGCATGCTTTTGGTTTTGGTGGTACTAATTACCATGTGGTTGGCTGTACACCACTGGGAGATTTCAGTGAGGCTGTGCTGCAATACTTCGTTTACTTTTGACTCATGCACATCCGACGCATGGAGCGTGGAGTCGTCAGCAAACATATCACAGCTTACATTAGGGTTTGAGATGGAGAGGGGCATATCATTGATGAATAAACAAAAGAAAATCGGGCCAAGGATAGAGCCCTGGGGCACACCGAGCTTAACAACACCTTCCTCAGAAAACGCACCATTTAGATAGACTTTCTGCCTTCTACCTTGGAGATATGAGGAAAATAAGGAGATTGTCTTAGGATCAGGGATATATAGGGACAATTTCTTTAACAAAATGCTGTGGTTCACCAAGTCAAAGACTTTTTTCAGGTCAAGAAAGACCGCACCAGTTAGTTGGGATTTGTTGATGGCAGATAGCCAAGTGTCGACGATGCGGACAAGTGCGGTGTGGCACGAATGTTGAGGGCGGAAACCAGATTGGAGCGGATTCAAAAGATGTTGTTTTTCTAGGAAACTGAGCATGTGGTTATGGATATGTCTTTCCAGTGGTTTGGACAGGACTGATAAAACTGAAATCGGACGGTAGTCACTGAGATTGTGGAGATCTTTACTTTTCGGAATAGGCACTACTTTGGCTTTCTTGAGTTCGTCTGGAAATATACTGTGTTGGAGTGACAGGTTATAAATATATGTGAGTGATTCCACAATGTAGGGTAGTGACAACTTAAGGATGTTAATGTTAATTGCATCAGGACCACACGCCTTGTTCTTTATAGCAGAGATTGATTTCCCAACTTCATAGACGGTCATGGGTGGAACAGAGAAAGAACTTTCTTTTGCTGACTGACAGTGACTGCGGAGTTCTTCAGGACATACATAGTCTTCAGGGTTATTGAGATTAGATTGGACTATGGAATCAGTAATGTTTAAAAAATGATTATTAAAATCGTTCGGTGAGAGTTCCGATGGAATGAATGTACGCTTTGATTTTTTGCCCCGGGTAAACATGTTGATGGCTTTCCAAATATTCCGACTGTCTTTTCCGTCCGCTATGATTTGCTCTGCGAAAGATTTCTGTGCCCTTCTAACTAAAGATTTAACCATGTTCCGTTGCTTTTTGAACTCGTCAATTTTGTTTTCTTTTTTAAGGTTATCTCTTAGCTTCATTGCCTTCTTTATGTCATCTGAGAGCCATGGCGGCATGGAGGGATGTTTTACTCTTTTTTCTCTAATAGGTGCGTGTTTATCTAAAACACCGAGGAACAGTCTGTACCAGCACGCCAGCGCCTCGTTTGGGTCATTGTAATGATTAACATCGCAGAATGGTGCAATAGCAAGGTCCATGAGAAAGGCTTCTTCGTTGAACTTTTTAAAACATCTGTACCTAATGGACGTGTGATTTTTGGGAATTGGCTTGTCACGTTTCGTTGACAGTGAAAAACATACGGGAAAGTGATCGCTAATGGAGGTGGAGGGTACCTGTACATTTTTCACGGCCGTGGTATTTGTAGTATATATGTGGTCTATAAGCGTGGTGGAGGAAGATGCAACTCTGGTGGGTGACGTGACCATTTGCTTAAGACCAAATAAAGAGAAGGTATATGTCCATGCTGTGTTGGTGGGTTGAGAGAGAGAGAGAGAGAGAGGGGGGGGGGGAGGGGGGCATTATCGCCGTCCAGCTCGCAAATTATTTTTCCCGAGTGAATTCTCAGATGTAGTCTCCATGGAGATCTATAGGAAGTAACTGGTAGAGGAGACAAAGCAACGTATGCGGCAGAGAACATTGTGTTTCCCTTACGGACATCATTCAAAACACGCAACATGGCCTTCCAAACACATGAATTGTGGCAATGGCGTAAATAACGCGAGTCTATCTATCTAAAAGAAAAGAAGAAGAAGAACAACAAAAACAAAACAAACAAACACCCCCCCCCAAAAAAAAACAACAACAAAAAAAACAACAACAACAACAAACAAAAACAAAAAAACAACAACAACCAAACAACAACGACAACAAACAAACAACCAAACAACAACGACAACAAACAAACAAACAAACAAACAAACATTATAGTTGCATTTGGAGTAGGTATAGCAGTGTCGACCCCAACGGTTGATAGAAGGTTCCACGACTGAAATGTTACTGGCGAGTCTGAAGGTAAATTTCTGTATTGCAGACAAGAAAGTCTTAGTGTAGTGTAGTGTAGTGTAGTGTAGTGTAGTGTAGTGTAGTGCATTGCACTGCCTCGCCTTTCCTTGTTTTGCCATATTTTCCTGTCTTGTGTCGTCTCATCTGGTCTCGTCTCGTCTGATCTCGTCTCGTCTCGTCTCGTCTCGTATCGTATCGTATCGTCTCGTCTCGTCTCGTCTCGTATTGCATTGCATTTTTTTGGAACTCTCTGCCTTCAGATCTGTGAAATGCGCCCACGCTGTCTGTTTTCAAGAGCAGTCTGAAAACGTTCCTCTTCCGCAAAGCCTATCAGTAATTTCCTCAGCCGCATGCTGGTCCTTGTTGCTTGAGCGGCATGAGGCCACAAACTACTAGGTAACACCAGTTATTTTAACTAGTCGGTTTCACCAGTGTATGTCTGTTCATCGTTGTATAATGAGCGTGAGTGAGTGATAGGCGCATTGAGTTTTATTTAAAGAAATGCGCCCTAGAAATACCATTTATTATTATTTAGTATTATTGCAGTGTATTGGATTGTATTTGACTGCATCGCCTTGCAGTGTAACTGGACTGTAAACTATCTCATAAAGTGATCTACCAACTCTGCGAACGACTCTGCGTGGAGTGTGCTTGCAAAAAAAAAAAAATCACGTGGCAAAAAAATGATTTTGCGCTCGGCTCCCCTCAATCCATCTCCTGTTTTATCACCATCCCAATCCAATCTGTGACGATCTCTGCGCACCGCTGGTGTCTGGATTCTGCTCAATTAGCCACTGAAAGCCAGAACTCGGACCATTCAGACGTGCGGCCATCCAATTATTCACCCTTTGAAAGTAAGAGTTACCCCAGCCTGACAGGAACCTTTGATTCACTTTCTGGTCTTAAAAAAGGTCCGAAAATTGGAGCCACTTAGCTTGGCGGTCGGCGCGGCCTAGTGGGTTTGGCCACGGTTCTCGCATTTCGTGCGCAGCTGTGGGAGTTCGAGCCTTACCCTAGGCGGGAGTACAAAATTGTTTACTCCAAAATGCTGCCCGTCTCCTCTGTCTGTGTAACCTGGAAGCGTTTATGTCACTTGTCCATCACAGTCGCGGACACGTAATAATAATAATAATAATAATATAATGATAATAATAATAATAGGGCGTCTGTCCCTGGGAATCCAGATCTAAGCGCCTTACAATCTAAGGACAGTAAAAAAAAATGAAGTAAAAAAACAACAAAAACAACAACAACAACAACAACAACAACAACAACCAAAAACCCAACGCATTCTCTCAACGTACACTGGGCGAAAACATATTATAAAGTAAACGAGCGCAGATTAAGAACACGAAACGTAGGTGCAGTAATAAAGGACCAACAGAGACAAAGCACAAATGAATCAAATGTGGCCGACCTGGCAGTCTGATATGACTGAATGATATTTAGCCGGACTGTTCAGTTAGGGTATCTGCCCCCCCCCTCCCCCCTCCTCCACACTCCCCCCTTCCACGCCATTACCTGCTCATTAGGGTCGTTTTCAGTCACGTCTTACGGTGTGGCACATTACACCCAACCCCCCCCCCCAAAAAAAAAAAAAAAAACAAAAAAAACAACAACAACAAAACAACAAAACAAAACCCAAAAAACAAAAAAAACAAACTAATAAAAAAAAAACCCCAAAAATACCAAACAAACAAAAAAACAAAAACAAACCAAAAACAAAAAAAAACCCCAAAAAAACAAAAACAAGAACACAAAAACAAAAACAAAACAAAACAGACAAAAAAAACCCCCAAAACCCGATCAACAACAACAAAAAACCTACAGGAATAGGTTTTCACGTGACATGCTTCATTTTTTTCGTTGAGGTCAAGACCGAGTTTTCGAACCACAGGCAGGTAGTGCCTTAATGTCAAAGCAAGTAGAAGGCACAGAAAGAAGGTTTCGTTGCCGACATGGATTTACGACTTGGTCAATTCAGGTCAAGACAGAGCTATCCGAGTAAGACTGACGAATGGCTTCCGTGGGGGAATTGTTTTTGTTTTGTTCTTCATAATTCTTAAAAAAGCATTACAGGAGCCTCGTTACTCAGTTGGATTACGAGGAAACTCTGAAACAAAGTCGATGGAAATGTTAACAAAGAACATTAAAAAAAAAAGAAGAAAAAAAAAAAGGTGACGTATTGGCCACAAAAAACCCAAAAAAACAAAAACAAAAAAACAAACAAACCGTTGTCTTTGCTGCAGCTGTCTGATTTCGGATTTGGAATCAGCTACAAAAACAAGGTGGTAATTCATAGTTCAACCACAACATTTTATGGGTCCCATTACGCACAACCCTGTCTGAGCCTCAGCGAAAAGCCGGAAGCCTTACAGACCAGAAATGACTAAAAGTAATGCTTTCACCACTCTCTCTCTCTCTCTCTCTCTTCCATTTCTCTCTCTCTCTCTCTCTCTCTCGCGCGCGCGCGCGCTCGTGTGTGTGTGTGTGTGTGTGTGTGTGTGTGTGTGTGTGTGTGTGTGTGTGTGTGTGTGCGTGCGCGCGTCTCTGGAGCTTCTGTCACTGACAGGCCAAGTCCTACATACTGGCCACGGGACTCCACAAAAAGAAACTGATTAACGTCATCCAGGCGTCTGGGCTAGAACGATGACCCTACAGATGACTTCACAAAAAGGAAGTGGGTGCAGACCAAGTGTAAATGACAAGCCATTTACCCGATAATAAATCCCAGTCTTCCTGGTTGTCACACGGCTGAGTAGGAGGGCTGCGGGCCGTTAAGGTTCTCGATCGCACGACCAGCAAACGTCAGTGTATTCTTATTTAGAGTTCTACTAACATTAACTCATTTCCTAGTAAGTTTACTTAGTTATTTAGGGCTTTACGCCGCGCAAGCATTTGGGGATTGTGCACCAGTAGTCTCACTAAAGAAAAAAGAAAAAAAAAGGGGGGATTAATTTATGGATTTAAATTTGGCGTAGAGGGAGTGTTGCCCCTTGATCATGCTCGTGTTTGCTGCAGTAAGAGCCGCCAAGGAACCGTTCATCTGGCCTGATTTTCGCATACAGGGCCAAAACCGAAAATGGATACTCGTGCACGGTAGAAAACGTGACAAGACTATTTCCACCTGTACTAACATTAAGGGCTATTTCGAGCATTCATACGCACCCACTCACAGCCGCAACCGTTCACAAAGAAAAACAGTCTGACAGTGTGTGTGTGTGTGTGTGTGTGTGTGTGTGTGTGTGTGTGTGTGTGTGTGTGTGTGTTGGGGGAGAGGGGGGGGGGTCATAGGAGCAAGCCAAGTTCTTCCATACACACATTTTGAAAGCGAATTCGTTTCTCTTCTCTCCTCTCATCTTGTTGATGGCTGCGGATCTGGTGTGTCCACCGCCAAGACACGTATACTGTTTAGCAAAGAGGAGCAAGCCCAATTATTCCATGTACAAATTTTGCATGAGATTTTTTGTTTGTTTGCTACTTTATTATCCCCTTCGAGAAATTCAGGCTGCTTCCCCCGGGGAAGCGAGTCGCCGCAGTGCAGCGCTACCCAATACCTATCCAATATATATATATATATATTTTTTTTTACAATTTTGCTTGGGGGGGGGGGGGGGAGCCGCGTAACCCGGAAAGAAACCCCTGATGAGCAGCCCGGTAGCCAGGAAAAACCGGTATCACATATCACAAGCTCGACTTGGGCTCGTACCCACGCTTCATCGCCGTGACATTGGTGACGGCCGTTCAGTAACGCAGCGGCTAAATCCGACGCGCTACCTATTAGGCCACCGCTCACCCCTCACCTTAGCTTATCGTATCTTGTCGTATTTTACTAACGTGCTTACGTGGACGCCCCAGGCAAAGGTATGTGTGTCCACTGCCCGGACAAGTGTGACGTGACGATCGAAACTCTGTAACGTCACTGTCACACTATTCAGGGTTCAGACCTAGACGTGACTGACGTGACACACAAAGGACAGAATACGTGAGTAGCCCCCAGTTCGTAATGGGTTTAGAGTAGTCTCTGGGGAAATTTCAATATACCGCAGGTAGTACTGTGGTGTGAGTATGGGGGCTTTACTGGTTCCTTTTTTCGCACTTTGTTTGGCTCGTGACTGACGTATTTCTCTCCTTTTTTGTGCCTAATGATGTCTAGCGTAATTTGGTAAAATGGTCCTCGGACCATTCAAAGCGATGGCGCTTGTGTCCTTTTGTCAGATTTCACGGTAGACGTACCATGTGCACTTTACCCACTGTTTCACCCTTTTTTATTTTGTATTTTTTGCTTTTAAAAAAAATCTTTTCTGAGTCAGTGGGTCACTAACTCAGTATTGCCCGACCCCCTCCTCCTCCCCTCCCCTTCCTCCTTGAGGGAGGCGATTACTGTGTCGTTTAAAAACAGCCCCCGCTCCCCCACCCCAAAACAACAGCAACGACAACAACAAACAAAACAAAACAAACAAACAAACACTCCACCCCCAATACACAAACAAGCAAAAAACTAAGAAACAAGAAACTCGTAAAACAAACAAACAAATCCAAAACATCATCATCATCATCATCATCATCATCATCATCATCATCAACATAAATAAACAAAACAAAAAACAATCAAACACTCCACCCCCAATACACAAACAAGCAACAAGCAACAACAACAAAAAAAAAAACACCTCGTAAAACAAACATACAATTCCAAAAACATCATCATCAGGAACAACAACAAAACAATAACAAACAAACAAACAAACCGAAAGGACGTGTTCCTACATAATTAGCATATCATCTGACTTGAAATGCATTAGATAATGACAATGCTCATTTGCCTCATTTTGTGCCTTGTATATCTTGCCTTACCTTTACTTACCAGCTACAGAACATGAACTTTACACTACAATACGTTAAATTTACTTTCATCTGTAAGCGCAGCTCCCCTAGCCCTCTACAGAACACACACACCAGGGCCCGCATGGAAAACTCGAGGTTAATTTAACCCACGGCTACGGGTCTAACCCAGACTAGGACAAAAGAAACCCCAAAACAAAATTCAATTAAAAAAAAAAAGGAAGCGAAGAAAGAAAGACAAAAATCCTTCTATAACGGCATAGGCACCTTGCTGGAATGGACCCGCTTCCTGGTTTAAAAACAAACAACAACAACAAGAACAACAACAACAACACACACAGAGAAAATTTAACCCTAGACCTAGTTTAGTTCGAGGTTAGACTCCAACACGGGGCTAAACTCCCTAACCCCGACTTTTACATGCGGGCCCAGAAATGTGCATCTGGCGTCCCAACACTCTTGACCCCCCTCCACCCCCCCCCCCCCTCCTCTCGCCCCCGAACCGCCTTAAGTAGATCAGATAGGTATGTGGCCGTGGTCAGACGGCGTTAGTGGTGAGTGGGCAAGTGGTGACCACTGGACCAGTTTCTCTCTATCGTTATCGACATTTCTTGGTCGAGGCAATTGAATCAATTTGTCTCGCTGCTGGTCGCAATTTCTGTGGACACAATGCCGACGCCAGTTCCGCGCGACATTCGGCTAATGTTTCCATTAACTAATCTGAACAGGTCTCGAAGTCGGCGTTAGTCTCGGAGTCTGTGGCTGCGCTGGTTAGTTGGTTGGCAAGCTGGTTAGTTGGTTGGTTGCTTGCTTGCTTGCTCTGTTGGGGGTCCTATTCCAGCACACATGCTAGCACAGCCCTGAAAGTCTGTTTTATGTCCTCCGAATGCATTTTGTCTCACAATAGCTGCCAGTGTAATGTAATATTGTTCTCTCTCTCTCTCTCTTCTCTGATTGCACGCATCGTATATTTTTGTTTAATGTCATTGTTGCACCATTCATGCACATCTTGTCCTTATCACTTAGTGAGTTCGTATCCCGGCTGGGGCCAAATATTTGTGCTGGCTTTTTCATCGTTGCCCCGTCTTTGATATCACCCATATGTGGTGGAAAAGGACGTTAAATACCCAAACACCCACCCACCCCACCCCACCCACCCTATTACTTAGTGCATTCCTCCACATCCCGATAGGGAAGAAAGCAATAAAATCTTTTGACTTTGACTAACCATACTATCCTTTGGGTTGTGACTCAAACCTTTTACGAGCCAAACTAAAAATGTTCCTAGCCAAACTCCAAAGTTTAAAAAAAGTTACAAGTCGACAAAACATGTCTGCATTTGCAACTACGTAGATCGATTTGCCGACCAGCGATGGGTTACGCAAGCAGATGGAACAGCTTATCGTGTTTGCCTTTTCGTCCCACATCATCCATAGAACTTCTATCGCACACCCCTGAGGAAATGAACTATATAAACTTTGTCTTCTTTGGACCAGGACTGCAGGAGGTGTCTCTGCCTCCGATGCAAAGATCTGAACCTGGTTGCTTGTTAGCTTTCGCTTTAGTGCGCTTCATGAATAAATGGCAGCTTTGAACCATGATTGATACTGACAACATTCCTTCAGGCTCCCTGACCAGCTCCGTTAGGCAGATCACGTCGTCCAGCGAAGCCAGAAAGTCCCTCTCTGTCAACGCAGGCGTCGACGTAAACACTAAAAAGTTTGCATTTTCCTCCATATTTGAACCATATTTTATGTGTCTTATGCTCGCCCGCATGAATTGCCCTACGGATAAATAAAGTATTTTGACTTGACTTGACTTGACTTGACTTGATTCGCCGAAATAAGACTAGGAAGAAGCCAAGGGACCTCACTCATTCTTCGCCGCTTCACTTTACTGCTGTAACGCTGAAAAGTAGACCTTTTTTTTTCTTTTTTTTTTTTTGAAGCAGTAAGCGGGTTCTTGCGCTTGTTTTTGTTGTTGTTGGATTTTGGGGTTTTTTTTCCCCTTCCTTAATCATATTCCCGTGTTTTTCTATAAGCTTTGGTTTATTCATTGTTGTACTATTTTGACGAAAAGCAGACTTGTTAATGCACAAAATTAAGGTACCGAGGCAAAAGTGACTCCAAGGGAATCGAATAAAAAAATCCAAGTACCATGCAAAGAATGTGTATAACTTTCTTTTCAGTGTTACACCGACATCGTTTGCATTCAGTTACACACGCGTAACAACAACAAAAATAATCTCAGTCCTATTGTTTTTTGGTTTTTTTTTCTCTTTCATTCTCTCTTCAAGAACATAAAAAGTGTTTCTTCCGATGACCGCTTTGTTTTTCAGACAAGTGTACGTAAAGTTTTGAGCAATTAAACCACATTAAAACAACAACAAAAAAAGAACTCAAGAGACCTGAACAATAAAGGGCATGGCAAGAGAACAGGCAACAAAATACCAAACCCAGCAGGCGAAAACGTGAAGCGGAACACACGCAACAATCAATTTCACCGACCAAGTCGTGTTTGCATATAGCATCACGCGATCTTAAAATCTGTCTCTCAGAGAGAGAGAGAGAGAGAGAATCCATCCATTTACACGGGAGACTGGCAGGCGAAAATGCAGCAACACCACACAGCATCTCGGAAGCCCGTAATTTCGCCGATGGACCGTAATATGAGAAAAACCATGCAAGAGAACCTGAGAGAGGAAAAAAGACGGAGAGAGAGAGCGCGCAAAAAAGCAGGAACGACATGGGGTGCCTGGAAGACTTGAGTGTCATGTGGTTTTTACGAGGGGCGTTGAACAGAGTTTGAGCAAACAGATTGGAGTGCTTTCAGATCGCTCATTTCCTGAGACAAACTCGGCCGTCGGATGGTACAAGGGTCTATGCACCTATATCAATCCACGGTATTCAGACCCTTTCACCAAAATGACGGTGGAACTGTACTCTACTACAAGTTCTGCAACCAGCGGGCTCCACCGACATTCAGACCAGGGAGAAAATAGCCAACTCGTGTCATGCACCGGGGTATGACCAACGTCCGTGAAGGTGCCATGTAATTTAGCTGATTCCGTGTGGCGCTGAACGTTTCTGTCTTCTTTACAAGGGACTTTGTATCCCATGTTTCCATTTTAAGGCATCGCAGACCATTCTGACTGTAGGTTTTCATAGTGTGTGTGTGTGTGTGTGTGTGTGTGTGTGTGTGTGTGTGTGTGTGTGTGCGTGCGTTCGTGTGTGCGTGCGTGCGTGCGTGTGTGTGTGTGTGTGTGTGTAATTTACGCCACGATCAAAGTGGACGGCCCTTTCCCGTTGCTATAGCGCTTCGACGACGACTGCTATCATGTGGGTGGGTGGGTGGGTGTTTGGGGGTTTAACGTCCTTTTCCACCACACACGGGTGATATCAAAGACGGCCCGGGAAACGATGAAAAAGCCAGCACAAATATTTAGCCCAAGCCGGGATGCGAACTCACGACCCGAGCATTGGAAGTCCAACGCTCTAGCATTCGGCCACCCCGGCTCCCGTAACGCAGTGATTTGATTGTAGTGACGTACGTACGCATGTCGATTTCCGGTTGACAAACGACCCCTTGCGTGTTTACGGACAATGTGTGGACAATGACCAATTCAACGGTGTACAATTTCCATTCTTGGAATCTGTCATTGCAGCTACTGAGCAAGTTTTATCACGTACATGTTTTGTAGAGCAACGATGATTATGCTGAACTTGATGAATATATTATATATACTCGTTTGTTGATTTCGACCGTAAAACTGCTCGTTAAAACTTTTTTTGCGGTCGGAATCAACAAACTCGTGTGGTGTATTTTCCGTAATCGGAGGCACCTCATTGTGAAAACTATCTATCTATCTATCTATGAATGGGGGCCCTATGAATAGTGAGATACCCTTAGATCTGTTAGACGTTTCAGCGGTAGGATGGTAGATTCCCCCCCCCCCCACCTCCACTGTGGCTTGTAGCCAATTGTTGTAGAGATCGCGAAAAGTCACTGCATTTCGATGGAAATTTCTAGACCATCCCAGAACATGCGAGTGCAGTAACGTCAGTAGATTACGTAACCTTGGAAAGATTCCGTACTTGCCAGTATGTTACAGAATGTTCTAGATCTGACCTGTTAGTATATAAGCAGCACTGCACAGCGTTCTGGGTTCTTCCTCTTTCATGAGTTTGTTCTTGCGCATCTTCTGTTAATAAAGTATTGGAGTTCCAGCCTGTTGTATCCCGTGTCTTCTCTGCGAGTGCACCGAGAGAGCGACATAGCAGGAGAAAAATACAACAGAAATATTTGGCGTCGCCGACAGGATTCGACATTGATCTACCTACGAAGGGACAGTACTCTCCAGTGCTCAAGAAACTCCAACTACAGAAGTTGCACCCCTTCAACTGTTGCAGCAGCGAAAATTGACGACTGACAATGGCAGAGACAGCGGAGCTGATAAATTTGCTTAGAGAGCAATTGGAACAGCAGAAGGAACAAATGGAACAGCAAAGAGAGCAGATGGGTGCGTTGATGAAGATGATTCAAGTTCAGACACCGACTGGGGATTCCAGCGCAAGTACCCGTCCTCACACTTCTACTGTTTCGACCGCCGCTATTCCACCGTTCGCTGCCTTTGACTCCACTTCAGAACTGTGGCCTGACTACTGGTCAAGGTTCTGCACATTTCTTGTAGCCAACGCCGTTCCTGACGACCGCAAGGCTCAAGTCTTCCTCACTAATCAGACTCCGGCTGTCTACAAGCAACTGGCAAATCTGGCTGCTCAACAGAATCCAAAAACGGACATCAACAGTCTGACGATGGACCAAATCGTCAAGTTCATGAAAGAACAATTTGACCCAAAACTGTTCATAGTGCGAGAACGTTTCAAGTTCTGGAGCAACATGGAACGGAAGCCAGGCGAAACACTCCAGGAGCTGGCAGCCCGTATACGTCAAGACGCGGCTACCTGTGACTTTCCTTCGATCCAAGATCCACAAGATGAAGCTCTTAGGCAGAGATTCATATGTTCTGTCAACAACGAAGCTGTCTTGAAGGCTCTTTTCAAGGTCAAGGATACCGAGTTGGATTTTGCCAAGGCTGTCAAGATCGCCATAGAGACTGAAGACGCGGCAAAGGTGGCCAAGGAAACTGTCTACGGTTCCAAGCCCAGACCGGTCAACAAAGTCAAGATGAACAACAAAGGGGGTCGACCAAAGAACCACCAGCAGTCTAACTCCACGACCAGCGATTCAGCAAAGTGCTACAGGTGTGGAAAGTCTCATAGAGCAACAGACTGCTACTACAAAGACTCCAAATGCAACTACTGTCAGAAGATAGGACATTTGGAGGCTGTTTGCAGGAAAAAACTGCATCAACAGCAGCAAGGGGGACGACAGTCTGCAAAATCTTCAGTGAAAAGTATCACAAAAGCAGAGCTCGTCAAAGCCATCCTCGGCGAAATTCCCCAAGATACTCCTAGGTTGGACGTTCCAGTCACAATCCAGGATCAACAGTTCACGATGGAGCTGGACACCGCAACCACGGGAAATTTTGTTTCTGTGCCAGTCTGGAAACAACTGGGAAAACCGAAGCTGGATGACGTCACACATCGGTACGAGTCTGCCAGCAAGCACGACCTACCCGTGTTGGGCACCTTCATGGGCCAGACTAAGGACCCAGTGACTGGTAAACAGAGCTCCATTCCCTACATCGTCACCAAGATCCCTGATCTCAACCTACTTGGACGAAACGCGATCCAGGCTCTGGGAATTTCAGTGGACAATGCCCTTGGACTGAAGAGCATAGAGAGTCAAGTCAAGAGCGAGGGTGCAAAAGAATCGCATCCGAAGACCTCCAGCACAACTTATGCTTCTCTTCAAAAGGATTGCCACACTCTCTGCGACAAGTTCCCAGATCTCTTCAAGGAAGAATTGGGATGTCTGAAGGGTTTTGAGCTGGAAGTAAAGTTCAAGTCCGACGCGAAGCCGGTTTTTCACAAGGCAAGGCCGGTTCCGTTCGCTCTTCGTGATGACCTGACGAAAGGCTACGAAGAAGGCATCGCCAAAGGAGTCTGGAAGCCAGTCCAGTTCAACGACTATGGAACACCAGTTGTTCCAATTCGTAAGACAAACAGTGCAGGCGCCCTGAAGCCAAAACTGCGGATCTGTGGTGACTACTCAGTTGGGATCAACGATCAACTTGCTGATCACCGTCACCCAATGCCTCTCCCAGAGGAACTGATGCAAAAGCTGGGAGGAGGATTCGGTTACACAAAGATCGACCTCGCTGATGCCTACAACCAGATCAAGCTGGCACCAGAAAGTCAGCGCAGACTAGCCCTCAGCACTCACCGTGGGGTACTTCTGCAACAACGACTACCTTTCGGAATCAAGTCAGCACCTGGTTATTTTCAGGAGATCATGGAAAATCTCACCAGTGATCTGCCTGGAGTTGCCGTCTTCCAAGATGACATACTCACCAGCGGGAAGGATGCCAAAGATCATCTGAGCAATCTGGAACGACTACTCACGCGTCTGAACGACAAAGGACTCAGATGCCGTCGTGAAAAATGCCTGTTTGCTCAACCCAGTGTGGAATACCTTGGACACACTCTATCGGCTGAAGGAATCTCCAAAGGATCCAAAGTCGAGGCAGTCTTGAAGATGCCACCACCTACGGATGTCTCAAGCTTGAAGTCTTTTCTGGGCTCAGTACAATTCTACGGGAAATTCATCCCAAACCTGGCTACTATGGCAGAGCCGCTCTACCGCCTGACAAAGAAGGCAAGTCCCTGGAAGTGGGGAGAAGAAGAACAAGCAGCTTTTGAACAGCTGAAGAATGTGCTTTCCTCTGATCAAGTCCTTGTACACTTCGACCCAGATAAGCCTGTGGGGCTGGCTTGTGACGCATCCAACGTTGGAATTGGAGCAGTACTGTTTCATCGCTATCCGGATGGAAGCGAGCGCCCAATTGCCAATGTGTCCAAGACTCTTACAGCTGCAGAAAGAAACTACAGCCAAATCCACAAGGAAGCCCTAGCCATCATCTATGGTTTGCGGAAATTCTACCAGTATCTGTACGGACGACAGTTCATACTGGTGACTGATCACAAGCCCCTGACGGCGCTGTTCGGACCAAAGAAAGGGACACCACTTCTTGCAGCTAACAGACTAGCTCGGTGGGCCCTATGGCTGAACCAGTTCGACTACACGATCGAGTACCGGAAAACTGCAGATCACGGCAATGCAGATGCCCTCAGTCGCTTGCCTTCTGGAGACAACATCGACTTTGACAGGGAGGAGAGTGGGGAAGACACGGACATGGTGTGCGCCATCCGAGTTCTCAGTCTTCAAGTCAAACCTTTCGACTCCAACATCCTTCGTCAAGAGTCAGGCAAAGATCCAGTGATAGCTACAGTGATGCGCTACGTGCGCGAAGGGTGGCCGCTGAAGCACGCTGAGATCAACAAAGAAGTCAGAAAGTTCCAGAAGTTGTCAGATTCTCTCAGTACCTGCCACGGATGCCTCATCTATGGTACAAGAGTTGTGATTCCACAAAGCCTGCAGCCCAAGATCCTTGATCTTCTGCACATCGGACACTTCGGCATGGAACGCATGAAGCAGTTGGCAAGAACTGCAGTATACTGGCCCGGTCTCGACGCTGCAATAGAGATGACGAGTCGACGATGTGACTCATGCGGCGAACATCAGAACAAGCCATCCAAACCGCCAGTTCATCCCTGGATGTTACCAGAGAAGCCATGGAGCCGAGTTCACTTGGACCACGCCATCAACTTCATGGGCACCAACTGGCTGGTGATCACGGATGCTTACTCAAAGTACCCATGCATCCACCCAACGTCATCCACGTCCACTAGAGCTACTCTAGACCTGCTGGAAGAAGACTTCGCTCACTTCGGATACCCACACACGTTGGTCTCCGACAATGCAACCACCTTTGTTTCTGAAGAGTTCCAGAGCTGGTGCAAGGAACGTGGGATCACGCACCTGACAGGAGCGCCCTATCATCCTGCTACCAATGGAGCTGCAGAACGGCTGGTGCAGACATTCAAGCAAGCTCTCAGGAAGTCTTCTCTGCCCCCGAAGCGAGCACTTCAAGAGTTTCTTATGCAGTACCGGAGAATGCCGACATCCTGCGGATTCTCTCCGAGTGAACTCTTGATGTCCAGGCAGATTCGGACAAGGATCGACACTTTGCTTCCCTCGCCAGCACACATAGCTCAGGGCAAGCAATCCAAGGAGGCATCTAAAACTCAGGTGACTCCGGACCCAGGAGGTGTCGCCAAGGTGACCAGGCAGTACAAGGCCGGAGATCCAGTATACGCACTGTACTATGGACCTCACCATGCCAAGCAGCCCAGATGGGTACCAGCAGTGGTCAAGAAGTCTACGGGTACTCGCTGTTTCAACGTCAAGGTAGTTCCTCGTGGCCCAGTTTGGAGACGACACTGGGAACAGTTGCGCCCACGTTACGCTTCTGAAGAGGACAACGAACCTGGTGATTCAGCAGATGCCTCTGAGCTCCCGATCGACCATCCGATGGAGATTCTGGTGCCACCGACACAGAACCAGAGCAGACCACGACTGCCCAGGACCAAGCCACCTGTTCCAGAGTATGGTCCAGACAACCCCAGGCGATCCAAAAGAACACCAAAACCCAGAGACAGACTTTGTTGTTGAAGTTTGTTGTGAAACAACAATTTTGGTAGGGAGGTGTTGTAGAGATCGCGAAAAGTCACTGCATTTCGATGGAAATTTCTAGACCATCCCAGAACATGCGAGTGCAGTAACGTCAGTAGATTACGTAACCTTGGAAAGATTCCGTACTTGCCAGTATGTTACAGAATGTTCTAGATCTGACCTGTTAGTATATAAGCAGCACTGCACAGCGTTCTGGGTTCTTCCTCTTTCATGAGTTTGTTCTTGCGCATCTTCTGTTAATAAAGTATTGGAGTTCCAGCCTGTTGTATCCCGTGTCTTCTCTGCGAGTGCACCGAGAGAGCGACATAGCAGGAGAAAAATACAACACCAATATAGGCAAGGCGGACTTGTCCACTGGCATATAAAGCACACATTTAGATTTAGGGAGCGCTCTCAGCTTTACTTACTTCCCCTACTTTCAAATTCACCTAACTGAGCGCATGTTTTCGGCTTCAGCGACGCCTTTGTATATATTTATATATCGGATCAAGAAATGAAAAAAAAAATTCTGGCGTAGTCATTAATGGAGTTTGTCTTCAATAAAACACGCAGGCAAAATAAAAACAACAACAACAACAACAAAAACCGAGGCGTTAAAACTCCTTCTGGGAAGCAGAAAAAAACATTGCGGAAAGCAGGGACTTATTCAAACCCATGCTTTTTCTAATGGTTGATTGAACATAAAAGACTCTGCCACTGTCCTGGTGTCTAAGTAGTGTGATGACTGATGTCACATGAAACAGTTCAGAACGAACTGCGAGACAGGAAAAAAAAAATGGTTGCATTGGTTCCTTTAAGGGACATCACTCTGCGAGAAAACTTCGCAGCCCACCACCCCATCTCCTTCCCCTCAATTATACGCAGCTAAGCTCCTCGATCTTATCAAGCTTCACGATCTTCGTGATGCCATGCAGTTAATTGGCATGCCTGTTAGCGACGACCAAACGCTTTTCTTTCAAGTCACGCAGCTTCTTTATTCAATTAGCACACAGCTGGACGAGTCTTGAGAGGTCTCTTTAGACATGCGTTTCAGACCTCTTCCCGCACAGAGAGAGTGAGAGAGAGAGAGAGAGAGAGAGAGAGAGAGAGAGAGAGAGTTTTTTTTCTTTTTGCTTCAAACACCCTCGAAAACCTCAGACTCTTTTCATCTAATTTGAATAGCGCAAGACCCTGCTGCTGAAGTGATTTTCAGTCGCCAAATCTGCGTACAATTGCTTGTATCTGGTTCAAGAGGCAGGAGACAGAGCAGACATATTTTCCGGGGTATAGCGAGAAGGGCTCTCCAACGCCATAGAACTTCCCTCTCACGTCGCTATAGTTCCCAGAAATATACTTTAAGTAGCTGATTTCGTGTGGAGCTGAACGTTTATGTCTTTTTTACGAGGGACTTTGTATCCCATGTTTCCATTTTAAGGCATCGCAGACCATTCTGACTATAAGATTTCATAGTGTGTGTGTGTGTGTGTGTGTGTGTGTGTGTGTGTGTGTGTGTGTGTGTGTTGGCAAAGCAAAGCTGAACATAAGAAACCCAGCCCACAGAAATATCATTTTTCGTAACTTTATTATATTTATATATATTGTTAAAGGTCTTTGACACTGAATAATAATACAAAAATACAAACGGGACGCCAATCTTGTTTTGCGCAAGTTTAGTTTTATCGGAAAAACAGAAATTCGGTAAGAAGAAAAACAAAAAACCAAAAACTGAAACAGAGCATACACCGCCACCCCGCCAAAAACAACAACAACACATGTCGCATGGCACATCTACACTTCTTCAGCAAAGAATACGCCTTATCCGGCCTTTAACCCCCCCCCCCCCCCCCACACACACACACACACTCCCACTCCCCCTATTTCCTTCCCCCGAACGTATCAAAGTAGCATCGCATTTTTTGTAAGAGCGACGGAGGAAAATGAGAGGTGAAGCGTTGTTGTCTGAGGCGAGCAAGCACGAAAGTAAATTCGAAAAGTTAGAAATCAAAAGATAAGATCTATCACGGTCTCGCCAAATTTGCGATGCTTTCTACGAGATCTAAAGGAAAAGGGAAGCCACTTAAAAAATTATTCGCTTTGTATCGTCTGGAAACAAACAAAAAAAAAAAAAAAAAGAAGAAGGGCAGGGAGCGGTCCAAGTAATATTTTACCGCAAGAGATGAATCGATGCCCTTTAGCGTAACTGGTTCCATGAAGAAAAGAAAAACGGCAGGACAAAATAAGGCTCAGATGGTATAGTTCGCCCGTTAGGGGGTGCAAATGTACACCTCAGTCATGCGCAGGAGGGGCAAATAAACTCCAGTCGTCCACTAACGGGGGCGACTGTATCCCCGCAACGCGGGAGGGGGTGCAAATGTACTCCGGGGTCTGGCGAGGTGAAGTCACGTGGCCGCTGACTTCGTTCTACGACTTTATGCGAAATATCGACGGAATTGACTAGTATACATTTGCACCCCCTAACGGGCGAACTATACCATCTGAGCCAAAATAAGTGGAAAGACACTTTGATTTCGGCGAAGTATCAAAATTGCCTCCGTTGTCGTAGTCCCCGAGAATGCGGTGAAAAACTCGTGCCTTACACTCTTGGCATTTCACGTACGCAGCATTATGTAACGATTCAAATGCTCAATGCACACAAATACACAACGTAAAACGCAAATTTCTTTTTGCTTTAAATTGATTTTTTTTTTTTATGTGAAGCTTAACATTACCATGAAAACCGAAAACAAAGACAATTTTATTTTCTTTTAGTTTGTTTTTTTCTTTGTTTGTTTTTTCTTTGTTTGTTTACCGTGTTTTTTAAGTATAAAGGTACGTGTGATTTTCCAGTTTGCAGTTGGGCCAATGACGAGTGTGGGTTTACCGGTCGCGATGCATTAAAAAACACCACCACCACCACCAACAACAAAACCTCCTGCACGTTAAGTGAACAAAACGCGCAACAAGAACGCGTGGAATTAATCGCCCGACGTTGACAAGTATTTGATAATAATAAGAAGAAGAAGAAGAAGAAGAAGAACAGGGTGGGTGCGTCGGTGTTTGAGTGTTTAACGTCCTTTTCCACCACATACGGGTGATATCAAAGACGGGGCAACGATAAAAAATCCAGCACAAATATTTGGTTCCAGCCGGGTTACGAACTCACGACCCGAGCATTAGAAGTCCAACGCTCTACCATTCGGCCACCCTGGCTCCCCGAAGAAGAAGAAGAAGAACAACAACAACAATTTTATTTGTAAAACGCACTATTCATATATAATGTGCTCTAAGCGTACATATAATACATATTTACTGCAACTGTTGACTGTCATCGAACATTCTCATCCAGCATGGCCCCGATGATGCTGGTACGGGAAGCAGGGGGTGGGAGCTAGAATCTTGCATTAGTCAAGGCAGACTAGCTGAAGGAAGATGATCGGGAAAGGGAGGTGACAACGGAAACTGTCGACCCAGTATTGGATAAACAAGAATCGTCACATTGGCAGTGCGTTTTGAAAACTTATGAAATAATAACAGATTTGACATTTGCATAGCAGACATAGAGAGTGTTCCTTGAAGTTGAATGCAAAAAACAAACAAACCCCAAACAAAACAACAACAACAACAACAAAACCGCTGTCCCTTTTAAGGGTTGGCTTTAGCTTTTCTAGCCGTAATAGTTACTTATCAAATGCTCGTTGAGTAAAGACTATAGTGATCCTCCAAAAAAAAAAAAAAAAGACACCTCCTCTTGTTTTTTTCCCCAGCGTTTCGTCTGCCGTTACTGAGGTGGGATATTTTCCAGACAAGCAAAACCTATTTGCCACATTGTGCAACGTTAATTAGAGAAACGCCTGGCCTACATGGATCAGATAAGAGCAAAACATCCCCAGGCTATGATGATGTTTCTTCCGTAAATACAAGACGGGTTCGATCAAGAAAACTGAAACTTTTGTCCTGTTTGTCCTCCTTCCCCTTCTCGGGGAGCCGGGGTGGCCGAATGGTAGAGCGTTGGACTTCTAATGCTCGGGTCGTGAGTTCGTATCCCGGTTGGAGCCAAATATTTGTGCTGGCTTTTTCATCGTTGCCCCGTCTTTGATATCACCCGTATGTGGTGGAAAAGGACGTTAAACCCCCAAACACCCACCCCACCCTCCTTCCATTTCTCCCTTCCCCCTGACACCTCTCCATCCCTTTCTTCAAGAAAAAAATCCAAACTTGACCTTAGTAGCAAAACCACCTACCTCTCGAGGCGGTCGGTGGTCTAGTGGTTACGAGACTTGTCACCAATGCGAGAGGTCAGAGGTTCGAGTCCCACTCGGGGCAAAGAATTTTTCCTTCTCGCATGTTCATTCGGGCCGATCGTCGGGGATTCTCTCCGGGTACTCCGGCTTCCTCCCCCCTCTGCTTTGGAAATGTTCAGCCCACCAAATTTGAAACATAAATGCAATTCTAAATTCCAAAATCGAATAGCTGAGCTGACCCTTCGCACCACGTGATTGTAATGTGTTTATGTTCAGTGTGTGGGAGAATGCGTTCAGTTCGCGCCGCTTTGAGCCGATTCATGAAACTGGGAAAAGCGCCTAAAAATAATTATTATTATTATTTCGCCACACCTGAGTGTAATGTGTAGATATATGCAGTGTGTGAGTAAATGCGCGTGGTGTATAACAGCTTGCGTTTTTGGTTCTGCTTGCGATGCTTTGGAAACTGGGATAAAAAGCCCATATTGGGCGGGACAAACAAAGGTTGGTTCCCATTCAGACGCAACACCCAGATCACTCACTGAAACACGACCGAGTAGAGGAGGATACTTTTGCATCCTAGATTTGTAAGAAAACTCCAGTATTCAGTTGAAGAGCAACAGATACAGTAATTTTCGCTGTAATACGTCTTTGTGTATTTTGGTGGCACAAATGATTCAAGAGCCAGGATCGACCGGAAATTGCCCTCACCGTGGTAACAAATCGAACTGCACTGCACGAGTGCTCTCCCTTGCCAGCAGGTTGAAGATGAAATACTGGACAGTGGCAAAGACTGAAAGAGGTGATCCATCGAGCGTGAAACCGTGAGCCTCTTCTGAGACAGAAAAAATGTACTCTCCGATTCTCTGTCAGAACTATGGTCTGTCTGTCAGTGGCAGATCTGACAGGGTTGATAAGGCCCAGAGTAGAGCGGGTATGGGAACTGGGAGAGTGCAAATCCGGCGTTAGGTGGCGTGGGTTATCGGGAAGGGGTGACTTAAGGACAGAGCAAAAAGCGGGTTTTTTTTTTTTTTTTTTTTTTTGCGGTCGGCGAGTTATGTTACTATAACTGACATTTCTATAGTTAACAATGGTATGGTATGGTATGGTATGGTATGGTATGGTATGGTATGGTATGGTATGGAAGGCTATTCCTCGGTGCAGAATGCTCGGGTCGTGAGTTCGAATCCCGACTGGGGCCAAATATTTGTGCTGGCCTTTTTCTCGTTGCCATGCCCAGTCTTTGATATCACCCTTGTGTGGTGGAAAAGGACGTTAAACTCCCATACACCCACCCACCCTCCTCGGCGCACATCTCCATCTCCTCTGAGACGCTCCAGGCGCCGCAGGATTGGAGGGCGAACCAGTGAAAACCTGCTGCCACTGTGCTACCATACCACTATGCGGGGATGGGATTGGGTGGGTGTGTGTGTGTGTGTGTGTGTGGGGGGGGGGGGGGGGGTTAACGTCCTTTTCCACCACATACGGGTGATATCAAAGACGGGACAACGACGAAAACGCCAGCACAAATATTTGGCCCCAGCCGGGATACGACCTCACGACCCGAGCCTTAGAAGTCCAACGCTCTACCATTCGGCCACCCCGGCTCCCCTTACCATTATGCAAACATCCTACCTACTATTCATTTTGGCGCCTATCATCACCAAAATCATCATCCAGCTTGAAACACAAGACGTGCCAAGACGTTCATCCCCACCCCTCACACACACACACACACACACACACACACACACACACACACACACACACACACACACACACACACACACACACACACACACACGCACGCACGCACGCACGCACGCACGCACGCACACACACACACACACACACACACACACACACACACACACACACACACACACCCCCTGCCTCCTTTACAAAACAAAACGTATTTTCTTTTTGATTTCAACATTAGACAAAAGTGCAGGTCGGCAGTTTCAAGTTCATGATTACATCCCCGGGGTAGTGTTACCAAGGGGAGGGGGGGGGGGGGGCTAGCAGTCGACTTCATTGACACTCGATGCTATTAGTTGGGGCCACAGTACAGAAACTGCGATGGGCTATAAACCACAGGAAAACTAGGTGGCTACTAGGTTCTCTCTCTCTCTCTCTCTCTCTCTCTCTCTCTCTCTCTCTCTCTCTCATGATGATGAGGATGAGGATAGGAGGAGGAGGATGTCTTGTAACGCGCTGAAAAAAAAAAAATCCAAGCACAGCATGCTCGAAGCGCGGGCGTAGTGAGAGGAATAAGTTTTAACGAAAACAGGAAAAGAGCGGGGTAGGGGGTGGGGAGCAGGAGAGGGGAGCAGGTCGGGGGTGGGGGGGGGGGGGGTGGAGTCTGCATCGGAACTTTGAAAAAAGATGGGCCCTCAGGTGGCTCCTGAAAGACTCGGGTGGAGGTGCTTGATTTCAAGTAAGGCGGCAGGGCGTTCTACAGGGCAGTGGCAGAGCACCATCACCATCACCTTGAAACGCACACACCTCTAAAGTGGACGAGGAGGTGTGTGAGATGCGGAGGTCGGACAGAACGAAGAAAAAAAGAAAAACTAACTAGAAAAGCTGCACGAAAACAGCCTGCTTAATGAAAAACCTTTGTGCTAGGGAATGAAAAACACTTCAGCGAGGAATGCTGCCACATTCACTCGGCGCTTAAATTACTGCAGCAACCTTGCCGCAATGAAAACAAAATAATGTCTCGGCACATCTGAGGCGCGAAATGGGCGAGGTATTTCTGGGGGGCTGTTCACTTTTATTAGAATGTACGAGGGCGGAGGGTGGGTGGGTGGGTGTTTTGGGGTTTAACGTCCTTTTCCACCACATAGGGTGATATCAAAGACGGGGCAACGATGAAAAATCCAGCACAAATATTTGGCCCCAGCCGGGATCGAACTCACGACCCGAGCATTAGAAGTCCAACGCTCTACCATTCGACCACCCCGGCTCCCCGTACGAGGGCGGAGGCAGTCCGCCTATTACAACGTTGTCAGGAACAGATCGACCAACGTGAGGTCGTGGCCATCTCCATTATGTCGTTCCTTTTGCAACACACACGCGCACGCACGCACGCACGAATGCACGCACGCATGCCACGAGTTCAACATACGTGTACCAACTGCTCTAGATTTTGAAAAGCATCAAATTGGTACAAATATGCTGAAAGGTCTCGTCTGAAAAAATCCCTATTCATACGACTGGCTTTAAAGTCGCTGCATGCCTGACCGAAGACGACTCGAATTAAACGAACACACACACACACACACACACACACACACACACACACACACACACACACACACACACACACACACACACAAACACACACACACACACACACACACACACACACACACACACACACACACACACACGCACGCACGCACGCACGCTCATTACGGGTTTTTCTTTTTACAATTTCTTTCTTTCTTTCTTTCTTCCTTTCTTTGCAAACATACATTGTGAGCATTTGTTTTTGATCTTGGGCGCTTCGTTTGTGTATTATCCAAACTCTCGCCTGCATTAAAAAATGGGTACTGATTAGAAGAACCAGATTCTTTGATTCTTTTGCCACAACGAGGGATATCGTATTTTTATAGACATGCAAGGCCATAAGGCAGATGGTCGTGTACAAATGATTGCGTAAAAACAAATAAATTTTGTCCTGTGATAAATGGCTGTTCGACGGCAGCGTGAAGCACCAAAAAGCAGCTGGGATTAGCATCGAGAGGAGAGGGGGTAATGTGATTGATTTGGAAGAAAACAAATCCCGTGGGATGTTGTGTAATCACCCATAAGTCATTGGAGAACTGGAGGAGAAGACAAGCATTCATTTCAATGTATTGACGTAAGCTGGGGAAAAACCTGCCCCTGTGTCATTTGTGTTTGATTTACAGCTTTACATACACTCTCCGTTGAAAGTGTATTCACCTGGCCTAATCAGATTTGTCTTTCTCTTCTATCAGCCCACTCCAAAGCACAGAAACTGATAAAAGCCATTTTAAAAAATACACACAAGAAACAACAAACAGTCCCCCCCCCCCCCGCCAAAAAACAACAACAACAACAAAAACAATAATAATAATAAATACATAAATGCAAAATAAAAAAATAAAATAAAAATTTAATAAATAACAAAATTTAAAAAAAAATATAAAAGATAAATTAAAAATAAATAAACTAAAATATATAAACAAATCGACAAAAACTTGCGGTTATGTTGGATCGTCAGTCACGACGTGCTAGGCGAGTTTCTTTTATTACAATGATTAGTCTAACGAAAGACATCATCAGTTTGAATAATACAAGAAGTATTCTCATTCTTGACTGACGCACCCTCGTATAAAAGTTTAACCGATGCTAAGAGTGTACGTGGCAAACTCCATTTAATCATACGCAAGAAAGTCGAAAATGCGATTTCCAGGGTCATGATTTCTATTTTAGTGTGAGCTGCATGTTGTCCAATCTTCTCTGTTCGTAGATTTAATCGTGACTATCTATTATCTAAACCCAATCTTGGAGACGACAATGTGATTTGTTTCTGTGTGGATTGAACATCATCAGCCTTCTCTGTCTGCAAACTAATTCCTGGATGTAAGAATCTGCTACATGAAACCAATCTTGAATACGAAACTGCGGCTTGCAAATTCGTGATTTGTCATATCGTCAACCTTCTCTGATCGCAGACAAATTCTAGGTTGCAAGTAGCTGCTATATGGAGCCATCTTGAATACGAAACTGCGGCTTGTAGGCTCATGATTTGAGTTTGGGGATAGGCTGGATAACGATCGTTAAGATTCTCTGTTTGTGGAGTTACTGACATTTTGTGAGTTTGCAGCCGCTGTATAGAGCCAGAAACTGCGGATGGCAGGCTCGTGACTTCTGTTTGGACGTGGGCGTGGGCTGACGGCTATGGTTAACTTTCTCTGTTCGTAGACTAATTCGTGGTTACAAGTAACTGCTATATGAATACCTATACCTAGAATAGGAAACTGCTGCTTGATGACTCGTGATTTGCGCGTAGGCTTCTCGTTAAGAAACTGTATACGTAGCTTAAATCGTGACCACAAATAGCTGCTATATAGAGTCAGTCGAAACTGGAAAGTGGATACGAAACTGCGACTGGTTCGTGACTTCTGCCCCTGCTGTCGTCTGAATGTCGTCTACCTTCTCTGTTCCAAGACTAATTCCAGGTCGTAAGCAGCTGCTATTATGAGTCATTCCTGTGCGTATTCAATGGCCGTTCTGGATGAATACGAGGTCTTTGCGTCTGCGGAGAAGGCACTAATTGGGACCATCCCCTTTCGCAATGTCACTGAGAGCAGGGTTTTCTTTCTTTTTTTCCTTCCAAACTTCTGATGACTTTCTTTTCTTTTCTTTTTTTTTTTTTTTTTTTTTTTGGGGGGGGGGGGGGCGTATTTTCATCCGAAAGTTATCGATACGTTAATAAAATCTTTTAACGAGCAGGACAGCAGACAACTTCTCTGAGTCTTTGGAACGTTTTTTTGCTGTGATTCCTTTCGGGGGCATTGGCGTTTTTTTTTTTTTTTTTTAAGCAAAACTCTAGAAACTAATGGGTTTTCTTCCTTTTTTTATTTTGTTGTACACCGAAGAGAGAGACACATAGAGAGAGTCTTTTGTACTTCAGCCATTCTCTCAACCTCTTTATATAACCGACGAGCGGAAGATCTAATTGATCTGAGAGAGAGAGAGAGAGAGAGAGAGAGAGAGAGAGAGAGAGAGAGAGGGTGGGGTGGGGTGGGGGTTTGGGGGTTTCCACCACATACGGGTGATATCAAAGACGGGGCAACGACGAAAAAGCCAGCACAAATATTTGGCCCCAACCGGGATACGAACTCACGACCCGAGCATTAGAAGTGCAACGCTCTACCATTCGACCACCCCGGCTTCCCGAGAGAGAGAGAGAGAGAGAGAGAGAGAGAGAGAGAGAGAGACTTGGCCTCGTTCTCGTTTTCTCCCAGGGCCTGTAATTTCACATTCCTATGCAGACCGTTCCTGCGAGCAGCTGTTCTGCCCGTTGACCCACAACTGAAGATATAATCCATAAATCATCTTCCTACAGGATTGTCCCAGCACACGAAATTGCGATTTTATGCGGCAGCGCATGGAGTGTACTTCATATACATCGTATCAACACACAGACATCTTGATTTGTAAGGTAGCGCGGCATCAATGTAGCCCGCAGCGAAGTTGGTGAGCTGTAACGTCCCAATATGCCCGACACTGCGTGTTCTTAGACAATTATCTTACAGCGCCCTGTCTGACTTGCAGCACATTAATTTTCTGTCAGGTGTCTGCTGCATGGAATGAGACTGCAGCGTATTGCTAAGTCTGGCAAAATTCATTAGAAATAGCAAAAGCGTCTAGTGTGTCCTGTAGATATGTTTGTAACTATGTTGGCATGTTTCATCTTACACACGCGCACTACTGTTCATGTTTGTTCTGTTGTAACATATGCGATTTGCAGTTTGGACTGATGTGATTTCTTCCGTCCTACATGTGTTTTTGTAATTCCGCATCATGTTCTGTAATTCATGTATGATGCATTACTTGACATTCCTCCATACCCCAAATGGGGAGAAAGGGATAAAATCTTTGAATCTTTTAAGTCTGTGGCCAGCTTGATTAAGCTGAGAACGAACGATTAGTACGAGATGCATAAGCGGAGACTAGAGCAATTTTTTGTGACTATTTCAAAGGACAAAATCCTAATGATAGTCCCGATATCATGTCTGAAACTAGAGCTAAGTGTCAGACTGGTGCATGCACCCCTGTTGTCAAAACCTTTTTTTTTTTTAGTTACGAATCTCGTATTTTAGCTCTTTTTTTTTCAAGCTTTTGTCAGTGCAGTGATTTGTGAAGCCGTTTTTCCCTATCGACGAAAAAAGCTTTACACACACACACACACACACACACACACACACACACACACACACACACACACACACACACACACACAGAGAGAGAGAGAGAGAGAGAGAGAGAGAGAGAGAGAGAGAGAGAGAGCATCTTTTCCCTTCTTATTTAAATTCATAAATTCCATCCAAAGGGAGACTACTACATCCCCCCATGGATTTCAAGTCAATGATGAAGTCAATCTGCACACATCCTGCGGAAAGTTGATAGGATTAGTCATTCAGAGTGACTGATGGAGGGTTGTGACCGCTTGATTACCCCTCTACTGGGTGCGGACACGTGGACCAGTACGGTTGTGGTTAATTATGAGACGTGCATCTAAAAGAGGTTTCGTAAAATCGAAGATGGATATTGTTTTTAGGGATGTTTTCCTGTTGGTGTTGCTGTTAGTGCATTCATTTGGGGCAAAGGTAAAAGCATTTAAGAGGGACGACGACAACAAGAACAACAACAAATTCCAAATGCAAAGGACTCGCTGAGTTTAAGGCGCGCGCGCACGCACACACACACACACACACACACACACACACACACACACACACACACACACACACACACACACTCTCTCTCTCTCATCCAGTTTGGGAGGAACAGCGACATCAGGCGACTGAACATACACATAAGCAGACTCAGCAGGAGTTAACTCTTTGACGACGAAGCACAATTTCTAACACGCGATTTCCTATAGGAAATCGCGTGTTAGAAATTGCGCTCCGTCGTCAAAGAGTTAAGCAACAAAAACTTGGCGGTAAAGAAAAGTCTTCAGGTGGGATTTAAACATGGGTATTGAAGGCTGAAGGCTGAGTTCGATTGGCAAGGGGTTCCAGACAGCCAGGGCCAAGAAGCTGAATGATCGCTCTCCAGCAGTTTTCATGTTCCGCCTCGGACTTTTGAGACGTTGTTCGCTAGCGGAACGAAGGGTGCTCGACGGCTGATATGGACAGAGTAAAATTCAGAATACGGAATACATAACAGTTGACAAATATGACGGTATTAGCTTCCGGGTCATGTGGTAAGAACTCGGCTAAATATAGTAGAAAATCTTTGCCCCTTTTAAAATTTGTGTGCAGAGTATAAAAAAAAGGCAATCTGGTGCTTTTTGTTGGCTTTGTAAACAAGTTTCATGCCAGGTAATAGTAAAATTAGGGGAAAATGACTTATGGACTATTTGTATTCATTCGCGGCTGGCATAGGAGCCAGCAGATGACCGTGGAATGAGGGGGTATGTGGTCGCTGCCAACATTGCCAAAAAACGGAACACTGGAATTTGTTTAAATTTACTCTACACATGAGTCTATGGCTGCCTAATTTTTGTGATTTTTTTTGCGAATTTTAAAGCATTTCTAGGGTGTCATCTGCAACGTTATGTGTAAGAGGAATATATAGCGTTTTCCTCCAAATTTGCATCATGTGTTACGTAGCCTGTATGACAGCTTACATCCGGGCTTCACATCCGCGAGAACTATAATTAGAACAGGACAGCCGTACCTAGCTGACCGACAACGTATAGGACATTTGTCCTGAATCATGACGACTATGGCGCAAAAATGATAGGACGTGTCCGCCTCGGTATGAAAATAATCGAATTTTCAAAATTCAATCGATCAATGATCGATGACCGAAGCGATTATGAAGCCGTGGTTTATGTGGTCCCTAGCATCAAGAACATTTCTTGCAAAGCTTCAGCTGAACATGACATCTCTAAGATCGGACAAAACCCAATAGGCACCCTACCTCATCTGTCACAAGTCTCTCCCGTTGAGATCACAGCACCTAACGAACCTGATGCCAACTTTACGGAGATACGAAAAGTTTCTTTTTTTAATGAAAAATAATGAAGACAGTGACGCAGTGAGCAGCTGGATATCTGACGTTTGACCTTTATTTCTCACAGTGTGTCTTCACAAAAGAAATACTGCATCATGGGACGGTCGGTGGTCTAGTGGATAAGAGACTTCGGAACCAATGCGACAGGTCAGGTTCGAGTCCCTCCCGGGGCAAAGAATTTTTCCTTCTCGTACGTGGCGCCGTTCATTAGGGCCGATCGTCGGGGGTTCTCTCCGGGTACTCCGGCTTCCTCCCCCCCCCCCCTCCCGCTCTATGCTTTGGAAATGATCAGCCCACAAAATCTGAAAAAAAGCTATTTTAAATTCCGAAACTTAAATAGCTGAGCAGACCCGTCGCACCACGTGACTGTGTGTGTGTGTGTGTGTGTGTGTGTGTGTGTGTGTGTGTGTGTGTGTGTGTGTGTGTGTGTGTGTGTGTGTGTTGTTAATTGTTTAGGGGGAGAGGTGGTGGAGTTGTGCCGGCAGAGAGAAGGGACAATTAGTGCGGAAGAGAAATCGGAAGTCACCCACTGACCGACACTCACAATTAGATGTTCCCGTTTTGGTTCTATAAGGAAACGGCAGGCTCAAATCACTGTTAAAGTGGGTTGCAGCTGGTGCTCTCTCTCTCTCTCTCTCGCTCTCCCTCTCCCCCCCCCCAAAAAAAAAACAAAAAAAAAAAAAACAAAAAAAAACCGTGAAATTTAATGTAACGTTCAACTGGTGTTTAACCGTTTCACTCCGTAACTTTAATTTTTTTTATACAGGACGATTTCAAGACCAGACCCCCCCTCCCCCCCCTCTCTCTCTCTCTCTCTCTCTCTTGTTGCTGTCAGTTTTAATTGCTTAATTTTTTTCTTTTTCTTCTTCTTTCTTTCTTTTGTAATTTAGAGTAGCAACGGCAAGTTTGAAAATGGTAATTGTGCCAATTGCTTTACCGTTGATAAATAAAGGATCATTGTCATTGTCATTGTCATTGTCATTGTCATTGTCTCTCTCTGTGGCCTTTTAGGAACACGCCAGAGGTCAGTGTAAGGTCGACGTGAAACAGGTCCAGTTGTCTAGCTGGGAAAGTGAGAGAAGAGGGAACCACATCACCGAAAACCAGCAGTACAAGCTTGCCTTTCTTTGCTTGAAAAGACCCCTGAGAGATGGCTGCGTTTACGATGAAAACACACTGTGTTTGTTTTCCATCATACAGTGACAGATTTCTGAAGGCTGGGAGTAAAGGCACACAAACCGACAGCTAAGCTGCATGTTTACAAGTGGATGTCATAGAACTTGGAAAAGTTATCCGAACTTCTGTACCACGGGGGATACTCCAGTAGTCCTGCGACTGGAGGAAACTTTTGTAGATACGTACACTGAAATTAAACGGAGTCAAGCATTTGCAAAAAAAGTTAAGGGGTCTCCTGTAAAATGTCGTTATCTGTAAAAGTATTGGTAAACAAGCTGACAGATTCATTTCGAAGAAGCTTTTTTTAAATTTTTATTTGTTTACTTTATTATCCCTTTCGAGAAATTTGGGCTGCTTCCCCCAGGGGAAGCGCGTCGCCGCGGTGCAGCGCCACCCAATATCTATCTGTTTTTTTTTCTTTCTTTTTTTTACAATTTTGCTGGGGGAGGAAAGCCGTATAACCCGGAGAGAAACCCCCGACGAGCAGCCCGGTAGCCAGGAAAAACCGGTATCACATATCACAAGCTCGACCTGGGCTCAAACCCACGCTTCATCGCCATGACATTGGTGACGGCCGTTCAGTAGCGCAGCGGCTAAATCCGACGCGCTACCTATTAGACCACCGCTCACCCTTCAGTTTACGAACAGCACTGCACAACATTTTTATGATTTATATACGAACTTACACAGCTGTACAGTAGATAACAGCAAATAATGTCAACAACTAACAGAAACTAACTTCCATATTTGTTCAAGAATATACATTCGACACTACAGTAGAATGCGACTGCAAATTAATGTTCTACACGATGCTTATGGCTGTTCTGACGTTGTTTTTGCTAGTTTACGCATCTCACAGAACTTTCCGAGTGCGCCTCGAGGTGCTCTGACGTAAATCGAAAGGACCTTTGATGTGTAGAAAGAGATCAGGATAGGATAGGACTTCATCCCATGACAAATGCATGTAATGAAGTCTGATTTTTCGACAGATCGTCCTCCGTCGGAGACGTATGCGAACTGACAAGTGTGAAATTCTGCTATTCGAGCTGTCCAAGATCCCCTGCATTCATTTTCTTCTTTTCAGAAAAGGCGACGGATTGGAAAACAGGACAGCTACAGGGAACAGTTGCTGACATCGTGTTTGTGCGTCTTTTCTATGTATTTCTAGCGTCATCTGGAAAAAAGGGAGTAAGCGCCATATGGATTTGACAGACGCTAAGGTACTTTTCCAGATGACATGTACATATCTTTCTTTTCTTCTTTTATTTATTTATTTATTCAAATATATATTATTATTATTATTTATTTATTTTATTTTTTTCGGGGGGGGGGAGGTGAGGGAAGGGGGGGGGGGTAATATTTGCGGTATGACCCCTTTTACACAAAGGAAACATTTTTGTCCATAATTTTGCCCCGAGCACAGGCACTAGGTCCTTTGTTTGAGATAACCGTAGATTTGTTAATTTTTGTCGTTAATAATTTATATAGAGCTTACCTGATTAGTTCGAGTGGTTTACGGCGAAAGACTAACCCCGAAATGGTTCGATTGTTTGTGTAGCTACCGAGCCTCCGGTGACTTGTGAGGAAATGATGCGTAGGGCAGTTGAAACTGCTTCATGTTAAGAAGAATATCATTCAACGCATGTGCTTATGTACTGACATTCGAAAGTGCACTCGCAAATACTTCGCAGAGAAATTTCTGTGATCCAAGGAAAATAACATTTTACCCCCCAAAGTGAGCAAAACAACTGTGCACCGGCCGTGACGTATGAGTTCTAAATGTTTGATATGACGCACTTTCTGACTGATGACGTCACTGGAGTGTGTTTTTGTGAACTCGTAAACCACTGCGTGGGTTATGGAAAGTCATAACTCACACTTTCGCTCTCAGTTTCCTTACTATTTTCGGACGTAAAGCACTCATAGTTGACTCACTGAAAGTTTGCACCGGCGAGTGGTGTAATAATTTATAATCGTATGAACTTTCACACGATGCGTATCATGTTTCTATGCAGTTTGCCCTGAAAGTCAGTCTCTTGTCTAAGCATGTGACTCAAAGTTATTTTTCTTCGGAAATGGTAAGGACGGGAGTGGGGAGAAGAGGGGGGAGGGGGGGGGGAGAGAGAATTTGTGTCAGGGGGAGCGGGGAGGGGGTGGGGGAAGGGAGACAGAAGCAAGCATATGAGAGATGGGGCAACGAGACAGAGTTGTAAAGACACTGAGTTTACTGTCGTCGTAAGTAAACCAATTTGTTTTGTTTTTTTCTTTAAGGACGAAAACAAAACCGCCGCCATCACTCACTCACTCTCATTTACGTTTCGCAATCTCCCCCTTGAGCCCCGTAAAGTGTAATCCGATGAGGCTATTTTGTTAGAAAACAAAAAGCCGCATTCTTTCCCCGAGGACAAAGACAAAATGTTAACGCGCAGATTACACGCTCGAGACGACACCCAAAAAGAAGGACAGAAAGTAACGTCATTGCCGATTATTAACTCAGTCCTTACCAAGTAACCTTGGTGTTATGCACCAGTGGCCTCACTAAAACAACAGCAACAACAACAACAACAACAACAACAACAACAACAACCCAAACATAATTAATGGATTTAGATTTGGCTCAGTGGAAATGTTGCAATTTGATTATACCCATGTTTTGCTTGATTTCGAAGCCAAACTGAAATCCTTGTTCAGACTGTCCTACAACTAGATTCACCACAGATTTTGACCCATTCTGAGCCCTGTTGCAGGTGAAAGGGCAGCTAGGAGTGTGTGTGTGTGTGTGTGTGTGCGTGCGTGCGTGCGTGCGTGTGTGTGTGTGTGTGTGTGTGTGTGTGTGTGTGTGTGTGTGTGTGTGTGTGTGTGTGTGTGTGTGTGTGTGTGTGTGTGTGTGAGTATGTGCTGCATACTCTTATTAGTTTAGACGGTCATTGCGAAGCGCCTTCAGCTCACCTTGTGGGGATACTGCGCTATAAGAATGTTATATTATTACTATACTCATGTTTCTGGGTTTAGCTCGCGGCGCCTTGAGCCAAATATTTGGGGGGAAAGTGCCTATATTAATGCGATTATTATTATTATTATTATTATTCTGTTTTAGTGTGGGGAGCCGGGGTGGCCGAATGGTAGAGCGTTGGACTTCTAACGCTCGGGTCGTGAGTTCGTATCCCAGCTGGGGCCAAATATTTGTGCTGGCTTTTTCCATCGTTGCCCCGTCTTTGATATCACCCGTATGTGGTGGAAAAGGACGTTAAACCCCCACCACCCCCTCCCACCCTCCCCTGTTTTAGTGTGACCATGCACTGGTGCACACTGAACCCCTAACTTACTTGGAAGGAACTGAGTTTACGTGGTGGCGTACCTTGCATTGTTGAGATTCAGTTCAAGTTTCAAAGTAAGGGCGGGATAAAGGATAAGAAATGCGTGTGCCAAAGAGGGAAGCGCCGTGAAAGAGCAACTGAAACGCTAATGTGGGCCCGATCTAGGTGATTCGGAACCGAAGAGGCAGAAAAACTCGTCAAGTCAGGCAGCCCCGAAATAGCATACTAATGGTAGTAGTCAGTCTAGGGTTCCTACACGCCTGATTTCAAAGACCAGAAAGCCGTAAAGTCCACAAGAAACATCACATTAGTTTTAGAGGCTGAAAAGGTGGCATTTTCCATCTTAGGTCAACTCGCGTATATCAATCTTTAAGAGCCTACTAAAAGCAAGAATAGTGTCTATATTGTTTTCCTGTAAAATGTCAACCTCTCACGTTAAAGAGTCTGAAATCTGTTGCTGTAGGTGTTTCACGTCCCGATTTCCACCTCCTAAGGCTTATGACACGACGAAAAACGTCCCCCCCCCCCGCCCCTCCCCCTCCCTCCAAAGAAAAACAAAACAAAACAACAACAACAAAAAAACCCAAACAAAAAACAAAACAAAACAAAAACAAAAATATCAAACAAACAAAAAACAACAACCCCCACCCCCCCCCCCCAACAAAAACAACAACAAAAAACCAAAAAAAAACCCCAAAACAAAACAACACACACACACACACACACACACACACACACACACACACACACACACACACACACACACACACACACACACACACAAACAAACAAAACACAACAACAACAACACAAAAAAGAGGGGGAAAAAAGAAAAAAGAAAGAAACAACCCCTCCCCCCCCACCCCCACCCCCACCCCCCACGCACACACCACAGAAATCATCTCTAAACACGCTACGGGAAAAACTAGGGCAAAGGCATGTTGTAGCCGTGTGTCACAAAAGGAACACGGAAAAACTGACACCATGTTCACTGTTTGTTCAGGACCAAAAAACACTCCCGTGTGACATTTTCCTGAGAACGAGAGCAACGAAAACAAAGTCAGCACGCTAGTTTTTGGCGTCTCAATTGGCGTATCTATTACGACGTCAACATGTCCCCCAAAGCGTAGGAAGTGACCCCCCCCCCCCCCCAAAAAAAAAGTAGACAGGGGAGGTAATCATACATCCATTCGCGCAGGGAAGATAAGAGGATGGGTATTTCTGTCAATCTGTCAAGTAGACCTCTTCATGTCTCATTACCTCCCCTCGTTATACCGGGTCGCAGAATAATCACCAGCTGATCCTGTCCATGTCTCCGAGGGCAGTCATGGAAATCGAGCAGTATTGGTGAACCTCACACAACATCCACGAACAAGATTTCGTTTTGCTTCTTTTTTGGGCAATCCCAAAATGCTGCGACACTTCATTCGTGCTCCGCCAGTGTTCAAATTCAAATTAAAAAAAAAATTCCTTGTCCATTAAATACCAGGCATAAAATGGAAAATCGCCTTTGGACTCACAGCTCGAAACAAAATAAGAATGAAAGGCCCCTCATGCCTTTGAAGACATTCTTGCGTGCGAGTGAAACTCTGAGTGTTGCGTCCTCTCAGTTTCATTTTAGCCAGAATATTCGCTCACTAATCGGACAAAAAAAAAAGACGTACAAAACAAACCAAAGAAAAGAGAATGAACAGAAGAAAAAAAAAAGAAGAAGAAAAGAACAGAAAGACAACTAAACGAAAAGTGAGAAGAAAAGCTGCAAGGAAATTTAAGAAAGGAAATGTAAACCTAACTTGTGGGCAGTCACGCTCGTAAAAAGGGTTTGTGAAGTACAGTTAAACTGTAACATAAACTAAGCCCATTGTTCTTTTTGGTTTAAAGAGATTTATTTTGTTGCACTGGAGGAAGTATCCCCCTCCGTGGCGGTTCTTCTTGTGGGATAAACCCGTAAATACGGTTTGTGAAATACAGCTCAACAATGCGCATTGTTCTTCTTGTCTCTGGGGTTTCAGATTTGGGTAAAAATGGTGATGGAAAGCATGTGGGAGAACTCAGTCCTATCGTACAAACGATATTCACGCCTATTCTGTTTAGTTGTTGTTGATGTGCCTGTGGGTGTCGTTGTTGTTGTTGCTTTTGTTGTTTGTTTCCTTGCTTCTTTGTTGCCCGTTCGTTTTTTGTTCGTGGGCGGTCGGTGGTCTAGTGGTTAAGAGACTTGTCACCAGTGCGAGAGGTCAGGGGTTCGAGTCCACTCGGGGTAACGAATTTTACCTTCTCGTATGTGGCACCCATCATTCGGGGCGATCGTCGGGGGTTCTCTCCGGGTACTCCGGCTTCCTCCCCCTCTGTTCAGTCCACAAAATTTGAAAAATAAATGCAATTCTGAATTCCGAAACTTAAATAGCTGAGCTGACCCTTCGCACCACGTGATAATACTGTGTTTATATGTCCAGTGTGTGTGAGAATGTGTGTGATGCACGTGAGCGTGCGTGTTGGGTTCAGTTCGCGGCGCTTTGAGCCGATTCTAAAATTGGGTAAAGCCTATACACTACTCATTATTATTATTATTTGTTCGCTTGTAAGCTTCTTTGTTTTTGTTGCTTGTTTCTTTATTTCGTTGTTTAGTTGGGTGGTCTATCGGACGGTTTGTTCATTCAATGAATGGTTGCTTAGTTGTTGGTGAGTCCGGGTGTCTTTTTATTATTTTTTTTAAAGAGAATCATAAAAAACAACGCCCATCATGCCTTTGATATTTCGGCAAACGTGTTGCCTTCATCAGCGTCAAAATGTTTTTGTTCTGTTTGTTTTTTCTGTTTTTTTTTTTTTTGGTTTTGTTTTCAGAAACGGTTCAACACACCCTTGTCAGTCGGATCACAATCGTTCAGTGCGTTTAACTGCAGTTTAAACGAGAGCATACAAATATTAAATCTGCATAACAATGGTGCACGTACGCAATATCGGTTAGATGAGTGGGTTCGTGACAGATTGAACAAAACAACAACAACAAAAAAGCAAATCAACCTTTGAACGTTTTTTAATTGAATATTGATCACTCATATTTCTCAACATTCAAAACACCGAGGTCTGTTTTAGTGTTTATTTTGTCTCGTTGGCGCTCGATAAAAACGATTCTTAATTCAGCAGAGATTTGTCACTTTGCTAATATATAACTGAATGACTACTACCTTACAGGACTGTATTGTTTTAGCACAGCGCAGCCGCTCAAGTATGATTGTGATTACCCTGGTCCCCCCCCCCCCCAACTTTCCGGGCCCCGCCATCAACCGCCGTTCCCTTCTTAGCCCCTTCACTTTGTCAAGTCAAGTCAAGTCAAGTCAAGTCAAGTCAAGTTTATTTTCCCACCCTCTAGAGGCATTGGGAAAAAAAGATATACATACATTACAGCCACCCGTGTCACAAATGTCACATACATGTTTACACTGCACTCAAAAAACGACGACAACAACAACAACGACAACGACAACAACAACAACAACAACAACAACAACAACTCAGTATATGTACCAGTACATTTACACAGATAAATTACCAAGTACAGCATCCCTTGCACACAATATTTCAACACCCGAATACTAACGATAAGGACACCCCCTCCCCCCAAGTCTCTGACTTCAAGAGAGAATGATCTGACTTATACCAGGTGTGTCATCAGGGCCCCAGGTGCTGGCGTCATACCGTAATCATTAACACGGTTGAACTCAGTCCACCTTTTCGAATTACTAGTCTGCCCTCACAATCAATGAGATAAAGATGGTTGCGCTTCGATAATTGTAGTTCATGTCCAACGCTAACGCCTTTTTTTTTTCTTTTTTTTTTTTAGACACGAGTCCATCTTGCAAAATATACATTACGGGAGGCACACAAGATGATGAACTCTCTCTCTCTCTCTCTCTCTCTCTGGTTTTAAAGTACATCACCAGATTAGTGCCGTCCTTTCTTGTCCTCCTTTAACCGTTGCCTTACATTTGTTTGGTTGGTTGTTTTTCTGTTTTCTGTTTCTCTTTAGCAAAGAAAACTTTGAAAATGGTCACTGCGTAAATTAGTTTTACCGTTGAAGAAAATAACGTTCATTTTCATCGTCTAAATGAACAAAGTTTACAAGTTCAAAATAAGCATGTTATGCAAGCCCAATTTCATTTAGTGAGGGTGGGTGGGTGTTTGGGGGTGTAACGTCCTTTTCCACCACGTACGGGTGATATCAAAGACGAGGCAACGATGAAAAAGCCAGCACAAATATTTGGCCCCAAACGGGATACGAACTCAAGACCCGAGCATTGAGAGTCAAACGCTCTACCATTCGGCCACCCCGGCTCCCCTCATTTAGTGAGAACAACAACAACAATAACAACAATAATAATAATACAATCATCATCATCATCATCATCATCATCGTCGTCATGATAATAATAATAATCATAATAATAATAATGTGTGCAATAAAGAAGCCAGTAAGCAAGGTCACAAACTGGCCTACATCATAAACATTGAGAAGATGGGAGCGTCACTGTCGTGCAGTACTATACTGGCGACAGGAAACGTCGCGTACCACGTCGCAGGCGTTACATCCGCATCATCACAGGGTGTAGTCAAAATTGGTGCGAGTGTTTCCAGTGCTGCTCCTCTTCAAAAGTTTCGACGGCGAGTGGACATAATTATGTTTGATTTTGACCCAGCCCATGCTGAAATCGCGACGAACGTGCCAGTCGCGGAATCAATACACAGTCATCAAAGTTGTTTCAGAACACAACATCCCCCCCCCCTCCCCCAATCCCCATCCCCAAGTATTGCTAAATCAGTGGTCGTGACGTTCACGAATCCCGCCGCCTGGGGCCAAATATTTGTGCTGGCCTTTTTTTCTCGTTGCCCCGTCTTTGATATCACCCGTATGTGGTGGAAAAGGACGTTAAACTCCCAAACACTCACCCCACCCTCTTTTCTCGCGACCACTGATGAACACTACGGTGCGATTAACACTAAAGCCCGCCAGACAACCGCATGGCGCCGGGGGCAGCTCGCCTAGGTGTCGCCAGTAAACGACCGTAAGATTTGAGGATTAGCTTGCATCGACCCGGTCCCTCCCGGCAATTAGCTAGGGCCCGAAGGCAGTGTTTTCGTTAGGGTGCTAATTCAGCTAGAGTCAATATCGTGCCCAAGGTCTAATCACTGCGAAGGAGCGGCCAGGGGACAGATCTGTCTTCACTTCTGTTGATCAGGGGACTAGTGGTACAGTACTGGTGTTGTCATAAAGCGGACGAGAAATTAGAATCGGTTCGTGGTCTCTTAGACAAAACAGCCAGATAAACAAACTAATGAGAATTAAATGAGCGTTGGATTCAGGCCACGTGCCGTACAAGCAAGGTGGGTGTGTTATGCACACAGTTGGAATTAGCGAATTGAAAATGACTGCGGAACGAACAAATGCGAATGAATTGGGCGTTGCTGCATGCCGAACAAACAAGCTTAGTCGTCTTAGGCACACAGTGCATGTATGCCCTTCACCCCACACATCCGTGTCCACACGTCCCTCCTACGCAAAATAAAACCAAACACAGCAAAACAAAACAAGCGATTGCCCACTCAGCGCAGTAGCACTCCATGGTAAGCCGGGCCCTTAACTGGGCACTGCGGAGCGCCACAGTGCTGTCCACAGTTGTGACACGGTTGGGATTTTGGGGGGTTTCCGCCGCTGTGGCGTCATCACAGCAACCTGCATTTCAAATTGCCACAACTGTGACTGTGGTTTCCACAACAGATTCTGATTGGCTGTACTACGTCACTCGGCGCGCAAACATGGCGGACAACATGGCATCTTCAATCGGTTTGTCACCGAGCAGAGCTGTGTTCAGTTTTGTAGTTAGTAGACATACCGAGGCAACGACTGTGATGTGCACATGTGTGTTTCGCGCGCTGTGCCCCGTTAAGAGCAGGTTTAACAGTTCGCATATTCTTTGAAGGTGTTGTTCCGGGATGTCCCCCCCCCCCCCACACACACACAGCATCTTTAGCTTCTTGAAAAAGTCACATCTGTTCTATAAAATTTAGACACCTCAAGTAATACGAGGGGTTGGGTGGGGGTGGGTGTTTGGGGGTTTAACGTCTTTTTCCACCACATAGGGTGATATCAAAGACGGGGCAACGATGAAAAAGCCAGCACAAATATTTGGCCCCAGCCCGGATCGAACTCACGACCCGAGCATTAGAAGTCCAACGCTCTACCTTTCGGCTCCCCCTCAAGTAATGCGGACTATCCTTGATCTCTAATTGTTCGATGAAACACGTTTATTATTCAAACCGGATAGATTTTTTAAAATATATATTTACAGCTTGTTTTATTGTCTTCTTTTTATTTTAGTCTGGCGAAGAAGGACCTTGCCTTGATTAGCCGCAAAAAAGTCTTTGTTACTTGCGCGGCGTTAAAGCCCCTAAATAACCAAATAACTAACCATGCAACAGTTCCTGCTCGTCACGCTTTGAGAAACAAAAGAGAGAGAGAGAGAGGGGGGGGGTGTGTTTGGGAGTTTAACGTCCTTTTCCACCACATACGGGTGATATCAAGGACGGGGCAACGATGAAAAGGCCAGCACAAATATTTGGCCCCAGCCGGGATTCGAACTCATGACTCGAGCATTGGAAGTCCAACGCTCTACAATTCGGCCACCCCGGCTCCCCTGAGAGAGAGAGAGAGAGAGAGAGAGAGAGAGAGAGAGAGAGAGAGAGAGAGAGAGAGATGATGATGATGATGATGAAACGTTTTTTATTCAGGATAGAGCATTTAGGCATTGCTGCCTATCTTACATGCTGTCCTGCTATTCTACATTAAAGGGTATTGAGAAAAAAATCAAAACAAACAAACAATAAAAATGTTTAAAAAAAAGAAAAGTATAAACTATCTAGGGGAAATACAGGAGAGAAAAATACACACGATAAACAAATCAAAACATACGTGGCATGTGCTGATGATACTGGCTGTATGCCAAGTAAGAAATTTACAGAGAGAGAGAGAGAGAGAGAGCAAAACAAAACAAACCAAACTGAGCATATTCACAAAATGAACACTGTATACGTGTTTGTGCGAGCAAAGAGACAATAACAATGCAACCAGTAGTAAAGACAGGAAACAGCCATCAAGCAATCGAACCAATATTTCCGTATTCGTGGAAACCCGTGTTTCTGAACTGACATCATAATCTCAGCAATCTCAGTTTAAATCACCGTCAACAGCAGCCACTGTCTCCGGTCTGGAGGCCTCCTCCGGAACTGTGATATACTCTGCCCGGGGCTGCTTGAGACAGGACTGAATTGGGTGGGCGTAGAACACTGTATTGTCTTGCCCACACAGACAGACATCGCAACTCGGTCTCAACAGGGGTTGCTGTCATGTGCAGGGTTTAAGATTTTGCGGTGAAATGACGTCATACGTCAACGTCACGACCAATCAGCGATACTTTCGCAGGAGGAGGCAGCGAGGGGGAAGGGTGCGAAAAAGGGGGAGGGGGGGGGGAGGACGTGTTGTGCTCAGAAACAATTTTGATGACTGTGTATTGATTCCCCGACTGGCACTGTCGTCGTGATTTCAGTATGGGCTGGGTCAAAGTCTGTACAATCTCTTTTTGCTCAGGCGTGTAAACAAAGTGAGTCTGTGTTATAGCCCTCAATCGTCTGACCGTCTGTCTGTCTGCCTGCCTGTGACAAACTTTACCGCTGGCATTTTCTAAGGATTGAAAAGCTGTAGACTAGAGGCACTACATCAGACACGACGATAGACAAGTGATAAGGCATTTCCAGACGGACCATATTGGATGACCTTTTCCCGTTCATCCCGTCTTTGAAATCACTACCCAGCTCATGAAAAATCCACCTCAAACCTAAGGTAGACTGCATGGCACTCATAAACCCTTGCTGTGCACAAGCGGGCACGTGATTCTGCGGGTTGAACTGTAGACTGTATCGCGTTGGACAGAAGGCGTTCTCACCCGCAGTGTATTGGCTAACTTTCCATTGATACAGACCAATGCGCAGTTGTTATTTACCGTGTGTCTGATGTGAAAGGGACTTCAGGCGACTGTCTTAGGAACAGCATTTTAATTTCCGGAGACGACACACTCTTCCAGCAGTTATCGCCTGTAGCAGAAGTACTATATTGTGATCTGTGTCTTTCCTGTTTGTGTGTGTGTGTGTGTGTGTGTGTGTGTGTGTGTGTGTGTGTGTGTGTGTGTGTGTGTGTGTGTGTGTGAGGGGCGGAGGGGGTGGTTGTTTTGTGTTTTAGGACGTCAGGTCACAGTTGCCTCTTTACTGGCCCAGCTGGTCCGTGCATATATATAGGTGAAGCGAATAAGTGTCTTGAGCAAGCAGACATCGCATGTATGCACAGAAGTGCATGTACTTGACGTCTCGGTCGCAGTTATAAAATAATTACCTTATAAAACCAATTCAGGTATTTTTGAGACTCATTGATTTCATTGATATACTGTAACATACATTCCGCACATAAATCTCAGCAGCAGCAGCAGCAGCAACAACGACAACGACAACAACAACAACAACAACAACAACAACAACAACAACAAGCCGAAGAGATGTCGCAGCATGTGCCCAGACAAACAGGAACTCACGCAAGCACGGTTGCAAACGAAAACTGATTCCTAATACAGCAAAATACGAGCGTCTTAATGTGCGAAGCCAGTCATATCCAACTATGATAAAACACAACAACAACAACAAGGGCTCAGGGTTTAAGCCCGCCTATGCAACAAAGACCGCCAACGGCTCAGTGGGGCTGATATTGTCACTGTTGGTATATAGTATTGCAAAATCTTGCATGGGCCTGGCCGTACAAATTATCGTATCGTTAGCGAGCGTGAGGAAAATGCGCCCACGCACACACACACACACACACACACACACACACACACACACACACACACACACACACACACACACACACACACACACACACACACACACACACATCAATGGCGCTGCAATCAGAGAAATTTCCAAAATTTCAAAGACATTTGTCTGTGATCCTGGAATTAGAATACCACACTCTACCTTTAATTTTTTTTTAACTTTATCACTGTGAATGAAAATTTCTTGTGGCAAAATAATTCTCGTGGAATTTCAGACCGACGGAGCGTCCCTGTCCTGATTTCGCCAGCCAAGCGGATAAAACATCTCAGCACGTGACCCGTTTTTGTAGCGAAAGGCCTGGTTCCTGACTTCTTAAACCACGACCCGTGGGTGGCATGTCTGGTTACATTAATCCACCTCGACGGTTCCAGCCATGAAATGCAGCTATTCTGGGATTATTGGGGTTCACACAAGACTGACAAATTTCGTTTTGGACAGGTTGAGCTTTTGAATGCGTCTTGGAGGCAGCCAAAGGGCATGTGCTTGACTGCTTGTATTGTGGTAGGCAGTCAAAGGACATGTGCTTGTAAGTGGTAGGCAGTCAAAGGGCATGACTGTGCTTGGAAGTGGTAGGCAGTCAAAGGGCATGTGCTTGTAAGTGGTAGGCAGTCAAAGCGCATGTGCTTGTAAGTGGTAGGCAGTCAAAGGGCATGTGCTTGACTGCTTGTATTAAGTGGTAGGAAGTCAAAGGGCATGTGCTTGACTGCTTGTATTAAGTGGTAGGCAGTCAAAGGGCATGTGCTTGTAAGTTGTAGGCAGTCAAAGGGCATGTGCTTGGAAGTGGTAGGCAGTCAAAAGGCATGTGCTTGTAAGTGGTAGGCAGTCAAAGGGCATGTGCTTGGAAGTGGTAGGCAGTCAAAGGGCATGTGTTTATAAGTGGTAGGCAGTCAAAGCGCATGTGCTTGTAAGTGGTGGGCAGTCAAAGGGCATGTGCTTGACTGCTTGTATTAAGTGGTAGGCAGTCAAAGGGCATGTGCTTGTAAGTGGTAGGCAGTCAAAGGGCATGTGCTTGGAAGTGGCAGGCAGTCAAAGGGCATGTGCTTGGAAGTGGTAGGCAGTCTAAGGGCATGTGCTTGTAAGTGGTAGGCAGTCAAAGCGCATGTGCTTGTAAGTGGTAGGCAGTCAAAGCGCATGTGCTTGTAAGTGATAGGCAGTCAAAGGGCATGTGCTTGTAAGTGATAGGCAGTCAAAGGGCATGTGCTTGTAAGTGGTAGGCAGTCAAAGCGCATGTGCTTGTAAGTGATAGGCAGTCAAAGGGCATGTGCTTGCAAGTGGTAGGCAGTCAAAGGGCATGTGCTTGTAAGTGGTACGGACACACACACACACACACACACACACACACACACACACACACACACACACAGCTAAAAGGTTGTTAAATCTACTTCAACGTTTCAAAATATGACACGGGCAGGATTTGCCTGAGTATTACAGCCCAACTACAAAGAAAAACGTCACATAGAACAGGGAAAGACAACAAGGAAGTGGCGCGCTCCCTAGTGTAAAACTCCAAAGTTTCCAATACTTTCGAGACCGCCCTAACAGCTCTGACATTTATGTTTTTCTCTGAAACGCGGAGAGATAAAAGCAAGAAGATTGTAATCTTTCGCCTGCTCATTACATTCTCGTATGGCTTTGGATCCACCCACAGACTTAAAAAAGATAGACCCACCGCCGCACGCTGCCACCGCTGCTTGCGAGTGTCGCTATCGCGGCCATCTTGTGAATACCAGAACTCAGATGCTCTGTGTACAGGACGCCTCGTTCGAAATACAAAGTTCTTTAGAAAGACGTCATCAGTAATGTGACGTAAGATAAAGCGGACCAATGCTATGCGCGCTATGTAAACAGCTGATAGCGTCTGGCCAATGCTATGCGCGCTATGTCAACAGCTGATAGCGTCTGGCACTTCCAGGTACTCGCAACATGGCGCGCGGCGGCGTCACACTTCCAGCACCACAGGGGGTCTATCTTTTTTTAGGTCTGTGGATCCACCCAACCTGACATTACCCTCGAATCAGACAGACAACACCAAGGACCCCCCCTCCCCCCCCCCACACACACACACTCTCCACCACCACCATCACCACCACAAAAAAAAAACACCCCAAAAAACAAGAAACAAAAAACAAGAAACTAAATAATAATAAAAAGTCTGGCATTAGACAGGCCATGTTTGCAGCGGTCCTGGTTTTTGACTTTAAATACCCTTAAAAGAAGGTAGGATCCGATCTGTTTTTTTTGTTTTTTTTTTAAAGTTTTGCAGGAACAGAACAGGTCCTATTTCAAATGGCTTTTGAACGGAATCATCGACTGGTCCTAATGGTGTTTGTGTTTGACCTCAACCGAAAAAGAGGAGTGTTTGTTATGCTGATTGTTTGTGATGCACGCCTTTTCCATAGAACGAAAAGAAATTACTTCCAAAATGTCACAGTGCCATTTACCTTTGAAATTCTAGTAGCTCCAAAGACATTGATCCTCTGGGAGCTTTCATGAGTTTGTCTCTTGCACACGGGCTATTGAATTCAGTAAGCCATCGGGGAATCAAACCGCCTGTTTTTGCTCTGCCTCGTAATGCTGTCAGTCCTGAACATCGAAAGTTTCTCTTGCACACGGGGGCAGCCGGAATAGCCGCATGGTAGAGCGTTGGATTCTCACTGCTAGGATCGTGAGTTCGAATCCCGGCTTATAATGCTGTTTCCGTTTACTCCTACAGTTTAAAGCGCAACTCAAAACACATCTTTTCAAACTAGCTTTTAATCTTTAAATTTAAAACTCCACCGCTTGTATTGATGTGTGTAAATGTGTGCATGTGAATGTTGTGTGTATGCGTGAGCAAAAAGCGCATTGAGTGCTTTTCGAAGCAGAACTCCGCGCTCTACAAGTGTAATATATTATTATTATTATTATTATTATTATTATTATTACTACTACGGATATAACACAAAAACTGTCGTCTGCTCAGTTCGCGGTACGCTTTTAGAGCACCATACACGCCAGCCAAAGCCACCACAATGGTTTCAAGATGCTATCCTGTGTCCAGAGTGACTGATTCTGACGCACGGACCGAGCGCATTCGCTGTCCACAGCGTTGTTGTACCCCTGCCACGCTTTGACACTTGGAGGAAATAAGGACCTTAACATTTCCGTCATCCAGTATGCGCAAAGATTTGAGAATAACACCCAGAGCCGCTGCTGAAGGGGTCGGGTGGCTCACCATGCTGAAAGTTATACTCCAGGGCCCGCATGTAAAAGTCGGAGTTAGAGAGTTTAGCCCCGGGTTAGAGTCTAACCTCGAACTAAACTAGCTCTATGGTGACATTTTCTGTTTTTTTTTTTTTTTTTTTAAATCAGGAAGCGCATTGAGTGCTTTTCGAAGCAGAACTCCGCGCTCTACAAGTGTAATATATTATTATCGTTCTGCTGCTAACACTCGGAAACTCCGTGTCCCTCATGTCAAGACAAAGACCTTTGGTCAGCGTAGTTATTCATACCAGCGTCCGACTTGTTGGAATGATCTCCCAGTCTCGATCAGAAATGCAGACACCAAAACTATCTTTCAAAACAAATTTGAAAACCCACCTCTTCACAGCCTTCAACCAATAACTGTTGCCACATCTTCATCTTGCTGGTCATGTGTGTGTGTGTGTGTGTGTGTGTGTGTGTGTGTGTGTGTGTGTGTGTGTGTGTGTGTGTGTGTGTGTGTGTGTAAGCCAGGGGCAGCTCGTGTATGATGCTGCACATCATGTGTTTTTAGTTAAATGTATGTGTGGAGGCATGTCGTGTGTGTTTCTCGGTGAGTGAGTGTGTGTTCTCTGTAAGGCGCCCTGAGCTCCCGCGAGAGGGAGGGCGTCTTTTTAAGTACCCATTTTTTAAAATTATTTATTAAGCGGGTCCATCCTAGCAAGGTGCCTATGCAGTTATAGGATGATTTTTGTCTTTCTTTCTTCGCTTCCTTTTTTTAAAATTTTGTTTTGGGGTTTCTTTTGTCCTAGTCTGGGTCAGGCCCGTAGCCGTGGGTTAAATTAACCTCGAGTTTTACATACGCCCCCCCCCCCCCCCCCCAGCCCCCACCACGTTCCCGACACCAACCTGACACCCCCAAAAATCACCCTACTGGTGCAGAAAAGTCGAAAGGCCTCCAGACATCCACCATCACCAGTCACCCACCATCACCATAGACCCACCATCACCAGTCACCCACCTATATGCACCTTGGGTACCGTCCTGCTCCCACTTTCTGACCTCGTCTGATAAAGCACGGCTGGAATGAGGCCATTGTCGGATTGATTGTCATCTGTCGATTGGGTGTTGAAACGATCAGAATTGCAAATGAGATTCGTGTGGTCGAAGATTGGCTTGACTGCAATAAAGCTGCTGGTCTGCTAGACACGTGGAACAGGAGGTCGAATGTGGGACAGTATGTGACAAAGAGATCAATGGCGGCCAGCTAATCCGACAGATATATAGGAATATCATTAGACAACCCAGTCTGGAGAATACTGCCACCGGCTGTGTATTTAAACTTGGGCAGAAGACGAATGGATTAAAAGGCTATACAAAATTGGAAAAACAAAAAACAAAAAAACAAAACACCAACAACACCCAAAACCAAAAAGCAGACAAAGTCAGCTGTCGACAACGAAAAGGATAAAGGAAGAGCCGCATGGATTGAAACCACATAAGATTATCTTACACATCAACAAACAAACACGGAGATCTACGACGAGAAGAACACGGCTGCCATGGATCGAGAGAGCCCTATTTGTGCGGAAAATATTCTTGCATTCCAAATGCATTTAAACAGAAGTTGGTTGTTTTGTTGTTGTTGTTGTGTTGTACGTTAGGCATTAAGAAGTTGGTTTTTCTTTTGTTTTTGTTTTTTTAACATTGCATTGGTGATCATATTTTGTTCATAATATGGTTCAACGGCAAGTTTTTGTTGTTGTTGTTTGTGAAGAAAGTAAGCTATATGATCTATCAAACGTTAGTTTTTGCATGAAGAAACACATCTAGGTTTTCATGACTTCCACTTCAAAACACCAGCCGAGCAAACAGTATTTATCAGCAAATGCCAACGTGTCTGTACTTAAAAAAAAAAAAAACCAAACAAACCCGAAAACAACAAAATGAAGAGACCTTTCCTGTGTCCATGGAAAGTCCCCACGGTATCACTCTGAGCTCATCCCTTCATATACTCCATCCCGCACTCTTCGGGAGCCACCTGAAGACCTATCTCTTCTCAAAGTTCTGATGCGGACTTCACCCCCCCCCCCCCTGCAGACTCCACCCCCTCCTCCTGCTTTTGTTAAAACTTATATCCCCCCCCCCCCCCCCCCGCTACGAGCATGCTGGGCATGGATTTTTTTCAGCGCGTTACAAGACATCATCATCATCATCATCACCTTGATATTTAAAAGAAAATCTTTTCCATGGGTGTGGGTGTGTTCATTATCGCTGATTGTCGCAAGAAGGCGTGCGCCGACTGTACCAATCAATAGCAAATAACAAGTTGTCGAGTACAGTGACCGAAGTGCACTTTTCACCTCGTTCACCTAAGCATTCTTACTATAAAAACGATGTGCATGCGGCTGAGTGAGTTGTTGCTCGCGATAAAGGCAAGCGTCGATTGTGAAAATCGAATGCTAAAAACAAGTTCTAAAGTGCAGTTATAACCAAAGTGCACTTTTCACCTAGTTTACAAAGCATTTGTCAGCATGTTCTTACTCTAAAAATATGGTCCTAGTATTTTTTCCTTCTTCTCCATGGGTGTGCATGTGGATGCGTGAGTTGTTATTCGCGATAAAGGCATGCGCCGATTGCGCTAATCGACAGCTGATAACAAGTTCTAGAGTGCAATGAACCAGTTCAACACTCAGCCCCGTGACTGAGGAATCGCGTGCTCTCCGTTTGCGCAGGGCACCTCAGCTCTGAGTTAAATTGTTCGGGCTGCGTTCTGACCTTGTTATCGAGGTGCACTTTTCACCTCGTTGGACAACGTGCGTGCGTAGGTGATCGCCATGCAGGGTGTGCTGGACACATGCAGTCAGAACCTGATCACACAACGATGAAATTTCCTTCTGAACATAAATCTTGGACCTGTGATCTAGAACAACGAAGCGCTGTGGGAGCGAGCGGGGCAGGAACCAGTGGCCAAGCAGATCCTGCAGAGGAAGTGGGGCTGGACTGGACACACCCATAGGAAGCCAGTATCCAGCACCACACGCCAAGCCTTGACATGGAACCCGCAGGGGAAAAGGAAGAGAGGCCGGCCTCGCAACAGCTGGAGGCGGGACACCGAGGCAGAGCTACATAAGCAGGGGACCAACTGGACTGGAGTGGCAAGGATAGCCCAGAATAGAGTGCGACAGCGAAGGGTTGTCGGATGGCCTATGCTCCACTTGGAGCCAGGGGCCTAAGTGGGGTGTGGTCTAGAACGCTCTTCCAACTGAGATCAGGCATCTGTACTTTCACATCTGTCTTGCAAACCTACTTGTTTCAGCAGTCACAATAGCTAACCAGCAATACAGCACCGACCCTCGCTGCACAATGATCTACTTGTATGACAGTATAATTATTTTGTGTCTGTGTGGTGAGGGTGATTGTGTTTGAAGTACTGAAGTGTTGATATACATATTTTGTACATTTGTAGTCACTCTTTTTTGTAACTGTAAGGAGCTTACAGCTTGTCGAAGGACAGACACTATTATTATCATCATAATTGCCCCGGTGGGCAGGAATATGGTAGGATTTTTCGATTTACCTTATCGAGTCAAATCCATGTGCAGACTCGTTTACGGTGCCTGTCTCGCCTTCGTGTACACACGCACGCACATACATCAAGTGTGCACGCTAAAAAATCCCACGTTCATCTTTCAAAGAAGAGTAGGCTGTGGCCGGTGTCGTGGTAAACAGACATTCAGTCGCACGCAGCAGAGTGAATAGCAGGGTGGAGGTTTGCACACAAAGTAGCGCTCAGCGGCAGCAGGCTTTCACTGCTTCGTCCTCCAGCCCTGCGGCGCCGTGAGCATTTCAGCAGAGATGGATATGTGGGCCGAGGAGAAGTCTACCATACCATACCATACCATACCATACCATACCATACCATACCATTATTATAATTATTCACAGGCAATACTCTAGCTACGCAGAATACATGTAAAATGTATTTTTAAAAACGAAATGGGAACCTTCTCAGCCTGGCATGCTAAAAAAGCAATGCCGCATGTCCCGGCAGAAGGAGGGAGTGCATGCTAATTTGCACATACGGATGCCGGCTGTCACGAAGAGAATCGAACCGTTTCATTAAAGGCAGATCAAGCAGAAACAAAAAGTGAGTCTCGAGAACGGACGGATGCTTCCGCGAAATGCAGGCTCCTACATCAAGGGGCGTCCAGCAACGACGCGCGTTCGCTATCGCAAAAGTGGCCGGCATGAAGTATGTGGAACAGACAAAGTAGAGGTTTCACGTGCGCTCCCCTCCTTTGAGGACTATAGTGTTAAAATTGTGACCATGGGGATGAAAACGTGCTGCTGCAAGGACTGAGTGGGTGAGGCTGTCACCTTCTCCCCCCCACTCCGCCCCCCCTCCCCCCGCACCCCCCCCACACCCCCCCCCACACCCCCCCCCTACAATTTATTATCATGTATTACCTTAGAGTGTTTTACTCGGGGCGTAAACATGTCGTGTTACACCTGATCCCCTGAAAGCAAGACAGAAAGAAAGAAAAAAAGAAAGAGCAGGCCAAAAGTGCCAACTGGTGTCTTCTGACGGTATTAAGCACGTGTCGGGGAGCAGGGATAGCCGAATGGTAGAGCGTTGGATTCTCAATGCTCAGGTCGTGAGTTCGAATCCCGGCTGGGGCCAAATAATTGCGAGGGCCTTTTCCTCGTTGCCCAGTCTTTGATATCACCCGTACGTGGTGGAAAAGGACGCTAAACACCTAAACACCCACCCTAAACACGTGTCTTTGGTGTGACAGATTAGTGTATAGTGTAACCGTCTTGTTTGAAGGATTTTTTGTAAGCGTGACTACAAAAGGCGATTCATACACAGAGAAAGAAAGAAAGAAAGAAAGAACATATCAAAAGTGCCAGTGTCTTCTTACGGCTTCAAACACGTGTCTTTGGTGTGACAGATTGCTGTATCGTATAACCGTCTCCTGTTTGAAGGATTATTTTGTAAGCGTGACTACAAAAAGCGATTGATACACAGACGAAGAGAGAGTGGGAGTGGCTTGGTCACGAAAGGCGATTGTTACACAGATGCCAGACTCCTGCTTGCAACATAACGCGCAGACTTCTCTGACAGCGGTAAGAGATGAACTACCTAACACAAATAATTATATAATGCCACCAACATGAGCTGTTAGACTAGTGAAATACGCTTAATTCTTAGTGGGATAAATCGTTGTACGCTTAAATAAAATCGTACTTAATTTGCTATCCCCTGCGACTACGAATTAAGCGGATTTCAATGTATTTCAGTTCCAGGTAAACAGAGAAAGAAAGAGAGAGAGAAAGAAAGAAAGAAAGAAAGAAAGAAAGAGAGAAAGAAAGAAAGAACATACCAAAAGTGCCAGTGTCTTCTGACGGTTTGAAACACGTGTCTTTGGTGCGACAGCTTAGTGAACAGTATAACCATCTACTGTTTGAAGGATTTTTTTATATTTTTTTTTTGTAAACGTGACTACCAAAAAAAGCGATATATACACAGATGCAGATGACTAATTTGTATGAGAGGCACAGCGGTAAGAGAAGAATTACCTGAAAAAAATTTATAATGTGATCGACTGAACTGTTATACTGGTGAAACACTAGTGGGATAAATCACAGTACGCTTAAACCGTTGTTAATTTGCTATCCACTGCGACTACGAGTTAAGCGGATTTCAATGGATTGGATCCCAACTCTGCAGATCACAGTGCAGGAAGAACCCACTGAACACAAGACACGACCTAGTTGTTCGACTTTACCATGGGCTGGGTTGATGCAAAGATGATTATGTGCTGAAGCTGGTGGTTAATTGTTTATTTTGGGTTATTTGTTTGCTTTGTTTGTATGCTTGTTGATGCAAAGATGATTATGTGCTGAAGCTGGTGGTTAATTGTTTATTTTGGGTTATTTGCTTGCTTTAGTGTGTATGCTTGTTGATGCAAAGATGATTATGTGCTGAAGCTGGTGGTTAATTGTTTATTTTGGGTTATTTGCTTGCTTTGTGTGTATGCTTGTTGATGCAAAGATGATTATGTGCTGAAGCTGGTGGTTAATTGTTTATTTTGGGTTATTTGTTTGCTTTGTGTGTATGCTTGTTGATGCAAAGATGATTATGTGCTGAAGCTGGTGGTTAATTGTTTATTTTGGGTTATTTGTTTGTATGCTTGTTGATGCAAAGATAATTATGTGCTGAAGCTGGTGGTTAATTGTTTATTTTGGGTTATTTGCTTGCTTTGTTTGTATGCTTGTTGATGCAAAGATAATTATGTGCTGAAGCTGGTGGTTAATTGTTTATTTTTGGTTATTTGCTTGCTTTGTGTGTATGCTTGCTTGTTTGTTTGCTGGACCGCGGTGTATGTGCCAGTTTCAATATACGACTCCGCCCGGCAAACCCCGAAGCTAAAGCCCCACCCTTTTACTCTGCCGTGGATTAAGCCGGCTCTTATCTGGGCACTGCGGAGCGCCACAGTGCTGTCCACGGTTGTGACACACTTGTGATTTTGGGGGTTTCCGCCGCTGTGGCGTCATCACAGCAGCCTGGATTTCAAATAGCCACAACTGTGACTGTGGTTTCCACAACAGATTCTGATTGGCTGTACTACGTCACTTGGCGCACAAACACGGCGGACAGTGCATTTTCAATCAATTTGTCACCGAGCAGAGCTGTGTTCACTTTTGTAGTGAGTAGACACACCGAGAGCAACGACTGTGATGTGCTCATGTGTGTTTCGCGCGCTGTGCCCAGTTAAGAGCAGGCCTTATCAAAATACAGTGCGTCCATAACGTCATTGTATAGGAAAATGTATGATTTCAAGCAAGTGACTGATGTAATGGTCTTTTTTTTTCTCAAATGACGTCAACGGACTTACTGTGTCCTGTGTATTTGTGTCCTTCGACCACACAGAGTTACAAGTTTTAGACCGTTAAAATAAATTGAGAATTTCAAGATCTGATTCCAGTTTCAGATGAGCCATCCGGCGCAACAAAGCGTAATATATCATGTGTCCCCAGGTGAAATCAGCGTGGTCCACTGAAGCATCGACCCCACCCGTGATCAGTCTTCCTCGGGCTTGATTTGTTTTACAAATTTCCTTGGCGGCGATACAGTGTCGGAGGCGACGGCTGGAGGTTCACGCGGTCTTGTCCTTCTACACACCCAATTCCGAGAGACCTTCCCCACACCACAGGATGGGAAGCACAACCGAAATTGAATCAAACCCATTACCCCCTAGGCGCGGGCGCTCTAATTTCTTACCCACACACGCGCCTGAAGGCGTACTATGGGATGCAAACACAAGGGAGGCGACCCGCGACACCGGGCGAATAGCCGATCGACTTGAGGGAAAGGGAGAGCATCCACGACGAATTTAAACTGCACATCAACCTCCCACTCCCATCCTCCCCCCCCCCTCCCCCCTTCCCGTGTTCTGCCTCCTGCCACCAACCGCATGTTCCTGTCCTCTAAGTCGATTACTCTGGTGGGCTGTCACCTAAGGGCCGCTGCTACACGTTGCCAAGATCGGCACTTGCAGGGCTGGAAATGCTGGAAACCCTAATCAAATCGCTGGCGGCCAGCTGGCATAGCCCCCTTGCCGGTGCCGGCGCGGCAATAGAAAGCCGTCCTATTTTTCCTGGCAGCCAGCTAGCCGCAGGCAGCCCCGTACCGCCAACTGACCAATCACTGCCCAAACCTTGCAACGCCGCAGGCTGCGTGTGCGGGAAAAAAACCCTGCCCGCCAGCAACCAACCGAGTACGGCACCATGCTGATTGGCAGTCGTGTAGCCGTAGGCTTAAGTAAGTTCAGTTCAAGATGGTAGCTTTGTGCTCGAAAAAGCTCATACGCGCACCACCCTTTCCTCAAAGAGTTCTGGTCGTTTCGATGACGCTGTCACAGCCATGCAAAGCCCGTTCCCTGAGTTTACTAGTATATGCATGGCCTCCCTCCAGCACGCTCATGCAGCTTAGCCAAACGCAAAAAAAACCCCAAAAAACAGGGTAATCCCAGCGGAAGGCGACAACTCCGTGTAAATTCCTCCAATCGCTGTACGAAGCCTGCGTATCACGTGAAGTGATACCTTCAGACCAAAGGCAGCTAGATGACACCAGACCAGCTCTACGCTCTTTCTCTCTCTCTCTCTCTCTCAGTAGTCTGCCCTGTGTCTTTGAGATAGTTATAATATTGGTTTAGTTCATACGGGCCGTGTCATGTCCGCTTAGGTTCGACTGTCGGTCACTGCCCCCTTGCACGACTCTGCTCTGCAGGCTGTCCGTGGAATGGCGACCTTAGCCTAAGGTAATAGAAGGAAACCACAGCAGCGTGGGTTGAGATGTTATCACGAGAGATAAACTCATGGGACACAACTCCTCCCAACACTGGAGTTTCCCGTGGGATGACACAGGCGGCTGTGGCAGGAGTAGGGTGAGAGGGACGGCTAAAACAAGGGCTAAGCTTAGAAAGTCTTCTGTTTTGACAAATTGCGGCCATTTTTTTTTCTTGTTTAGATCTGAAAGTGAATATCAGAAACGGATATATATTACCCCACTGCACCAACCCTTGCAGTTCAGTCAGTACAAGTCCCCCGCCTCCCCCCCCCCCCTCTCTCTCTCTCTCTCTCTCTGTTTTATAGTTCCATGTGCTGCTCTGCTGGGAACAGCTCCCGAACCCAACTGTTCATGGGTCAATGGCCTAAACAATAAAGAATTTGAGTCTTGAGTCTTGATGGGCGGCCATTCAGTAACGCACAGTAACACACTGCCGATTGGGCCACTACATGCTCACGCCCTGAGAACCCCCCACCCCCACCCTCACCCCCAACACACACACACACACACACACACACACACACACACACACACACACACACACACACACACACACACACACACACATCATCATCATCATCATCATCATCATCATCATCATCATGTGGTGAAAAGGGGCGTTGAACCCCCCAAAATCCAAACAACCAATACCCAACAGATCTTTTACCGATATTATTTGCTCTTATCTCCGCTCCGGAAATGTGGGAATCTTATTGACTAAAAAAAAACATCTGTTTACCGACGGCTCATTTCGCTTCCGTGCAAACAGTTTTATGCCAGGGGAGATTGATCAGGTCTCACTACACGAGGAAGATGATCAAATAATATCTCAGCAAACCCTTATCGCTTCTTCAAACCAGACAGGTTTCAAATTTATTTTGGTCGGTTTTAGGGAAAGGGACGACAGGACAATGTATCTGGTTCGTTCTTGTTATTGGACATGCTCCCCGCCGTCCCCCCTCCCCCCCTCTCCTTTTTTTTTTTTTTTTGGCAGACCTCAAGGAAGCCCTGTGTCATTGTGACCCAGACCAGCAGATTGTTTGCCTAATTGGTTCAATATTGAATGACAGGCAGATGACGCTAAAAAAAAAAAAAAAAAAAAACATTTCCGCAGTTACGGGTATCTCTTACATTATTACCTAGAGGAGGCGTGTGTGTGTGTGTGTGTGTGTGTGTGTGTGTGTGTGTGTGTGTGTGTGTGTGTGTGTGTGTGTGTGTGTGTGTGTGCAACGTGAGACATTGCAGATGTTTGTATAAATCTTGTGCATGTTGGAATTCAAGTGCGAGAGTCTTGTTGTGAGCCACCTGCACCTGCACTCCGCCCTAACGTCCCGCTCCCCCCCCCCCCCCCAAAAAAAAAAGAGAAAAAAAACAACAACAACAACAAACAAACAAGAAACAAACAATACAAAACCAACAACAAAACAAACAAACAAACAAACAAAAGAAAAAAAACACACAAAAAACCCAAAAAACAAAAACAACAACGACAACAAAACAACGACAACAACAACAAAAACCAACCAAACAAAGCAAAAAACCAACCAACCAAACACAGTCAAAACAACAACAACGACAACAAAACCTCTTAAAAGTTCTTGCCGTCTTAACTTTTCCATATTATTATTGTTGAGATACCAGAGTCAAGGAAGCCGGCTTGTGACAGTACAGTGAGTGCATCCCGCTGTCCAGTCGCCAACTAGCTTTCACCTTTCCCCCATCCCTACCTCCACCACCACCACCACCACCACCACCACCACAACCTCTACCACACCACAGTGGCCTTCGTCAGTTCCCCCACCTCAACCTTCTGTCCCCGTTTCTCTCTACCCGGCCTACTTCACGTGTCCAAAAAAAAAATTGCTAAATTGTAAAAAATATAGGAAAGGTATTGGGTGGCGCTGCACCGCGGCGACGCGCTTCCCCCGGGGGAAGCAACCCGAATTTCCCGAAAGGGATAATAAAGTAGTAGTATAAAAAAAAAAGAAAAAAAAAGGACCTTATACTAACCCAGTGTCTATACCACAAAACACTTATTAAACTGACGCCCCCCCCCCCCCCCTTTTTTTTTTTTTAAAGTGATACGTTCGTCTGGCCTCAGCAACATGAAGGAGAAGGACGGAAGACGTCGTATAGTCAATGTTCTCCGTGACATTAATCAGTACCGGCAGTATGACCGCGGTACTTTCTATTCACCAAGAGGAAATGACGCAAACCGAGGACGTCCCCGAAAGGTTCTGAAAAAAAAAAAACGGGGTTCTCTGTGCAAGTTTAGATTGCACGCCGGTTTGTTTTTTTGTGTGTGCTTTTTCATCACCACTTCGAGTATATTTGTCTGTTTGTACCTAGTATGTATGTATGTATGTACGTATGTATGTATGCGTGTGCGTGCGTGCGTGCATGCATGCATGCATGCATGTATGTATGTATGTATGTATGTATGTATGCATGTATGTATGTATGTATGTATGCATGTATGTATGTATGTATGCCTGAGTCCTGTAAAACTTGTGTGCGAGCGATCATGATGTATGTTGGCCGGTGTGGTGAGCTTGATTTATGTGTTAATTCGCTCGTTTCATGTACCCCCCAACGGGGTATTGAAATAAACACTCTGGCTTGACGTGACTTGAGTAGTTCGAGTAGTGATGTCGTTATGTCGACTAAACGGCGATAATTACATATTTTCACCGCCTTTTTATATTACGTTTATGGTCACCAGCTTTCGTGTGTGACAGTTTGCACTCACAAATTACAGTACTCGTGGGTACCTAATGCCACCGGATGTGATTTGATTATGACAGACTTCAGTAATCGTAATATGATTCCCATAGGTTTCCATCATGATCATGCAAATCTCAGTACCGAGTTTATCTAATAATTATTATTGTATTATGGCTGGTTTGGGGATCGCTAGCTAGGCCGTGCCTTGTATGATTGAAATACGAGAGGATCGGCCGGACTAGGCAAACGCACACACTGATCAGCTTTGGTTCATATGCATGGCAAAAAACCCTTCATGTAACAAGATTATTGAGCGGTGTGTGTGTGTGTGCGTGCGTGCGTGCGTGCGTGCGTGTGTGCGTGTGTGTGTGTGTGTGTGTGTGTGTGTGTGTGTGTGTGTGCGTGCGTGCGTTCGTGTTCCAATTAAGTAAAAGGGCCTACGCGCCATAAAAGACCTTCAAGCGGAACCTTAAAGACGCACTCTCTCTCTCTCTCTCTCTCTCTCTCTCTCTCTTTTCCCTAAAGGTGCCGTAGGCATGTTTCGTGGAAAGTGGGCTGCGCCCTATGATTGTTTAATCAACATCATCAACAACATCACCATCACAATCATCATCATCACAGTCAAATCTTTTGCCATGCGACGGTAGATATTTACAAAGAAAACGATCACGTGTTCTTCGCGTAAACCTCACTGAAGATGCTCCCTGCTTTAATTGCGTTGTTTATGTCACAGGCAACACATCAAAACTGCGCGTCCAAAGTGTTGCCTGTACTGTTTTTTGGCTCCTTGGTCCTGTACATACACACACGTGAGTCTCACCAGTATGGCTGTTTGCTCTCACCGCACGGCATCATATGCAAGCTTGCGTGCGCAAAGCCAAAGAAGTATCTCGCCAAAATCCGCAAATTGTTCCGCTAAGCTAGACAGCACATCTCGTACATGTACATGTACCGGGCACGAGTATCCCACGTTTCTGACTCTTTTTCTGTTTTGGTCCAGTATGCGAAAATCAGGCAAGGTTCACGGTTCCTTGACGGCTCTTACTGCAGTTAAGCCGAGTAGAACTGATCAAAGTGCAACACAATGTCAAATTTCAATCCATGCAGACATAATTTATGCTTTATTTTGTGAGGCTACTGGTTGTACAACCCCAAAACTTACTTGGAAGGAACTGAGTTAACAATCAGTTAGTGAATTCCTGCCTAGACGCATGTTATTGTTTTGCGCGTTGGCAGGAAGCAGTTAACACGGAACTGAGTTAACGATCAGTTAGCGAATTCCTGCCTAGATGCATGTTAGTGTTTTGCGCGTTGGCAGTAAGCAGTAAACACGTGTTCAAATGAGGTGTTCAAGTAACAAGTCAATCAATGTATTACTGATGTGGCGTGACACGATCATCATGAGATAACAGACAGAAAAGCTTGGATCAGGATAGAAAGAAAAAAGAAACAAACAAACAAAAACAGCAAAAACAACAATACCATGCAACTACATCCCAAAACCCAAACAAGACCGTCATATCAAAAACCTTTTGTCCAGTCGAGTATGACAATGATTTACATTCACGTAATTATGAGTCTAGAATTATTTTTGTGTGTGCGTGCACAAGACTTGCCTGATGATCAACTATAAGAAAAATCCCTCAGCCCCCTCTCCGAAACCCCCCCCCCCCCCAAAAAAAAAAAAAAAAAAAAAACACGAAAAAAGAAGGCTGAAAACAAAGCTTGTAAATGCCCCCAAACATAGCTATATTTGTCACGGTTTAGCACAATAAATTACTCAGCTACATAGCACAACAAGTTAGGTAACGATTTAGGGCTGCACTTTAGGTAACGATTCAAAATCTAGCACAGCAATTCACGGAACGCTTTTAAATTTTGCGCAGCTTTTTATGTAACGCTATTAGGTTTAGCACAACTTTTTATGGAACGCTTTATAGATGCAATTAACGAAATGCACAGTTAGCATAAGGCGGAGATTAAGAACCAGAAATGTCAAGGGTTCTTGGTCCTACTTTCAGGAACCAATTACAAAACAATTCCACAAAACTAAAAGGTTTCCGTGGAAGCCTTTGAAAGGTTGACACACATTAAAGCCAGGCTATTTAAATTGTTTCCTAAAATTCGGTCCTAACAACAATGGCTTTGTTTTGATGCACTGTTTTCTTTTTGACACAAATTGATTTATTTTGCTCGTTTGTTTGCTTAGTTGTTGTGGTTGTTGTTGTTGTTGTTGTCCTATCTGCCTCTTGTATCTCCTTTGCGGTCGGCACAACTCAGTACGTAGAAATTTTTCTTTAGGCTCTATAGTGAATATCCGTGGATCACTAAGCTTTTCGAGGACAACAACATTACAGCAACAACGACAACATTAGCACACTCACCCACCACTTTACACACACACACACACACACACACACACACACACACACACACACACACACACACACACTTACGTTAAAATCATCAAACTAGTCACGGCCTGAACTCGCATTCACCTTCTTCAGTTGAGAAAGCCACAGATTTCAAGACCGACTGTCTAACTACGCTGATCTGATTTCTTTGCATGTTACGCGCACCTAGATGACTTCGCCCCAGGACAACTTTCACCAGCTGATCTGAAACGAAGGTCTTCTTCTGTGCTAGCGAAGTCGCTGTGACCCTCTCTCTTTCCTCCGCTCTTCACTTCGTCTTCATTAGGATCCCAAAATGTCAGAGGTGTAGAGGAAACGACCTCACTGCGTCATCAGGATGCAGTAGTAGGCCTAGGGAGTTTCAATCTGGACCTCCTGACCGAGTCACTCTTCCAAGATAACCTGCCACCAGTTTTCATGCTACAGGGAAATTGAATTTGCTGAGGTTTTCCATTCAAACGAGGCGTGACATTTGAAAGAAACCCTGAAGACAGGGGCTGGCACATAATTATGTGTATACGGGGCCTATGGGGACGACATGGAGAAAGGTTTGAAGAGAGAGAGAGAGAGAGAGAGAGAGAGAGAACTCGAACTTTTATTGTTACGGGCCACCAGCCCAAAACACATGGTGAACTAAAACATACAACATGTAAAATACATAGCTAGACACACTCACTTAGATCATTGGTATTACACTGACAATGTCAAAGCGCTCTCGGTACTGCCTAGCATAAATGGCCAATGTTGTGCAGGTAATCCCCCCGTATTCTAATAGAGTAGAATATAAAGAATCCCAGGGCTTTTGTGACAGATTCATCATTGCACTGCATAACTGAGTATTGAAAGGAATGACGTCCGCGCATGTATTGAACGAGGTATTTCTGTCGAATGTTTGCATATAATGGACAATCAAGAATGACATGCTTTTCATCTTCCGTAGTATCTGTACAATGATGACACAATTTCGGAGTTCCCTCCGCGGTGACTTTGCGAAATGCGCTACCGTTCAATGGTCGTAAACCGAGCAGAGAGAGAGAGAGAGAGAGAGAGAGAGAGAGTGTGTGTGTAGCCTTTCTGTACCCAGCACGCAGCGCGGCCGGAGATGACGTCAAAATCTCCGTCCAGAGAGAGATAACTGCAGACAGCCCTCAGCAAAGTTACTGACCCTTGATACTCCCTTCTCCATGATTGTCTAGAACTTTTGCTGGCGTTGAAATAGATAATGACAAAGATAATGAAGTAGTTCGAGCCGAAATAAAACTCTGTTAGAGTTTGTAGAGCCTGCATATATGTGTGAAATTTTCCTTTGGGCGTTCTGCGACAAGCAAAAAAATCTAAGATATATAGGCGAGATTCGACAAAATGAGCCTGCCTCCGTCAGCCCGTGAGTGCGTGCGTCCTTCGGGCATCGAGAGTAATAACACAGCTGATAATAATCGCGTTTGAGAGAGAGAGAGAGAGAGAGATTTCCCAGAGGGTCACAATTATAGTTCATTCCAGGTTTTTTTTTTTTTTTTTTTTGGGGGGGGTCTTTTTATACCCTTACCTCGTCTGACAGCTGATGCGTGTGTGTGCCCTTTAGGTATAGAAAGTAATAACGAAAGTGATAATATTATGGTGAGAGAGAGAGAGAGAGACTGAGGATGATGATGATGATGATGATGAAACGGTTTTTTTTTATTTTTTTATTCAGGATAGAGCATTTAGGCAATGCTGCCTGTCTTACAAGCTGTATGCCAAGAAAAACTTCAAAGTCGTCACTAACAATCAAAAACATGTATGTAACACATTTCTATGTATATGGTCAGATAAGCGTGTCGTGTAGCATTTGTTTGGAGTTAGTGAATTTGCAAACGTTTTGGATACTCAGTGGTAAAGAGTTCCATGTGGATGCCCCTGAGAAAGACAGGCTACATTTAGAGAGAGAGAGAGAGAGTTTTCCAAAAGCGTGCATCAGTCCAAGTCTTTTTTACCTTACGCTCCTTAGCTGATAGCAGTGAACATCAGTGTCTGATTTGTTTGCACCTAACTACGCCTGACAGCCGGTAGATAGATAAAGACATTTCTTGTTCTTTTGCCTGCAGAATGCATCCCATCCCAAAGGTCGTAAATCGGCATCGTTACGAGCTGTACGTGACAGACGACAAAATTAATGGTGACATTCTGTGCTGTGCAGAGCCAGTGACTTCTCTCCTGCTCCGCATTCTCAGTTTTTTTGTTTTGTTTTTTTTTTGTTTTTTTTTTTGGGGGGGGGAGGACCCTGTTTTGCTTGTGTGCTAGTTTGCAGTGACTTTTGTTGTCACAAAAAAGCGTGATTTCCGTGATGTCTGTATTTTGTAGGGCAAGGTGCATGCCAGGGGGTTGTAACACGATGCGAGCTGTCAATGGAGCTGGGACGTTTTGCGCACAAGAGAGGCAAAAGTGACACGAGTGGATTTGGGTGAACTTGGTGTCTCAGTGGCCTTAAGAGAAAGTAGACAAGCATTACTGCAGTGAGGCCTGAGCGGAAGTGGGCATCCAGTTTTAAAAAAAAAAAACACTTCTTTCAGGTACGTGCCCTTTAATGGTCTGTACATAGTAAATTTTGTTTTCTAGATTGAAGCATTTTTAGGGGGTGACTATGATGCCTGAGGCTTATGGGGAATATATAGGCACTTTGAGGCTTCGTGCATTTGTATCCTTTGACCTGCATATACTTCACACCCCCCCCCCCCCCCCCCATTCGTTGGTTGGGTTCCACGCCACAAGAGACGATCGTAATGGGCAGGTTGGGGGGGGGGGGGGGGGAGGACAGTTACCCTAACCGAACAGTCTGGCTGAACGCATAAAAACTGATTCAGTTAGATTGCCAGGTCTGACATCTAGGTCAGATCCAGGGCGAATATCCTTCTTCGCCATCGTTAATACGTCCCCTGTCCGACCTTATCCTGCGTTAGTGAACTAGGCGCTACTGGCACATTTGTTTCGACCCGTCGGTTATTCCTAGCGTCAGCGCAATAAAAACGCCACTTCTTGCCAACCTAAAATCGGCATGAAGCGACACAGTGTCTCAGACTCAGGAAGCAACAGAACCGCACCCGACGTGTTAGCTACCAAAGTATTATCTACGTGGAAACCACGGTTAAAACGAAAGTTTTCCGAGAGCTTAAACTGCTGAAGTTTTGTCATGTTCAGCAAATCAGTTGAGGTGAAGGGATTAACACGAACTGCACGCATCTGATTCCAGCAATTTGCTCAGCAACAACTCGGATGTTAAACAAAATGTGATGGCATCCCACAAAAAAGGAACAAAGTCGCTCAGCCACTTTGCAGAAAATCGAAAGAAAAAAAAAATAATAACAACAAACTGATGGGGAATAAATTTGAGCAACTTTGATAATTTTGCATTGTCTGGTCCTTACACAACTACTAGAACTTTTGTGAAAGTTTCAAAGTTGAATTGGCTTATGTGGTGGAAAAGGACGTTAAACTCCTAAACACCCACCCACCCTCAAAGCTGAATTGGAGCCGCGATAGCCGAATGGTAGAGCGCTGAACTTTCAATGCTCGGGTCGTGAATTCGAATCCCGGCTGGGGCCAGATATTTAGTGCTGGCTTTTTTCTCGTTGCCCCGTCTTTGATATCACCCATACGTGGTGGAAAAGGACGTTAAACCCCGACCCACACATTCAAAGCTGAATGCAAATAATACACATACACTGTACTGGCATGATTCCCATGACACGCTTTACAACCGATTTTCTCAAAATGGCCGCTTTTCAATAGCAAGTTTTCACAAAACATATCTCAGGCCTGCACCATGCTACATAAATAATTTTCACACCAAAAGAAAGTTTATTTTCTGCACTTTTGATAGATGCCGATAATTCCATATTACTCTTTGTCTCCCTTTTGTGGGAGCCCATCACAAACAGGCCGGCGTATTTCCGGTTCCACTCCGATTCAAAGGTTTCGACAATTGCTTTCATTTCAAGTTTCAAACTGTACCTCCAGCCCGAGTCACTCTTCTAAGATAATCTGAATGGTTCTAACACCAAAGAGCGAGGGGACACCCCAGTGATGATCCAAAGGCAAAAGCGCGGATGACAGAACAGACTGAGGCACTGAAAAACAACCCAGACCAGGCATCTGAGAGCCCAGCAGAGGTCCTCTGACGTTGCCCAAAGCTAAGCAAAATAGCCCTCATCCACCCCAAAGACACTCGCCCAGCCAAGCAGCCAAATACACATGCCATGAACAACTTAAGGGCTAAAAGCCATAGGACGTAAAACAAGCTAATGATGAAGATAATCTGCCATATTTTTCATGCTAAAAGGAAATTGAATCTGCTGAGGTTTTCCATTCGAACGAGGCGTGACATATGAAAGAACCCTGAAGACAGGCCTGGCACATAATTATGTATTATAAACGGGCATACAGACCGAACCCCCTGTAGTGTAGTGGTTAGCGCCTTGGACCACGGACCGGAAGACTCGGGTTGGAATCCCAGCCGGGGCAAGCAGGATTTTTTTTTCTACCTAGGTCGGCTTCTACCCACAGCGGGTGAGCTATGGGCCCAATGGGGAGGCTGTTGCCACACAGCGGAGACTTACCCACTCGGGCAATCTACTCCGATTCAAAAGTTGGTTTCATCTGAAGCTGCTAGTTTGGAAAATGCGCACGCACACGTATTAACATTGCAGTAACGTTCTGTTAAAAGCTGTTGTCAATTTCTTTCAAAGCAACAGTCCAAAATCCATGGCGTATTTCAGGTTTGAAAATGTGAAATGCGGAAATGGTCAGTGGTGGTCTAATAATTACGTACTAAGCGCGTTGGACTTAGCCGCTGCACCACAGAACGGCCGTCATCACTGCCACTGCAATGAAGCGTGGGTTTGAGCCCAGGTCGAGCTTGTGATACGTGATGCCGGTTTTCCTGGCTACCGGGCTGCTCATCGGGGGTTTCCCTCCGGATTATCCGGCTTTCCTCCCCCAGCCAAAAACAAAAAGGTATTGGGTAACGCTGCACCGCGGCGACGTGCTTCCCTCGGTGGAAGCAGCCCGAATTTCTCGAAAGGGACAATAGAGTTTTAAAAAGGGGGGGGGGGGGGGGGCTGACAGTCATCGTCAAAATTTTTTAATCGGAATAGCACCGAAACGACGTCCGTCCATTTTGTTTAGCACCCGTGACTAAGGGGCTTGCTACAGCCGGTGCTATAGGTTCCTATCGATTTGACCGTGACAATCAAAACTGTGAACACCACAGTCTTCCCCCAGCGCAATCAGGAGTAAGATTTGTAGTTTGGTTTAAGATTATATATACTCCCAGTCGGAAATTAGATCTGTACTCTTAGCCGAGATCTGACAAACAAATCCGAGGATACTACCGGAAATGACAGTGGTCAATTTTGTCGGAAGTGTAGATCAATCCGGAGTGATAAATCGGTATCGCAGATGTAAGGCATAATTCATAATTATATTCGTGGAAATTTCCATCGTCAGATTCTACCAGTCTTCATCAGCGGGACGGTTGGAAAGAGAATGGGGGAGGGGGGTGGGGGTGGGGATTAGAAATGTGGATAAGGAAGAGGGACGAGGGAATAATTCGGGGGAGAAGGAGGGATAGGTCGGAAAGAGGAGCGTCTTACTGATCGAGGGCTATATCGGTACGTAAGCAGCGCTATCGGGATGTGACCACTATGTTTATGTACCCTGTATGTGTGTTGTACGAAGTCTTCCCAACCTTCACTTCTTGAACTGATCCACTCACAAAGCCGAACGGATGTTGTCAACCGAAATCTGAATAGCCTCCGGTGTGTGTGTGTGTGTGTGTGTGTGTGTGTGTGTGTGTGTGTGTGTGTGTGTGTGTGTTTGGGTGGGTGGGTGGTACAATGTCTTCAAAACCATCAATTCTTGAATCCACTCACAATGCCCAATGGATACTGTCACCTGAAATCTAAATATATCCCGGTGTGTGTGTGTGGGGGGGGGGGGGGCTGTACATTAAGTTCCAAACTATGATTTCTTGCATCCAAGCACAATGCCTAATAGATCTTGGCAACTGTAACGTCTGATGGATGCATTCCTAAATCTGAACATCCCGCGGTGTGTGTGTGTGTGTGTGTGTGTGTGTGTGTGTGTGTGTGTGTGTGTGTGTGTGTCGCGAGATAAGGGGGCGGGGGAGACTTCCAAACGCGCACTCTTCCAAACTGTCTCTTCAATCCAAACACAATGCTAATGAACGCAGCCAACCGAGCACAACGCCTGACGGATGCAAGCAACTGGACGCGAAAATCTCAATGTGAAAATCAAAGGACACGTAGAACATAAAAAGATCAAAAGGGTTGTCGCGGCTGATCAAAGGTGTGTGGAAATGATTGAGATATATAGCCAAAACCTTGATTATTCCTTGATGTCTACGAAAACAGCTTCACGAGAGAGAGAGAGAGAGAGAGGGAGAGAGTGGGTGTGGGTGTTTAGGGGTTTAACGTCCTTTTCCACCACATAGGGCGATATCAAAGACGGGGCAACGATGAAAAAGCCAGCACAAATATGTGACCCCAGCCGGGATCGAACTCACGACCCGAGCATTAGAAGTCCAACGCTCTACCATTCGACCACCCCGGCTCCCCGAGAGGGAGAGAGAGAGAGAGAGAGATGATGATGATGATGATGATGATGATGATGATGATGAAACGTTTTATTCAGGATACATTCAGGAGCATTTACGAATTGCTGCCTATCTTACAGGTTGTCCTGTCCTGCTGTAAAACATAGAGAGAGAGAGAGAGAGAGAGAGAGAGAGAGAGAGAGAGAGAGACAGACAGACAGACAGACACGCGCGCGCGCGCGCGCGCACACACACACACACACACACACACACACACACACACACACACACACACACACACACACACACACACACACACCGATAACTAACCATTACACGTCCCATTAACAGAGACATCCCGACAGTTGCAAGCAGCTGCTGCGGTTTAGTCATCGGCAATATGATATCATTTTTTTTTATCAGCTTTGTGTAAAATAGGGCATTATGATACCTGCGGCCCTCGTTCAGACCAAAAGCACACATCTGTTGCTTACAGCGATTAGAGAACAAAGGGTTGATTGTCATAGGCTCGTTAGGAGTGGAGTGTGTGTGTGTGTGTGTGTGTGTGTGTGTGTGTGTGTGTGTGTGTGTGTGTGTGTGTGTGTGTGTGTGTGTGTGTGTGTGGAGGGGTGGGGTATTATTTGAGGTACGTGCATGCAAATATGAATTATTCATAATGTTATTTCATTCCTAGCTGATCTGCGTTTTAATTCATTTGTGATCTTATTTCCAATTCTTGCGTACATGTTTCATCACGTCACACACGCCTTTTCATAACAAAGCTGAATATTTCTGGTTCGATTGTAGAATTTGTTTTTTCCCATCACAAGGCACCAAGAGCTATCAGGAATAGGCGCACAAACAAATGCTATGAACTGTTCGCACTACTCAATGGTGCTTTTGTTTGCATCGCAGCCAGTTGCTGTGTTTGTAATAATTACTTCCTTATCATTGTCCCGGCTGGGGCCAGGTATTGTGCTGGCCTTTTTCCTCGCTGTTCCGTCTTTGGTATCACCCTTACGTGGTGAAAAGGACGTAAACTCCCACCCCCCCCCCCCCCGCCCCTTCCCCGTCCTTATTATTGTGTTGGGTTGGACTGAATGCGTACAATTATGCAACTGACCATTATTAAAAAAGAAAGTTATCAACAGAATAGCTGGCAGATATACCGCGTTTCGATGATTATATGCTTTTTAACCGCGTTGCACTGGGTTCATTGTCGGGATTTTGTTTGCCATCTTTCAAAAACTGCAGCCTTGTTTTGGCTTTCTTGAGCGTGTGCGTATCTCGTCACACCTCGCTGGTTGATCGTTTTAGGGATTCACGGCCTTTTCCCACGGGTGAGGCTGCATGACATGAAAGACAGGAAAACCGGTGAAAAACCACCGCTAAAACAAATTGGCTCCCATCTCGGATTGGAACCCACGACCCAAGCATTGACAGTCCCACCATTCGGTTGCCACGTATGTGTTCCCCATACATGTATCATATTGTGTGTGTGTGTGCTGGTTGCCGCTCTACGTGGTCCCCATACATCTCTCATATTGTGTGTGTGTGTGTGTGTGTGTGTGTGTGTGTGTGTGTGTGTGTGTGTGTGTGTGTGTGTGTGTGTGTGTGTGTGTGTGCTGGTTGCCACTTACGTGTTCCCCATACATGTATCATATTGTGTGAGTGTGCTGGTTGCCGCTCTGTGTGTTCCTCATGCATGCATTATATTTATGTATATACTATAGTTACATCTCTGGACCTCATAAAAAATTATATGTAATTCTTAATGTTACTGTGTAAAACGCTTTGAGCCCACAATGGTGGGGATTTCGCGCTATACAAGACTTATTATTATTATCATTATTATTCGGCTATCTCGGCACGGCGTGCACCCTGGCATGTTGCACTGGCCAGATGCAGCATGTAGTTGCATTAGAAACTGCACAACACCGCAAACGCACAGAAAACTGCCATAGACACAACAGAACGGACACTATGTTACGTAGCTAACCACTGACCTGCGGGATGCTGGAGACGACGCTGAAAGCCCAGGACATGACCAGCATGATCTTGCCGCGCTTCGTGGCGTCGTTGATGGAGAGCGGGTGCGTGATGGCGAAGTAGCGGTCCATGGAGATGGTGACGAGGATGCAGGAGCTGAGGTAAAAGCCAAAGGCCCTGAAGAACATCATCAAGCGGCACATGGCGTCGCCGGCCAACCAGGCCACTGTCGCGTGCCAGGCGATCTCCAGCGGCAGCATCATGAACGTGACGATCAGGTCGGCGATGGCCAGGTGCATGATGAACAGGTTCACTCTGGACTTCATGCTTCTGTTGCGGAACAGCGTGATAAACACGGTCAAGTTCCCGCAGGCCGCCACGATGAAGAGGCAAGCGTAGGCGATGACGGACACCGCGCTGTCGTCCGTGAAGTACAGCTCTTTCGGCAGCGGGGGCAGCTCGTACAGGCATTGGATACCGGAACCGTTCAGCGAATCCGGCAGTGACGTGTTGTGCGCGCACAGCACATGGGTCCCGTTGTAGAAGTTGACGGCGTGACCAAGAGCCTCCTCGACGGTTTCCGGCTTCATGAAAGACATCGCCTTCGCGTAGTGAGCGGCCGCTCCGAATTCAGAGTTGTTGTTGTTGTCGTCGTCGGTCTCCATTTCCACCAAAGCGGCGACGACGCTAGTGACCGGGGCGGGTGTTGGTGCGAGAATACCCGGGGTGGCCGGGTGCCTGGTTGTGAGAGGGACAAACAGGTTGGAGTAATAAGGGGCGCCTCTGTGCTGATGGCGTCTCATTACTACTACACACATAAACTACTACGCACCATTCTGAGAGAGTTACAGTCTTCACTGTGTGCCTGCTGCCTGTCCAGAAATAGTCGATCTATCACCAGAGACAGCTACAAGCGGGAAAAAAATACCGTAAGGGTTGCTGATGCAAATGTGTTTCTTTCTTAAGTAATCACCGTGCGTCGATCACAAATTCCGGGGGGTACAAAATCCGTAATCAGCCACTTTCACATAAATATAATTATGTGTCCCTTCCTGGGAACAGTTGCTGCTCTTTACTTGCACAGATTACGGGTTTCGTAAAAATCGACTTTCAGCAGAAAATATCTCTTCCTTCGTAGAGTTTCCACACCGCGTCAATCCACACGTAGAATGTGAGTTGCAGACGGACGAATTCCTTCCAAAGTAGGCACAAGTCCACGGATTCCGGAGGTCAGCCTGTTGGGGGAAAAAAAAGTGTCAGTTCAGTAATATTAGTCGCCCAGGCGGGTATCCAAAGCGTAGAACGTGAAACAAAATATGCCATAATCTTCCTCGTTTAATGTAAAGAGAGGCCGCTACTGCACTCACAAACTGTGAAACAGGCGTTTGAGAGAGGTACCGGCGTAAGCGCATTTGCGCTGAGAATGACCTCGTTGCATTAAAACAACAACAACAACAACAACAAGTGCATTTTCAGGCGATCTTCCTCTGGCTATCCATAAAGCAGGACGACTCTCTCATAGCTCTCGGCAGAAACCAACTTAAAGGCCTATTTGTACAAGACTGTTGTCCAACCCGTGCAACCAACAGCCGCCATTACACCTTTCTGTTACATCTGAAACTCATGCGTAAGGCCAGAGAAGAAAGTAACCATGCCAGTTGGTTGCTTTCGGGGATTAACGCCATTTTCAACCGCATGAGGGTGATATCAAAGATGGGGGCAACGAGGAAAAAGCCAGAAAAAAAAAGTTTGGCCCCAAACCGCGGGATTCGTAGACGAGACCCGAGCACTGACAGTCCAACTGGTCGGCTATCCCGGCTCCCGAAGAAGACATAACGTTTTGCTTAGCTTGGTTTAAACATATTTATTTCTTTGCATTGGAGGAGGTACAGAAAAACAGTTTAAGCATAAACAGGACGTACTTATGACAAAAAAAAAAAAATTCAGTTAAAGCAACCTTTGCAACGGCGGTTCACGAATTATGAGAGAGTGAGAGAGAGAGAGAGAGAGGGGGGTGGGGTGGGGGTTTAACGTTCTTTTCCTCCACATAGGGGTGATATCACAGACGGGGCAACGATGAAAAAGCCAGCACAAATATTTGGCCCCAGCCGGAATACGAGCATTGGAAGTCCAACGGAGAGAGAGAGAGAGAGGGGTCCAAGTTGGTCAGTCAGCACGTTCTAATCAACGGCGGTCAGCTGCTACAGTCAACCTTAGTATGCATTTATTTAGGTGGCTGAGAGAAAGAAAAAAAAACGTGCCGAAAGTGTGATGAACTCTAGAGCTGTGTTAAAAATATGTACGTTAACTGATATTAGCTTTGTATCCTATGCCTTTGATCGCTACAAAAGTATGGCACAGACACAAAATGTGCCTTCACTGACACAGTGAAAATCACGAATCCAAATACGTCGATCGAGAGATATCCTCGTCAGCGGCGGGAAAAAAAAACCCAACCCACCGAAACAAAAACAATGTTGATTAATTTTCAAAGACAGCAAGCAGGTCAAGCCAACAGTCTTTGCGCGCACATCATTGCCGAGCGTTTCCTTTGATCAGCACAACTGGCTGCCCGAAGGGACCTCGCTTCTGAATATGAACTGTTTGATGGATTGTTTTATGCGTTTATGCTTCGCGCAAATGATGAATACGAGCGGCTGACACAGTTTCCCATCGGCCGCGTTAAGCATGAAAGCGGAATAGACTAGATAATCAGTCAACGTGATCATTATCTGGTCTGTCAACGGACGTGCATACTTTACATACTGGTCTATATATCCTACAGGCTCATCTTATTCTTTTGTTCATTTATTTATATACTATACTCTTTTTTTATCCCATTGCTGGGTTATTCGGGTTGCCCCCTCCCCGTTTTTTTTTTTTTTTTTTTTTTTTAACGTGCATATTCATTATCTGTTCTCTCAACAAACGTGTATACCTTACGTACTGGTCTATATATCCTACAGGCTCATCTTATTTATTCTTTTGTTCATTTATTTATATACTATACTCTTTTTTATCCCATTGCTGTGTTATTGGGGTTGCCCCCTCCCCGTTTTTTGGTTTGTTTTGTTTTTAAACGTGCATACTAATTATCTGTTCTCTCAACAAATGTGCATACCTTACGTACTGGTCTATATATACTACAGGCTCAACTTATTTATTCTTTTGTTCATTTATTTATATACTATACTCTTTTTTATCCCATTTCTGGGTTTTTCGGGTTGCCCCCTCCTCCCCCCCCCCCCCCTTTGTGTTTTTTAAACGTGCATACTCATTATCTGTTCTCTCAACAAACGTTTATACCTTACGTACTGGTCTATATGCCCTACATGCTCATCTTATTTATTCTTTTGTACATTATTTTATGCTTTTGTTTTTTTCTTTTTTTTTTGGTATCCCATTGCTGGGTAATTCAGGTAGCCCCCCGCCCCCGCCCCCCCCCCCCCTCCCCGGGTTTTGTTAACGTGCATACTTGATGTGCTACGAAGGAGAGACAGGCACTGTCAACTGGAGTCTGTTCGTGATTTTGACTCGGTCTGGTAGGGGGGGGGGGGGGACCCCAGCAAGTTCTAGCCAACCGGGTATTCAAACCTGCGCCTTAGGATCCGTAGCGGACGCCTGAACCACTAGGCCAAAGAATCTCCTGCCCGCTTTCGACCCAACTAGTCTTATTCGCCAAACGCAACATTCGCGAGTTTGGCTTCATTAACAAGACAATTTTTGTTTGGGCACGGATGTGCTCGTGGGTGTGGTATGGTGGGGTAGATTTCTCCTCGGCGCACGTATCCATCTCTTTTTGAAATGTTCTTAGCGCCGCAGGGCTGAAGGCCGAATTAGTGAAAGCCTGCTGCCGCTAAGCGCTACTTTATGTGCAAACCTTCACCCTGCTATTCACTCTGGTGCGTGCGACAGTATTTCTGTTTACCACGCCACCGGCCACAGCCTACTCTTCTTCGAAAGGTGGACGTGGGATTTTTAGCGTGCACACTTGATATTTGTGCGTGCGTGTGTACACGAGGGCGGGACAGGCACCGTAAACAAGCCTGCACGTGATTTTGACTCGATTTGGAAAGGAAAACTCCATCCCAATTCCTGCCCACCAGGGATTCGAACCGGGCGGCTCAGGATCCGAAGTCGGTTATCTTAACCACTACACCAAATCCCCCTTGTCCCTAGGGGGAGCCAGTATGTATACTGTTGTATGTATGCTGCAATAAGAAGGGGTGGGTGGGTGGGTGTTTAGGGGTTTAACGTCCTTTTCCACCACATAGGGTGATATCAAAGACGGGGCAACGATGAAAAAGCCAGCACGGTATTTGGCCCCAGCCGGTGATCGAACTCACGACCCGAGCATTAGAAGTCCAACGCTCTACCATTCGACCATCTCGGCTCCCCGCAATAAGTAGGGGAATGTCGACAATTAAAACCTTCACACACACAAAAAAATGGAACAACCGACATTATGATTAGCCCGTTTCTTTCATTGTAAAGGCAAACATGAACATTTCAACGACCAACAAGCACTCCTGAGTCAGTTGAATGAGACTGGTTGGCACTGTGCAGGCAGAAGCCCAAATTCCGCAGCTGCCAACGTAATCAATGTGTAGACTATGGCCGGGAGAGTTTCGGGGGACGGATCAAACAGCTTTCCGCTATCGCACTCTCAACTACCGCCACCGTATTGCGTTTAGAGCCCTGTTAACCCTAACGTAGATGACTTCGGCAGTACAGGCGCATCCAGGAGAGAATCCCGTGACAACAAAAGTTGCCTCATTAGTGAGGCCTGGCTTGCGAATGTTGCGCTTGGCGGGTATGAGCTGTGAACGCAAATCTATACGGTTTTCCAGTTTTTCCAGGTACAGCGCAAATGGCAAGATACGTGTATCCTCTGAAACTCACGTAAAATACAAGTGTTTCGTTTGAGAAACACTCCTGGCGATCGCCATGGGGACAGTGCTTTGTTTTTGTTTTGTTTGTTTGTTCTCCCCCCCCCCCCCCCCCGTAAAGTACGTCCACGTTTAGCCTTATCCTGTTCTGGTCATGCCTGACTGCGTGCTCAGCAAAGCACGACTGAAACCGAAATACCGTTTTTCAGTATTGAGGAATCTTTGTTTTGAATCCTGAAATGGACATAAATGCTAATCGAAACTAGATTGCAATGCAAACAAAACAAAAGAAAACAAAACGCGAAAGAAAACAAGACAAAGGAAATGAAAAGGACAGAAAAATATTGACAAATAAAAACTGCGTTCCAAATCTTCCTTCACAGAATGTACGCACCTGTATGCTGTACGCATGAACTTCGTCCTGTCACTAAGTCTTTTAATGTATATGAAAAAAAAAAAATAGTCGGACTGTCTGCTTTACCAGGAAGATGCTTACCAGCTAGGAAAATGCTTCCGTTGTTCAGCTTTAGTCAGTTCTGACTACCGTGTAAATCAGATCTTGCGAGGATGACATAATGCTGACGAAAGCTCGGGTTATTACCAGGCCACAGACTGTTGAAGATGGGTCGAGTTTCACAGGCGCGAGTCAAAACAAACTTGCCGCACGCGCACACATTCCAGCAAAGCTCCCACCTAGTTACTTCGAGAGATTCATGTTTTGTTTCCTCCCTCTCGCTCGAGCCTGGTTTTCACAGGTACTTACCCGAGGTATTTTGTTGCTAGGCGCTGGCAAGTGGTTTCGTCATAACCGATCAGGCGCGGCCGTGTAACATAACAACAACAAAAAAAAAGATAGTGTGGTTTGCGGTAGTGGTGGTATTGTTGAAAGCAAGCTTTGCCTAGTAACGTCCTTCTCAGAGGGGAGCCGGAGTGGCCGAATGGTAGAGCGTTGGACTTCTAATGCTCTGGTCGTGAGTTCGTATCCCGGCAGGGGCCAAATAATTGTGCTGGCTTTTTCATCGTTGCCCCGTCTTTGATATCACCCGTATGTGGTGGAAAAGGACGTTACACCCCAAACACCCACCCCACCCTCCTCTTCTGAGGTTGTTTAGAACAGCAGTACATAAGCAGAAGTGGTATTTAAAATAAAAAAAAAAAACACACACACACAAAAAACACTTTTTTTCTTACTTGGTGATGGTGTTAGAGCCACGAATAATAATAATAATGAGTATTGTATAGGCGCTTTACCCAATTTCATGAATCGGCTCAAAGCGCCGCTAACTGAACCCAGCACGCACACTCACGTGAATCACACACATTCTCTCGCACACTGGACTTAAACACATTACAATCACGTGGTGCGAAGGGTCAGCTCAGCTATTTAAGTTTGGAAATTTAGAATTGCATTTATTTTTCAAATTTTGTGGACTGAACATGTCCAAAGCAGAGGGGGAGGAAGCCGGAGTACCTGGAGAGGACCCCCGACGATCGGCCCGAATGATCGGTGCCACATACGAGAAGGAAAGATTCGTTGCCCCGAGTGGGACTCGAACCCCTGACCTCTTGCGTTGGTGACAAGTCTCTTAACCACTAGACCAACGACCGCCCGTAAGCGGTTGTGCGGAGCTGTTAAGTGGTCTACAGACTGTCTGACGCGTGATTATCAGTCACAAGCACAAGTGGTAGAAGAAGAAGAAGAAAAAACAAAAAACACCCACTTCAAGTTTTTTCTTACTCGGTGGTGGTATTGGTGAGAGTTCTTCCTCGGTGGTCCGGTCAGTAGGTGGATCCTTTGTACTGGTCTACAGATTATCCCGTGCGTGGTATGTATAGTCAGATTCACAAGCACACATGATTTAAGAAAGAAAAAAATTAAAACTTATTGCGTTAGTTGGTGGTGTCGTCAATCGACAGTCAAGCTTTTTCCAACTAAGTTCTCCTTCGGTGGTTCAGCATGTGGAGCCGTTGTGTTGATTCCTAAACTCTACACGGCGCGTGGTATACCGGCCAGTCAAGTCCCAAAGCATGCTGTCACACACTGTGCGTTACTGAATAATGATGATGCGCTTCGCACGGCAAAAACTAACGGCAGTTTGCGCGCCTGTGACGCCACTAGGAAACCCGCCTCCCACTTCGCAGGCCGCAAGCCTCGATCCATCCGTGTAAAAACGAGACTGCACAGAAACCAAGTTCGATTGGAGGCGGTGCCCGCTGGGGAGGCGGGCGGATCTCTTTCAGAGCGTCACGAGCATGTGTGTGTGCGGGTGTGTGTGATCTTCACGCGTCTTCTTTCGACGATCGACGAGCAAACTGCTGTGCTGCGGAGGTTGAGTTCGTACAGTGATGCTCAGTTGTCAATGATACATTTTTCATACATGTATAAGGTTTCGAGATTATTTCCTGCATGAGTTGTCTCCCTTGTCGCAACAAGCACGCATTTCTCGTGGCAGAGCACAAAGCTGCATGCATGCATGCTGCGGGTCTGTGTATGCACGGGGGACAACTCATACAGGCAATAATCTCGAAACAGGCTGAAAATGTACTGTGCTGGTGAATGCGACAGTTTTCACCGCTTCTGTGCACACTGTGAAATAACACGGGGACCTCAGAGTTGTTCGCAACTGTCCACTTTCCTTGTCACCGAGTATTTTGTTGTTGTTGTTGTTGTTGTTGTTTCCTTCTTAGGTATCACTTAGCTGGGCTCGGTCTCGGTTAGCCCGTCTTAGGGGCATAGAGTTAGTGACGGACCTGGAACAGGGTTGTGACCGACTATAATTGTAAAAGGGTTTCAGTCCCCACTACCGGTCTACGACTATAGTCGTCACAGTCAGTAGTGGGCGAGATCTGCGTTCCGGGTGTTCCACCGTTGCTGGCCGTTTCATTTTTTTTCTTCAGTGATTTACTTTAGAAACGGTTTGTGTTTGGGTTACCATTGTGTGCGTTTTTCGTGCAGTGTATGAGGTAAACAGAATGAGCAAAAGAAGGCGGGTTGGTGTCACCGCGGGTGCTAGTGTCAGACGTAAGTATGAGGGTAGCGTCAGTGTGGAAAGGGTTAACGTGGCCTAGGGTGGGTTGGTTGTATCAGGGTTAATTTCTCCAACACATGGGAGATATCCAAGAAATCGGGAAATCAAGCGGAAAAAACAAAAACAAAAACACCAGCACAGTTTTTTTGGCGACAGCCGGGACTCCGGGCGAACTCACGACCAGAGGACTGATGAAAGTCCAACGCTAAACCGCACTCATTACAAGCAAGCAACTGATGCAGCAGCGTATCAATAGTGTGTGTGTGTGTGTGTGTGTGTGTGTGTGTGTTTGGGTGTAATTGTGGCTCGGCCCTAAACCACCTGCAGCAGCGTATCAATAGTGTGTGTGTGTGTGTGTGTGTGTGTATGTGTGTGTGTGTGTGTGTGTGTGTGTGCATGCGCGCGTGCGTGTAAGCGACCTTGTCCCCCTTTCATTTTTTCAACACCTGAGCAAACTGCTGGAGTCAGATGTCTGCAGATTGTTCTAATCAATTCACCTCAGCTTATTTGCTGGGCATGACACACGTTCGCACATAAGCTCTCGGAAAACGTCACTTTTCATCCGTAGTTTGGAGATAATACTTTGGTAGCTAACACGTAGGGTGCGGCCCTGTCCCTATATTGCTGCTTCCTGAGTGTGAGACACTGTGTCGCTTCATAGTGATTTTAGGCCTACAGGAAGTGGCGTATTTATTGCGCTGACGCTAGGAATAATCCACGGGTCGAAACACATGTGCCAGTAGCGCCTTGTTCAGTAATGTAGGATAAGGTATACCCGAAAGCTCTTCAACTGAATGATACCATTGAGGCTAAGGTCGGATACGGTCGGACAGGGGGGCGTATTAACGATGGCAAAGAAGGAAATTCCCTGGATCTGACCTAGATGTCAGACTTTGCACTCCTACTGGATTTTAATGCGTTCAGCTGGACTGTTCAGCTAGGGTTACTGTCCCATAATCTGCCCATTATGACAGCATTCGTTCATCTCTTGTGGCGTGGAACCCAACCAACCAACCTGGCTTGCGGGGGGGGGGGGGGGGGTGAAGTGTTTGCAGGTAAAAAAAAAACCAAAAACATAACGAAACAAGATACAGACTTGACATTTTCAGGGTAGTTTACTAACATATTCATGCAGCTATTGCTGAAAATCCAACTTTCAAACTTAAATATCTTTGTTGTTAGTCATGCTGCACACACAAAAACACCATATCAGCCTGCTTGTTGAGAGTTATTGTTTAAATGTTCCTTGTGTGTCTGTGCATGTGTATGAAAGTTGTTTATTGTGCGGTGTATGTAGTTATGATGTACGGCGCTTAGAGCCTGTGTCATTTACATGTATTAGCGCCATATAAGTCTTCTTTATTATTTTTTTTTTTAAATCACGATCCACATAATTATGCGGCTGTTCGTCTGAAAACCGATGTGCGCGGTAGGGCCGCATATAAACTAGAGCTGATACAATCAAAGTTACACTTATAATGTATCCTGTGAAAAGGCTCTTAGGCTCTGTGTCTCTCTAGTGGCACAAAGATCTTTCGGTGAAGAACAAGGAGCGATTAAAACAAACCCATCACTCAGCAAATGAAGCTGATCTTCTGCTTTGCGAGATACGAAAATGTTTTGGTTTGAGCTGTCCGAATTCAAAATCGGTTGACGGCAGTCGTTAGTGATGACCAATCAGGGACAGAACTACTGTTGGAGGGTGGGTGGGTGTTTGGGAGTTTAACGTGTCCCCCCCCCCCCCCCCACACACACACACGTATGAGTGATATCAAAGACGAGGCCAAGCACAAAATTTGGGCCCCAGCCGGGATTCGAACTCACGACCCGAGCATTGAAAGTTCACCACTCTACGGTTGACGGCAGTCGTTAGTGATGACCAATTAGGGACAGAACTACTGTCGGAGGGTGGGTGGGTGTTTGGGAGTTTAACGTGTCCCCCCCCCCCCCCCCCCCCCGTATGAGTGATATCAAAGACGAGGCCAAGCACAAAATTTGGGCCCCAGCCGGGATTCGAACTCACGACCCGAGCACTGAAAGTTCGAGACTCTACCATTCCGGTATCCTGGCTGCCCACCTTACGGTCGGAAGACGTACACGACGTAACCTCAGTCCGGCCCGCTGTACCAACACTGCAGCAACGCCAGTCACTAGGGTAGCGCAAGCCTGGGCCTCTCAATCGACCACATGTAGCGACGTTGCTGCCCACAGCCTGACTTGCTAGTCGCTGGGCGGAAGGAGACGGTCGGCCTCACACGGTGACACGATCGAATACTGGCATGCGGGACATTTGTCGCCGATGCGTCTCAGAGTCCGATTTATCTGCCTCTGGTGGGACTTTGGGTCGTGAGCTTGACGTCTGGACCGCCCGACTCGGCGTGCACCAGCTGGGCCAGAAGCCAAGACGTCGCGTGGAAGGTTAGGGGTCAGGTGACTCCGACACGGTTAGCCAGGGAGGACGTTTACAATTGGATGTGGATCAAGGCCACTGTAAATTGGATTAATCATATCATTTTAATTGGGAAAATGTGTTAGCATCTTTAAAAAAACGGAATATTCCTTACCCCCTAGAAATCATTTTCAATCAATAAATTCAGTTAAGGAAACTTTAATTTTTTTCGAGGGGGGAGGGGGGGGAGGGAGGGTTTTTTTTTTTTTTTTTCATTTGTCACATGTCCATCAACCGTAGATAAATTGTAGTGTTGCATTCAGAACCAATGAAGACGGTACGCTCAGCCAAGTTAAAAAAAAGAAATAATAAAACACAGAATCAAGAAACGTTTAATTTTTTGTGGCTTGAAGCGGGCCTATAACTGAAGTCCCCCCCCCCCCCCAAAAAAAAAAAAAAAAAAAACAATTGGATGTGGATATTTTAAGATGAGCGCCTTGCAAAGTCTGTTGCTTGTTTTGTTTGTTTGTTGTTGTTGTTGTTTTTTTGTTTTTTTTTTGGTTGAAAGTGGTTTATCGAAGGATTTTGAGTAGGAGAAGGTCTCTCACTTTTTAATATGATACCCCTCCTCCCTCCCCCTTTTCCCGAATATTCAAACGAACAAAACACCAACAAAACAACGAAAGAAGAAGAAACAACAACTACAGTGTACTACCAAACAAAACAAGAGCATCAAACAACAAGTAAACAAACAAGCGCCCCCCCCCCACACACACACACACACACACAAACACCAAGAAACACACACACACACACACACACACACACACACACACACACACACACACACACACACACACACCTCCCCCTCCCCCAACCAAAACATCAACAACAGGAAAGACAACGATGAAAAACCAAACCAAAAACACAACAAATCAAAATGAAACAAAACAAGTAACAATCAAACAAACAAACAAACAAACAAACAAACAAACAAACAAACACAGTCTTTGGCTGGTCTCAATAAACATAACTATATCTGTTGTTGCCTTTGCTGTTGTTCTTGTTGTAAAAGAATTAAGTTTCACTGAGAAGGTTGGAAACTTCTGAAGTTCCGAGTCTGAAACTTCTGCGAGCGAGAGAAATCAAGTCATTGACTGAACTGAATGGCACAGGAATGGCACCAGTCCCAGGCACATGAATGGAATCTAATGCAGAATGGCCAACTAATTCGCACCCTCGCGAGTTGTTTAATTTGCCAGTCTGAATGAAGACATTCTCGGAAAAGATAAGCTATTTTCTACACGTACGGTAACACTATACCCTCCCATTCCAGATGTCAATGAAGCGACTAATCAGAAACGGGCAGACTTGATATCTAAACTCCTATTTTAGAAGGAGTGGAACGGAGGGGCGAAATGCTTCTTTCGTTATTCTAAGCCCACCTTGCTGCGTTTAGTATGACAAAAATAATTACGGCTTTCTTTGATCCTACGGTGCTTTTCATGTATGGATCGCGCAGAAGCGTGTGTTTGCTTGGGTTCTTGGTTGCTTGGTTGGTGTTTCTTGGCTGTTGTTGTTGTTGTTGCTGTTGTTGTTTGCTTGTTGTTGTTGTTTTGGGGTCCTTTTTTTTTGGGGGGGGGGGGAGTGGGGTTGTTTTGTTTTGTGTGGGTTTTTTTTGTCATTGTTGTTGTTTGTTTGTTGGTTGGTTTTTGTTGTTGTTATTTGTTTTGCTTTGTTGTTGTTGTTTGTTTGTTTGTTTTTTCTCTTTTTTTTTTGGGGGGGGGGGGGATTAAGACAGGCCAGCGCTCTTATGAAGACTGCACAATTTTTGCAATTTACAGTCTCGTATAATTTGTCAGTTTGCAATTTTTAAAAACTAAGACTTGCAAGGTCCCTTGTGGGTGGTTTTGTACCCAGCCAGCCAGCCTTAATCACAGTTTCGACGTCACGAAAGTATTAGTAAAAGTTGTCATGTTGTACTTATTAGCAGCGTGACCGAATAAAAGTCAGTCCAAAGAGAATCAGGTTAATCCAAGACTTAAACTTGTTACGCCGCTCCCCGTTTCTGGATGCGGCGAATACAGGATGCGTAGAGACGGCAAACGGGGAATGAAAAAGGGCGAACCAGAAGAACCAGTAGTGACCAGTAGTGACCCTTTCACACAGTCGATCTGTTTATTCATTTTATTCATTAGTTTGCACACCCGCACAGTTTTTTTAATTTCTTTTTTATTTAAAGAATGGCCACAAGACCACTATGTTAAATTGTTTTCATTCAATGACCTACTATCGTCACGTGTCGTTCTTTCCGTAATGTCATGTAACGGCGAGGACGGTAAATACGCTTTACACACACTCACACAAACTGAACCCCCTCCCTACCCACCTTTCTCTCTCTCTCTCTCTCTGTCTGTCTCTCTCTCTCTCTCTCTCTCTCTCTCTCTTTGTAGTTGTAGCAAGGGCAGTCTTTCATCCTTGACAAAAAAGCCCCCCCTCCCTCTCTCTCTCTCTCTCTCAACTGACACTGTGCGGGTCACACCAGTCTTGTATAAATGACAGAGATGTGATGTGGTGTTGTTTTCTTTGAGAGCACTAACGTCTTTCCTTACTGGGGTGAAGCATAATACATTTGTCGTAATTCTGGCAGTGAAGGCAGTCTTGTCCTCATTCTTGAAGCGTAGCTGCTGCATCTGAAGATCTCATTGAATACCGCCTCAATATGTTTGACAGACAGTCTGAAATTGTGTTTTCATCGTGAGTCATGTCCTTGAGAGCTGGACAGAGGGCAAATAAATTCTTATCTTTTACCAACGAAACGGCGGTATAAGGAGTCTGCGCAAAAATGTCCGAACTTCCAGATAATTTAGTTCTTTGTCAGACAGTCTTGAAGTCTTCCTGATTTAACAGCTGACTTGAAATTTTGTAATTGATATGGGAGAAATACATTTAAAAAAAAGAAAG